>QJNV01000069.1:0-151325 GCA_004155935.1 Monosporascus sp. GIB2 | reverse complement strand
CTAAAACGTAAGTCAACCCCCCCACCAACGAGCCACCCCCCCAACGCGCCGCCATTTCCCCATACAAATCGCCAAAATCACTATATTTTCAACAACCCTTTAAAAATCAAATAAAAATCGCAAAAATTAGCGATCTTCGGGATTATAATTAACTTTAAGAGATATATGTAATAAAAATGGCAAAGAACTTTTTATTATTTTATAGTAATTTTTTTAATTTTTGTATCTGTGGTAAAACCCCGTCCTATACATTTTCCACCTATTTAAATGTGACGGCTAGGCTAATTAACTAACTATTAAACTTAAGTCGACGGGTTTATGTTAACAGAGTACTGTAAGAAATTAAATAATAAAGTAATAGATAACTTAGTTATGTTTCGTAATATTAAGGGTACTTTAAGTAACGAAGTTATATTGCAAATTATTATTATTTAATTATAAAATAATAAACGTATATATTTACCGTAATTTATTAGATTATTTTTGGTAAGTTAATAATTTTGCTTATTAAATTATTTTTGGTAAGTTAGTAATTTTACTTATTAGATTATTTTTAGTAAGTTGGTAATTTATTACGTAATTTAATTTATTTAAATTTTATTTCGGTTTAAAGGAACCGTTTCCGAAATCTTTTTTTTGTAAGGTCGTAATACGATTTTCTTTTTTTATAAATTTTGTTTTTAAGATTTTTATTTTCTTTAGTAAATTCTTTCGTATATGTTTTTATTATGTTTTTCCGTATTTCCAAACGTCGATTTTCAAAAACCGTTTAGCGTTTAGTATTAATTGATTTAATTAACGTAAAAGGTTTTAATGTTATATTTTATTTTTTTTGTTCCGTACGTTATTTTTAATGTAAAATAATAAAAGAGGTTTTTCGTTACCGGAAGTACGTCCGTCGAGGTCGTTTTTATGATGGTACCGGTATTTTAATTATTATAATAAACCGTTATATAATAAAAATTTATCGTTTAAAAAAAGAAAAATTAATTATAAAGTAGGTTTTAGCTAAATTACTAACGCGTTTTTCCCGTATACGTAAATAACGGTAATATTATTAATTCGAAAGTACGAAATTAATTAATCGCGTATTTTAATTTTTGGATAAATAAAAAAATAAGTTTTTTTCCGTAATAATTATCTAGGTTTTGGGGGGTGTAAATATAATTAATTAAAATATTTTGAAATATGGCTTTTTGTCGAATATCGATTAGAATATTATAATTCCCGACGTTTTAAACGTTATTAGTAAAAATTTTTTAATAAACGTTAAACGTTTATAAAATTTTTAGCAAGTTTTTAAGAAGTTTTTGATTTAAGGTAATTTTTCTATTTAATTAAATATTATGTAAATTTGTTAATTTTCTTATTATCCAGAAATTTTTTTTTTCGTATTTTTGTTTATTTTTTACCTTTATATCGTTTTATTTGGTATATGTTTTAATAGTATTTACGGTTAACTTAAGTAAGGATATATAAAAAATCAAATAAAGTTTAATTTTAGGTAATAATTTTAATTAGTAATTATTATTCGAAATTTGTTTTACGATTTTGTAAACCCCGATATATTTAAAGTTAAGTTTTTTGTTTAATCGTTCTATTTAAATATTTTTGGTAATTAAGTAAATTATGTTTTTTTTAAAAAAAAAATAATTTTTTAACCGTTTTTAGTTATAATGTTTTTCTATTTGATTTCGTACGAATTCGCATTCCGTTTTTCTTTTTTGGTATAATTGTTTAAGTTGTTTTGATGTAAAAATTATTTTAATATTAAGTGGTTTTTTTTTTGCGATTTTTGATTAATTTTTAGAGTAAAGTTAAAATTGGCTGTAAATAGTATTATCCGGATATTTTTATAGTAGTTAATGTTATAAATTATTTAGGTTATTAGTAATTTTTTAACTTAATTATTTTATTCGTAATTAATATAATATCGTAAATATGTTTTTAATATTTAATTTTATTTTTTAATTTATTTCTCCGTTTATAATCGAAACGCGTTAAATAATTTATGGTTTAAATTCATTTATATTATTAGGTTTTGCCAAAATTTAAAAGTAAACGTAATTCTTTTATTTAAAATAATTTCGTATAGTAATTTATGTATGTTAAAAATATTTTGAAAGAAAATGTATGTTATTTATTTAACGTTAGTTTTTTCGTTATAAGGTAAAAAATAAAAAAATTTTATCAATCGATTTATGATTATAAAGATATTATCGTAATATATGCCCGTAATAAGGTTTTTTAATAAAAAAAGTTTAATAATAAAGTTTATTATGATAAAGTTTTAAAGCCGTTTTGCGATTAGTAACGGTTATAGTTTTTTATAAGGTTTATATCGTCGTACTTTCGTTTTGTTATAAACGTCGTATTATCGTCGAATTTGTTATATTATATTTTTTATTTTGGGAAAAAAATATATGCGTTAAAAACGTTTTAGGGTTTTGTGAATTTCTGGATGTTTATGTAATAAGTATTCGGGTATTTTTCTTATTAGGTTTTTTTGATATTTTTTTAAAATTTATATTTTATTAACCTTTTTTAAAAGATTGTTATTATATTACTTAATTTTTTAATGTAGGTTAAAAGTGTTTATTCGTATCGTGGTAATTTATCGCGGGCGTATATATTTTTGTTTCGTAATATTAAAAATTATATGATTAATTCTAATTATTTTTTTTTAAGATTTGGTCGTTTATTAAGTGCGTTTATTTTTTTATTTTTTAAGCTTTTGCGAGAAATATTAATAAAGTTATATTTCGTTAATTTTTTTATATAACGGAATTATTGTATTATAAATTTTCTGGTTGTAATAAACCGGATAAGATTTTTATGATCCGTATAAACCTTAGTTTGATATTAGTTATTTCGAAAAAAATATTTAAATTTACGAAACGTTTTAATAATAGTTAAAAAATTTTTTTAAGAATAACGTAATATAATTTTAGTTTTTGTAATTTATAAGAAAAAAAATAATAAGGTATAATGTATTTTAATTATTTTGTTATTTGATTATTGCGTTTAAAGCGTAATTTAATATATCGGTTTTTAGCTTTATTAGGCGATTCGGATCGTATATAATTAGTATTAATTGATTAATAATTATCTCCTTAAATTATTAAAACGTTTTTTCCGTTTTTAATATTTATTAAAATTTCTTTTCGTATAAATATGTTAAGGGGTATAATTATTCGGTTAAAGTTTTTGATAAATTTTCGATAATAATTAACGAATCTAAAAAATGTTTATATTTTTTTAATAGTAATAAGCCGGGTTTAATTAAGTATTATAGCGATTTTTTTTAAGATTTATTTTAATATATCCAAAAGTAATAATGTAATTAGAATATTTAACTTTTTATGTATGGAATTAGCTTTTTTCCGCGTTTATTAGTAAGTTAACGTTTCGAAATAATCGTAATATTTTGTAAATATGTTTTTCGTAATATCCCTAGGTTTTTAAAAAAAATAACAATATTGTTAAGGTAATAAATTAAGAAAATATCGAAATATTTTCGAAAAACGTAATTAATTATTCGTTAAAAAATAATAAATACGTTAATAAATTTTATAAAAATAATAAAGTATTCGTAAAAGCCGTATTTTATTTAAAACGTTATTTTTTATTCGTATTTTTCCTTAATTCGAATTAAATTATATTTATTTTTAAAGTTAAAAGTTCTAAATTATTATATTCTATAAAAATAATTTTTTATTTTATTAATAAAAAATAAAGGTATTCGGTTTTTCATAATAATATTATTAAATTATTAATAATTTATAATTAATTGTAATTTGCCTTTTTTTTTTTAGGTACGAAAAATACAAGGTAATTAATTAGCGATTTGGATAATAGAATTTATTTTTTTAAGTCGATTTTCTAAATATTTTCGGAATATTCGTAATTTTATTTCGTTAAAATTGTAAATAAAGTAAAATTTAATTAATTTTTTTTAAAATAATTTTATAATTTTATAATTTTATTCGTTATATTTCGGTAATTTTATTTTAAATTTTTTATTAGATAATCTTTTGTATTTTTTAACATTATAACGATATATTAATTAATTTTTCTGATTTTAAGTTTGGTTATTATAAATCGTTATTTAATTACCGTAATTTTACTTTAATAATAGCAATAATACGTCGGATTTCTTTATAATATTTTTTTTCTTATATTATTTTCTTATCAGTAATAAGGTTTTTGTTATATCCTTATACCGGTATTTGTCGTTATTTTCGATTAAATATTAAAATCTTTATTTTTTTCTGGTATTTATCTTTAAATCGTTAAAAAATTTACTTAATTAATAATTTAATCGATTAAGTGATTATATTAACGTAATTATATTATTTTTAAAATTATATCGTAATTTCTTAACAATATAATATCGCAATTAATAATTATATATTGTTTTAAGATAATAGTATCGAAATACTTAATTTCGCATATAATTTTCCCGTTATTATAAAAGAATAATTAACTTTTGGCGGTATTTGTAATATAATTTTTTATTTTTTATTTTGATAATAATTTAAATTAGTTAATAACTTTAAACGTAATATAATTACTTTTGAAAATTTCGTTATTTATTATAACGATATATTAATATATCTTAATTCGTATTTTTAAAATAACGGGATTATCGTTATCCTTTATTATAATTAAAACCTTTTTTAAGAGTTTCTTTTATTTTTTCCAAATTTCGCTTTTCCGTAGTTTTTTTATAAATGGTTTAATTTTTTTAGAGATTATTTAAACCGTTATATTCGTTTTTTTAAATTATCGATTTAATTTCGTAATTATTTAGTAATATATTATTATTATTCGGTTTATTATTTTAATTCGTTAATACGTATTACATAATTTTCTATATTATTATTAAATTATATTATTCGAAATTTTTATATTTTTATTGTTTTTTTAATTAAAATATTTTTCCTATTTATTATTACATTTTTTAATCCTATTAAATAAATTATTTTTCCATAACGTAAATTACGTTTTATATTAGACTATTTTCGTGATTTCCTTATAAATTCTTAATAAATTAAATTAATTTTATTAAAATATTTTTTTTCGGAGTTTATAATAGCAAATAATTCAAAATAACAATTAATAATTTATTATCGTATAACCAAATTAAGTTCTTTTAAAATTATTTTATTTTTTATATTATACGTATATTATTCGTAATAACCAAAAAAATTTCGTTAAAAATATTATTTTCTTAAAAGTTAATTTTATAAAATTATTTTTTAATTAATCTTTTTATAAGAAAGTAATATAAAAATATTAATATTATTATTTATCATTTTTATTTTTTCCCGTTTTATTAGGAAAATTAATTTTTTATTATTATTCGTATTATACGTTTTTTAATAAATTATTTTTATTTCTTATAACTAAAATATTATTATCGTTTAGAAAAGAAAACATATTTTTATCTATATATATTTAAAGTAATAGGATAAACAGTTTTTATCCATCTTTAATATATCTTTAATTATTTTTTTATTATCCAGAATAATCGTCGTTAATATTTTTTTTTCATATACGCAAAATTAATTATAAATTTATACTAGAAAATTTCGAAAAACTTTTTTTTTATTATAACAAAAACTTTTCCTTTTTCGTTAAACGGTTATTTAATAAATATTAAAATTTATAATTTATCTTATCGTAATTTTTTAAATAATTTATAATTAAAGACCTTATAATTTATTTTACCGTAATTTTCACATTTGATACGTTATTTATTTTATTGTTAAATTATATTAATTTCTATAAATCTAAGTTTTATTTTATAAAATATATTTTAACGTCGAAATATATTATCGGTCGTTAATTTTGATTATTATTCTAATATAATCGATTTAATATTACAATCGATTTTTTTAAATAATCTTTTTTAAATTTTTTGTTTTAAATTATCGAAAAATTAAATTATTAATATTTCTATCCTTAATTAAGTTTTAAAAAAAAGTTAAATTAATTTAATACTATAACTAAAGCTAAATTTTTTTATCGTAATTATTAAATTTCGGTTTTTACTTTCGTTTTTTTATTTATTACCTTAAAAACTTTTAACAATATTTATTTAAATTTTTTATAATCGTTATAAATTTATATTACTTTCGGATTTTATTTCTTTAAAAGTACGGTAATATATTTTGGGATAATAAGTTTAAACTAAATTATTATATAACCTAAAAATTATCTTATTACAAATTTAATTTATACCGTAAAAATAATAAGTCGTACCGGAAAATATCTGAAATACGTTCGATATTACGTAAAAAATAATTATAATTTAATAAACGTTTTATCAAACGATTTAAGTTTAAAAAATTTTAATATTTTTCTTAATTTCTTACTGGATATTACAAATATAAATATTTTTTTAAGAATATATTATATTTATTTTAAAAAAATTTGTTAATTTAAAAAATTAAAATAAATTTTGCATTATTTTGCTTAAGTTAGTTAATACGTTAATTTACGACATCTAATCGTCGAAAGACTTCTTTTTTAATTAAAAAAAACGATTATTTTTCTTTATTTAAATTTATGTTATTATCTTTAAGGATTTCGTAAACGGGTTATTTATTAATAAATATGTTATCGAAATATTACTTAAAATTTAACGGTATTATTAAATAAAAGTTTGTAACATATAACGGCTAAGTTAATTAACTAATTATTAAATCTAAATCGAGAAGTTTATATTAAACAAATATTATAAAAAATTAAATAATAAAATAATAAATAACTTAATTACGTTTCGTAATATTAAAAATATTTTTACATAATGAAATTATATTACAAATTATCGTTATTTAATTATAAAATAACGAACGTATATATTTACCGTAACTTACTAAATCACTTTTGGTAAATTAATAATTTTACTTGTTGGATTATTTTTAGTAAATTGGTGATCCATTACGTAACTTAATCCATTTAGATCCTGTTTCGGTTTAGAAGGACCGTTTCCGAGACCTCCCTCCTGTAGGGTCGTAACATTAAACCGATAAAGAAAAAAATTCATAACTTTCTTAATAATAAAGATATAACACAGAAAATTTATATATAGTTATTTAAGTTTATATATTATACGTACAATTTATCATTTTTAAGATATTTTCATTATGTAAAAAGATATAACGTATTAACGAAAAGTGGGGAAAGTTTTCTATGGGAAAACATACACTAGTTTTTAAAATTTAAATTACTTAACGAATATTAATATTAAGTTGCTAAAATTTTATACACGATTTGAAAAATGATTAAAGTTATCTTTATCATTTACTCCATATTTTTAGCATTTTTTATAACGTGGTTATTTCATAATAAACCTAAGGGCTTGGTCTTAACAAATTTCCATACAAATTGTATGGGGAAATGTTAAGATTTAACTTTTACAACTTTAACCTTTAATTTTTAAATAAAAACGTTAATATATTTGCAAGATACTTCTTATACGGCCTTCTTTCAGGTCCTTAATTATTCATCTGTCAACCGTTGGTTAACATATATTTTTGTTGATTAATTATAAATGTGCAATTTCGTTGATTTTGTATGGGAAATGGCGGTCCGTTGATGGGGTGGCTCGTTGGTGGGGGGTTGACTTACATTAAGACACAAGGAGTCACGCGGCGCTTTAATGACAGCCGTGGATCATGAGGTGAGGGTGGACCGAGACGATTAATAGTGATAAGGCGACCTTGAAACTAAGTCCTATAATGTACAATGCTACTGATGACATAGAAAAGGCTGGTGAAAGGGATGCAAAATACGTAAGCATGCGACACTGTACATTTCAATACGAAGGTTTATTGACTAGCCTTTGTTCTAGTGTTCTTGTTAGTGTTGCTGGATAGCAAAAGTTGCCTGACAGAACTAGCATATTAACAACAACCTTTAATGTATTACTCTAGGACTAAGCGTGCAAGGCACTGCCTCCATTCCTAACCTTTCTCCTGATTCTGAGTAGCGCACTAGTGCTCGACCGCGCCCACTAACGTAGTGAACCTCTGCTCGCCTACGTCCTGCCACGACATTATATGTCAGCTGCTGATTCTCAATGTGTTCACGGTTCTATAGGAGCACATGAATACGCGGTCTGTCTTGGCAACTGCGGGGTTTCGTCCTTCGGGAGAATATGAAGATTGCTTATAATGTCGCTAGTAATGAGCTTCGGACCCCGTTGGTAGAGGCCGCTTCGTGCGAAGCGGGCCCCACAGGAAACTCCTGATTATCTCGCGAGTCTCCGTCGTCATGCGCTACGGGCGACTTGATGCACCATAGAGGAAAGACGCGAGAACTAGACTGGCTGGCCGGGGTTCGCGTTTCTGATCTTGAGGCGGGATTCTCCGATACCAACACGATCTACGATGCACCACTAAGAAGGAGACGGGGAAAACGAAGCCGGCATGGCAGTTGAAACTTGATTGCAAACAGGAGTATGGAAATATAGAGTGGCAGAAGGACGATGTAAGTGTAGCCGGAGCTCCGAACTCCGTATAGGTGATCGGACCCGCTAACCGTTTCGCCTAGTTAAAGGACACCCCCCACTGTGAAAAACGAAGGGTCAGGAGCCGGATCAAACGCTACCTCATCGAGATCAGGGTTTATTTTTGAGGATTTCTTGTTTTTGCGAAGTTTCTTCTTAAAAAGGCTCAGATGATACATCGAGCCTTTGACGCTATATCTCGATCGAAAGTCCTAGCCACGGCTGCGCCGCAGGGGCAGCCATAACCTCAAAAATGGCGCCTGATCTTGATGAGGCAAACCGGATTCAACCACCAGTGAGGCCGACCAATAGCCGGAGCCAAGACACCCCCCGCAGCTCCTGCTATTTTTAGAATCAGCTGATAGCTTGGCAGTCGAACAAGCTGAACATTATCTCAACGACACAGATCTTAACGTTCCAAAATTCATCCGTTAACCCCATTCAGTGTGTTGAAAACTGGTTAGTCGAGGCCAGTTACAAGCCGCAACAAAAATTACCGGGCAGGTCATTAAAATGGGACGCATTCGCTACAATGTGGCAGCCAGCCTTGACGGATACATTGCATCGCCAGACGGATCGACCGATTGGATCGTGGAAGACCCGACCATCGACTTCGCCGAGCTGTTTGCACAATTCGACTCGTTCATCATGGGCCGCAAGACGTGGGAGACGCTGCTCGGCTTTGGGGACAAGAATCCGTTGAGAGACTTGCCAGGAGTCGAAATCTCAGTAGCTAGCACTACTCTCGATGGCAGTCTCCCGGAAAACCGCATCCTTACCTTGCTACGGAACGAGGGCGAGATCCTCCAGTGGGTGCGCAGTCGGAAGAAGCAGGATAGTGGAAAGGACATGTGGGTTTATGGTGGCGGCGCGATGTGCGAGATACTGCTTCGAGCTGGTCTGGTTGAGACGGTCGAGGTTGCCATCATGCCAGTGTTGATAGGGACAGGGATCAAGCTGATTGAAGCAAGAGACGGACAGAGTCCAAACTGGCGCCTTTCGCTTCAGGAGGCGAAGCCCTTGAAAAGCGGCATCGTGATGAGTCGGTATCTTGTCCTTTACGATTGATCTAGGTTGCCTAATCTCCTGAAAGTATTTGTCCTCTAGTTATCACCCTTCCGCCGACCCTCGGTATGGAGTTAGACATTGCAATGGCCTTGCAGGCGGTGTTGATTGAAAAGTGGCCGACTCTCAGCGGGCTTAACGTATCATCGAGGCAGATGCACCGGTGTTGAAGGGTATTTTCTACGGCTCACACATCAGGGACCGTATGCTCTTAGTGTGCCGTCCGCGGTATATAGCCAACAATGGAGACGTGGATCTTTAGAGGGGAATTGAGTGGTTGGGACTACTTCTACAAGCGGAACGCGCGAAGCTGAGAGGGAGCCTGGTTATGTTACTGTGTGGCACCATTACCGTAGTAGTTGTTGCCTTAGTCCACTTGGTCAAAACCACTTTGCATGCCAGGACCTTATGCAGTCTGGGCGTGTGGATGTTATCGACAATATTAATAACGTAGCATACTGTGCAGCTGCTTCCTAGTAAGTGTGACAGCTACCTTTACAATCCCCCTACTTGCTTGTCACAATTAGCCGCGCCTGGTCAATTGGAAGAAGAGCGGCTCTTTTCCGGGAAGGATGTACACAGGTCAGCCTTGTCAGCCTCCATGTCATGACCATCTTCGCCCGGTGCCAAGTAGAAATCATATTTCTCAATCACCCTCGCAAGGGTGTATCTCGTAATCCGCATTGCCAGGTGCTGACCAATATAGTTGTATCTTGCTATACGCATATTAGCGCCAGACATATATGGCGATTGTGGCTGGACACCAAAGTCGTACCAATACTAAATGGAACGTGGGCTGCGGGGTTCCACACCAATTCGGGGCGTGACGTCCATCGTTCAGGAATGAATTCGGTGTCTTTCATAGAACATTCTTCCCCTGGTATTGACACACATTAGTGACGTGCTATTTGACATATACATACGAATAAGTAGGGTGCCTTACGCTTTGAGATGGTGTAAAGTAGTGTTACAACAGTAGTGTGAGGCGGAATGAAGGTGTTGTTGATCAAAACACCATTATCAGCGGTCTTGCGAGTCCCGCCCGTAAAGAGAGATGGGTGTACTATGTAGTCGCATAGCCTCTTGGATTACGGCACTAAGATGTGCTAACTCCGCTAAAGGTTTATTTTCTGTGGTAGGCACATCTTGTGATTCGTAACGAATCTTATAGATATGAGTAGGGTGCTTGGCAAGCTCATGGAATATCGCGGCAAGAGCTTGAGCAGTGGGCTCGCTTAAGATCTGTCAGCTAGTTTACGAAAGTCAACCGTAGCAGCTTACCTTCCTGCCAAAAGAGCGAGTAGGTTATTTGCTCGTAACTATACGCTGTTCTCGGCTCCAAGGGTTTCTCTCCATGAGATATGACGTGAGATCTGGTATATCAGACTGAAGGTCGCCGGACAGTCTTTCTTCCATCGGCTGTTGGCACCAATCAACCGAGTTATACCAGTCATTGGCCCCACCAGATGAGTCAGACACCCCCTCAACGCCCAGGGGATTTCCCATACAAAATCGGCAAAACCGTATATTTATAACTAATTAACAAATACAGGTAGTAAAAAGGACCAAAGTAATAGAATTATATATTTATTATAAATAGTCGGTAATTAACATTTTAAATTAATAAATTAAATTTTATATAGTAAATTTTAATGTTAAAATTTAAAAAGTGTCAGCTAATATTTTATTATAGAAGATATTAACGTAAATGTTAAAAGTTCCTTATTACCTACAAACTGCAATAATTTAATAGACAATCGAACTTCCACGTTTGTTAACTATCGTTATTGCTGGTTTAAGAGTCAAAGCTCTCTACCGGTGTTGATTGTTTAACGTTAAGAGTATCAATAACAGAGATAAGGATGTAGGACCATTGATTGACGACAAGAGTATTCCTAATGTAAGACTTTGTCAACTTCTAAGATCCGGCTCCCAGAGTAGGGGAACTGAGAGCCCAGGAACTGTGCCCTAGCAGTAGGTTGCAATTGTTCCGGACCAATACCGGAAAGATCACTGAAGCCTCGCCGAAATAGGTTCGGAACTGACCTATGCACCATCGACTACTATTAGCTGCCCTAAGAGTTTTATCGCTTGACATTTACTACGATCATGTAGCGTTTAAACATGAGGTACCCCACCATATAGATTCAGAAAGTGTATGTATTGCGTAAAACCAAAAAGTCATAGACCAAATGTATACCATCTAGCCTACGAGTCGAGCGGTGTCTCGTAAATTGAGCCATCACAATACTGCACCCATCCGTCGAGATCGTATGTCTTCAAGACAGTGGAAAACCCTTCTGTCCCATCTGCCTCGCAATGCTGTCTTCTTACATCCTCCGGGAGACCACCTTCTTCGCCCGCGCCCTCCGGGTACTCGATATGGAAAACGGGCTTCCCCGCCTGGATGAATGGCTGCATATCTGCACACTCGCTGTAATTGGCACATTCTTCGTTGACGGCGAATTGCACCACGTCAACGACATCTGGAATGATAGAGAGCGCGTTCTTGAGACCCAGTGCCATGTTCAGACTCCTGGCTTGTTCGGCCATCATGTTGACCAGCTCGATGGAGTCTTGCTCTGTTAGGGGCGGATTGAAGCCTCCTCCATTTTGATTACTCTAAAGTCATGTCAGTAAGGGTGCCATGCAGTGGGTCTCGGAGTTCACTAAGAAGGATTGGCGATTGAAAGGGCGAAAGTTGAAGAAAGAAAAAAAAAAAAAAAAAAAAAAAAAAACTTACATATCCATCCATGTTGTCGGGATCAATCCCATCACAACCCACCTGAGCGGCGAGCTCAATCCTCCCCTTGATGATATTCCGTACATTCTCGTTCCTGATGTCGACCCACCTCTCCTCGGGCCATTCTGGCAGAGAAGCACCAAGATCTTCCTCTGCATACCGGTCGGAATCTGGTCTGTAGGGCTCGTACGTGCCTGCGCTGAAGTAGCAAATGACCTTCTTGCCAAGATCGTGTAGCTTCCCGACTACACGCTCTGCATCATCCCCATCGTCGGTGTTTGTGTATAGATCGATGTCGAAGATTGGGACATCAGGTGTAACACCGGCTGAAATATCAATGGCTTCAAAAAGAACGATTTGCCATTGTTCGCCAGGGGTCGGCTGCCATACGGCTCTGGTTGCAACCTTGTCAGTCGGTTTGGCCGCCGTAAGGCCAATACCGAGTCCAATACCGAGTCCGATCGAGACGAGCATGATAGTGATGAGTAGGGAAAACGAGATCTCCTCTATCTTGTTATATTCATTCGAGAAGCTAGGTTGTGCGATGATGGATATTTATCCCTTTTATAGAATACGACCGTGGTTAGTGCTGCGCTCATTTTCCACCGCTCAATCGCTAAGACGTGGTCCTTTTTGAAATTTCACCTGCCCAACTATGTCTAGTGCTTTTCTTTCCACCTGAAAATTGAGGCCGGGGGCGGCTAAGGGCGACTGCTATACCCCGTTAGGGAAGGTAACGAGGCTGAGTAATGCTAGCGCTTCCATCGGGCTTATGGGGTTTTAGGTTTACGAGGGTCTAGATTCCAGCCCGTCCGAAATATGCAGAATGTTGCTTCATATACTCCGACTGTCACACCATCCTGAGAGAAGAAGATAGCTATAGGGCTCATATGTTCAAAGTTTTTTGTTGGTTTACATATAATTACTTCTTGTGGCAAACCGAGATGGGACAAAACGTCCAGTGGACCTCCCAGGTAGGATCATGTGTGTGCAAGGCAGTCCTGGTCCCACCCGAAGACCACAATACACATTGCTAGTCTGGTTTATTAGAGGGTTAGGCCAGGGAAACGGCTAGCATATCGTAAGAAGAATCACTGAAAAAAGAGAAGATTAAAGGAATGTATGGACAAGGGCCTAGTAATGTAGTCACAGGGATCACGGTGACAGACCTTATGTTTTTAAGAAGGCCGCCCTTTGATATAGGTATAAAGTACGTATCCAATGCAATTGGGCCGGTAGAGTGGTATATATTGAATGAGAGAAAGTATTAACGGAACAATAAAGATAATGTTTTATTATTATTTATTACCTTTATTAAAACATAATTAATAAAAGAAAATACATGTAAATTATTATATTATAATAGGTATAACGTATCATACCTATAAGCGGAACACATAATCAAGCGGGACGCAGTTTTAACACTTCGTAATAATAAATTCCAAATAATTAGCTATAACACATTAAATTAATTTAAACTAATTAGGTTTTTTTTTCGCTAAATGTATTTATAACTTTATTATAATTATACGTATTATATCAGGGTGTATTATAAACGTTATACTTTTATTTCTTTGTTTTAACCCTTTTATAACAATTTTTTTACCTGTTATTAACTTTAATCGTTTACCACCTTTTTTCTTTTCGAATAAAAAAACATGTTCTTTTTATAAAAAAAGTATCTCTGCTCTTTAAAACCGTTTATTTTTTATTTTTTTAAAATGACGTACTACATATACAAGCTATATATATAAACGAGCTGTATACTTTTTAGTATATCGCGATAACAAACTTGAATTAAGCAACCATAAAACATTAAATTAATTTAAACTAATCGGATTTTTCGTTGTTAAACGTTTTTATATCTTCCTTATAAATACGCGCATTATATCCGGGCTTGCCGTAAACGCTATATTTTCGTTTTTTCGTCTAAGCTTTTTTACAACGATTCCTTTCAGTTATTACTAATTGTAATTATTTATTATTACCTTTTTTTGTAACTATAAGAGTTTATGCTTTTTTTGTTACGACTTGATAGGAGGGAGATCCCGGAAACGGTCTAGTTGGACCGAAACTGTTACGACCCGACAGGAGGGAGGTCTCGGAAACGGTCCCTCTAGACCGAAACAGGATCCAAGTGGATCAAAGTCACGTGATAGATCACTAACTCACAAAAAGTGATCCAGTAAGTAAGATCACCAACTTATAAAAAATAATCCAATAAGTGGGATTACCAACTTATAAGAAGTAATCTAATAAGTAAGATTATTAATTTACAAAAAGTAATCCAGTAAACTACGATAAATATATATGTTCGTTATTTCCTAAATTAAATAACGATAATTTATAATATAATTTCGTTACCTAAAATACTTTTAATATTACGAAACGTAATTAAGTTATTTTTTTGCTTAGTTTTTTTACGGTATTTTACTAACATAAACCCGTCGACTTAGGTTTATAATTAATTAATTAACCTAACCATTATACCTTATAAGTTTTTATTTAGCAATACCGTCAAACTTTAAACAATATTCTAATAATATATTTAGCAATAAATAACCCGTTTATAAAATTTTTAAAAATAATAACATGAATTCAGACGAAAAAAAGTAATTACCTTTTATAATTAAGGAAAACGTCCTTTAACGTCTAGACCTTATAAATTAATATATTAACCAGTTTAAACGAAATAATTTAAAGCTTATTTCGATATTTTAGGTTAGGTATTTTTCGAACAAATACGACAAATTTTTAAAGAAAACCCTATTAAAATAAAACAATTTATCCAAATATTATTTATTAAGGAACCCGGAAAAATGTTAAAACCTTTTAAACCTAAACCTTTCGACAAAACGTCCATTAAATTGCAGTTATTCCTTACTTAATGTCGATCGTATTTCGGGTATTTCCTAATTCGACTTATTATATTTACCTTACGAATTAAGTTTGCAACCGGGCGATTTTTAGGTTATACCGTTATTTGGTTTAAATTTGCTATAAGAAAACATATTACCGTACCTTTAAGTAATAAAACTCGAAAGTAATATAAATTTATAATAATTCCGAAAAATTCGAACAAACTTTTATAAAAGCTTTTAAAATAATAAACGGAAAAACGAAGGTAAAAATCAAAATTTAACAATTACGATAAAAAAGATTTACCTCCAACTATGGTAACGAATTAATCCAATTTTTTTTCAAACTTAATTAAGGATAAAAAACTTTAATAACCCGTTTTTTGATAAACTAAAAAAAATTTAAAAAAAGTTATTTAAAGAAAATCGATTATAATACTTAACCGATTATATTATAATAATAGTAAAAATCGATAATAAATATTACGCCTGGCAAACGCGTAATACTAAAAGAAAATATAATAACAAATTACGTTATAACGCTAATACCAACGTATTACGATAACAAAATACATCCTATAAAATAAAACTAAAATTTATAAAAATTAATATAATTTAACGACAAAATAAACGACGTATTAAATGTTAAAACTGTGGCAAAATAAGCCACAAAACCCCCGAATGCAGGTTACCTAAAAAACTACGATAAGATAAATCATAAACCCCAGTACTTATTAAGCAACCGTCTAATAACAATAGAAATAAAACTCTCATTATGGTACAAAAGAAAAGAAACCCAGCCGGACTTTCCAATTAAGGCATACAACAAAATTAACAAAAAGCTAAAAAACTTTCACAAATCGGAATACGATAATATCTCGAATAACCGGTTTCCCGTACGCAATAAAAAAACATCGACGACGACTATCCTAGATAATAAAAGAATGGTTAGAAAAATATTAAAAATAAACGGAAATAATTTACCCCGGTTTTCCCGATATTTATGGAAGAAAATACGTTTTCTTATATCAACGGCAACAATACCTTAATTATGAAAAATGGAAACGATTTATTTATAAACGTATTATAAAAATGGTTAGAGAAAAATTTAATTTCCTAAATAAAATAAAAAGGAATAAATACGACAAATAATAGTATTAACATTTTTATACCATTTGTTTCTAAGAAAAAATTAACTTAAAAATAGCTGTATAAAGTTGGCCCTTAAGGAAATAATACCCTTAAAAAATTCCTTTTGCCATTATAAATAATATATATATAACTTAAAAAACGAAGTAATCTTAAAAGGATTTAATTTAGCTATCCGATAATAAATTAACGACTTTTACTTAAAAATGGCGGTAATTACAGATCCCCCCCAAAAAAAAGAAATCGTAATAAAATTTACCTAATTTATCAAAAACTTATGGAGAAATAATAAAAACATTTTTATATGAAATGCGGTATACTTTATGGAAAAATAATTTACATAATAGGATAAAAAATTATAATAACAGGTAGAAAAAACGTTTCGATTAAAAAGAATAATAAAATTACAAAAAAGCCGAATAACCCAGTTTTAATCCGAGGTAAATAGATACGAAGTACGCGTATATTAACTAAAAGTATAAGCCAAATAATAACGGTATATTATTAAATAATTACAGAATCGAACGGATGACCTGGGAAGAAAAGTACGTTAATTTAAGTAATACCTAAACGAAGTAAGTTATTTATAGAAGAGCTGTAAGATAGCGAAATTTAAAAAAGCTAATAGGAATTCTAAAAAAAGGTTTTAGCGGTAATAAGGAATAACGATAATCTTATTATCTTAAAGATACGAATTGGAATATATTGGTGTATTGTTATAGTAAATAACGGAATTTTGAGAAATAATTATATTATACCTAAGGTAATTAACCGACTTAAATTATGATGAAAATTTAAAAAAAAAACTTTTATATCGCGAATGCCGTCAAAAGTTAATTATTTTTTTATAATAATAGAAAAGTTACGCGCGAAATTAATCACCTTAATACCTTTACCTTAAAAAAATACATAATAATTAATTTCGATATTATACAGTTAGGGAATTACGATATAATCCTAAGAATAATATGGTTACGTTAATATAACCCCTTAATCAATTAAATAACTGGCCAGGTAAAATTCGTTTTATAACCTAACGATAAGTACAGAAAAAAACGATAAAGATCTTAACACTTAATCGAAAATGGCGACGAATATCGGTATAAGGATATAGCAAAAGTTTTACTACTTATAAAAATATAATATAAGAAAGAAAACGGGCATTATAAACGAATACGACGTATTATTACCATTATTAAAGCAAAATTACAATAATTAAATAACGATTTATAATAACAGCCCTAAAAATTAAAAAAATTAATTAACGTATTACTATAATATCATAAATATAAACGTTTATTTTAAAAAAAGTTCGAAACGAAATTACAAAAGGATATCGAATAAAACCATAAAATCGTCTTAAAAAAAGAATATCGATTAAGTTTTACTCCATTTATAACCTTAATAAAATAAAATTATACGCGCTTAAAAAATACGTAGAAAATCGATTCAAAAAAGGATGGATTCGATTATCCAAATTACCAGCCGGATATCTTATATTTTTTTGTACGGAAAAAAAAACGGCAAACTACGATTACTTGTGGATTACCGATAATTTAATAATATTATTATTAAAAACCGAATATTATTGCCCTTAATTAATAAAATAAAAAACCGTTTCCATAAAGCTTAATAGTTTATTACTTTTAATCTTAAAAACGGATATAATTTAATTTGAATTAAAAAAAGCCATAAGTGGAAAACGGTATTTCGAATTAAATACGGCTTTTACGAATACCTCGTTATTTTTATGAAATTTACTAACGTATTTGCTATATTTTAACGTATGGTTAATTACGTTTTTAAAAAATATTTCGATATTTTCGTAATATGTTATCTCGACGATATCTTTATTTTTTTAAAACCCAAGAAATAATATAAGGAATACGTTTATAAAGTATTATAATTATTTCGAAACGTTAATTTGCTAATTAACGTAAAAAAAACCAATTTTATATATATGAAAATTAAATACTTAAGTTATATTATTATTTCCGGATATATTAAAATAAACTTTAAGAAAATTGCTATAATGCGAAATTAAATTATACCTATTATAATTAAGGAAGTATAAACCTTTTTTGGATTTGTTAATTATTATTGAAAATTTATTAAAAACTTTAATCGGATAACGATATCCTTAAATAAACTTATTTGGAAAAAAAAAGAAATTTTAATAGATATTAAAAACGGAAAAACTTTTTTATTAAATTAAGAAAATAATTATAAGTTAACTAATATTAATTATATACGATCTAAATCGCTTAATTAAACTAGAAATTAACGTATCAGATTATGCTTTAAACGTAATAATCGGGTAATAAGATAATTAGAATATATTACATTTTATCACTTTTTTTTATAAGTTACAAATATTTAAATTACGTTATGTTATTCCCGATAAGGAATTTTTAGTTATTATTAAAATATTTCGCGAATTTAAACATTTCCTTAGAGGTAATTAATATTAGGTTAAGGTTTATACGAATTATAAAAACTTTACCCGATTTATTACAACTAAAAAACTTATAACGCGATAATTCCGTTACGCTGAAAAATTAGCTAAATATAATTTTGTTATTATTTACCGTAAAAATTCGGAAAATGGCAAAGCCGATATATTTAATAAACGACCAGATTTAGAAAAAAACAATTAAAATTAACTACGTAATTTTTAATATTATTATCGAAAAATACTTACGTTCACGATAAATTGCGACGATACGAGCAGCACCCAAGGATATATACCAAAAAATCAAAACATATAACGATAATTTACTTAAGAAAATAAATAAATTACCGATTTTAAAAAAATATCGGGAAAACTTAATTAAAGAAATATATAAATACTTATTATATAGGTATTTAAGGATTTATAAAAGCTTAAAACGCTTTTAACGCATATACGATTTTCTTAAAATAAAAAATATAATATAGAAAATTAGAAATTAGTATAACATTTACGTTAAAATAAAAGTACGGCGACATAAACTATATAAAAAATTATAATTATTACCAGTTATAAAGTAATTATGGGATTCCGTTACTATAAATTTTATCACTAAATTTCCTTTATCTAAAAACCTAATTATAGGCGTATATTACGATAATATTTTTATAATCGTTAATCGATTTATAAAATTTTTTTATTTTTTACTTTATAACGAAAACCTTAATACCGAACAAATAATATACGTTTTTTTCAGAAACATTTTTAACGTATATAAACTTTTACGTAAATTATTTTAGATAAAAGTATAACGTTTACCTTTAAATTTTAATAAAGTTTGATAATATAAATTGGTTTAATTTATAAGTTATTTAACGTATTCCGATTTTAAATAAATAAATAAACGGAACGATAAAACTAAACGCTTAAAATATACTTACGATAATATATTAATTACGAGCAGAATAATTAGGTTAAAAAATTACTAATAGCATAAATAATTTATAATACCAGTTATTATAAAAATATTAAAACAACCGCGTTTATAGCCAATTTTGAATTTATTCTAAAAATTTATAAAGAAATATTATAACCAAAAACAATTAAATAAATTAACTGTTTTGGAAAAAAAAATGGTTTATTTGGCCACTAAAAATATATAAACAAAACGACCAAATAAAAAACTTGATTTTAAGTACATTAACTTTTATAAAATTATTTAGAAAATTTCAGAAAATAATTATTAATTAAAATTACCATCCAAAATTAAAATTTATTTAATTTTTTATATATCCTTTCTTAACTTAACCGTAACTATTATTAAGGTATATACCAAATAAAACGACGTGGAGGTAAAAAACAAATAAAAATTTAAGGTAAAAGAAATTCTGAATATATGAAAAGCCGATAAACTTATTTAATATTTAGTTAAATAAAAAGGATACTTAAATTCCGAAATATTGTAGGAATTAACGAAAAATTTTATAAATATTTAACGTTTGTTAAAGAACTTTTATTAATAACGAACGAAACGTTAAGAATAATAACGTTTTAATCGATACTCGATAACGACTTTTGGTTTAAAGTATTTTAATTAATGACGCCCAAATTACCTAAAACCTAAACGGTTATTACGAGGAAAAATTAAAAAGTACGGTTAATTAGTTTTGCACTTTTAGATTAATAATATTATCGTTACCGACGTATCCGAGAAAGACGTGTTAAAGATTTAATTAAGGTTTTTTCGGCAGCTAATTCTTTTTTTTTTAAACGCCGAACCTCCGCCGTATAACGATTAATTATAGTAATAGGGATATTAGTATTATCGTAAAAACGACTACGGCGAACGTATTCTTTATAACAAAAAACCTTTTCTATCATTTTGTATGAAAGATGCCGCGTAAAATAAAAAAAATAAGGTATAACGTTAAAACTTTTAACCTTAATCAAGTTAACTAATACCAAACGTTAAATAATTTTGAATAATTAACGTTTAGAAATACGTAAAAAAATAACGAAAATATATATAAAAAAAACTTATTAAAAAAAGTAAAAATGTTAAAGTAAGATTTATGGAAAAGGGAAATCGTATTACGACCGGACAAAAAAAAGGTTTCGGAAACGGTTCTTTTAAACCGAAACAAAATTTAAATAAATTAAAATTACGTAATAAATTACCAACTTATAAAAAGTAATTTAGTAAGTAAGATCACTAACTTACAAAAAACAATCCAATAAGCCACGATAAATATATATACTCGTTATTTCCTAAATTAGATAGCGATAGTTTGTAATATAACTTCGTTACCCAAAATACCTTTAATATTACGAAACGTAACTAAGTTACTTTTTCGCTCAATTTTCCTACGGTACTCTGCCAACATAAACCCGTCAACTTAGGTTTAATAATTGGTTAATTAGCCTAGCTGTCACAGAAACAGGACCCAAATAGGTTAAGTCACGTAATTAATACTCAGTGATAACCCATTAAGCACTATTAAACACGACTAATTATTACTTAACGGTGGCCAACTAAGTAAAAGTAAACTAATATTAAGATATAATGATATATACGTTCGTTAAATTCTATAGTTAGATAATAACAACTTATAATATAACTTTATTACCTAAAATACTTTTAATATTACGAAACGTAATTAAGTTATTTTTTAATTACTTAAATATTTATAATATTTTACTAATATAAACCTGTTAATTAAGGTTTAATAATTAATTAATTAACTTAACCGTTATATATTGCAAACTTTTATTTAATAATACCGTTAAATTTTAAGGAATATTTAATATTACTAAAATATCGACTAATAACTTAAAAGAAACCGTTTCCTAGCAACTTTAAGTACGTATTTAAACGTTAAAGGAGAGCTTTTAACAATTTGTCGATCAAATAACAAATCTTACTCTAACAACTATTATCATTAAAATAAAACCTAAAAAAACCGGAATTTTATAACGGAAAAACATTTACAGGTTTTCCTTACCTAAATACGCGTTTACTTACGCTTCCTAAATATCGACAGTATTCCGGATCGAATTCTTGCTATAAAAACATACCTTATTAAAAACGTAACAAATTAATTTAAAGCCGTTATAAAAAATCATTTGGAAAATATTTAAAATTACTGGGAAACTTTGACGAATTATATTTTCTTAACATATAATAACTTTAAGGATAAATTCCGTTTTAACTTCGGCAATTTTAATGAAAAATATTTTACAGCCCAGAAAATCCTCGATTTAAAATGAAAAAGTTTTATATCCAAATATGTTGTTATTTTTAAAGTCTTAATTATTAAAGCCGGATAAGAAGATTAAAAAAAAATTGCCCTAAGCGACATATTTTACTAAGGACTTAAAAAGGACGTTAAAAGTAAAATGGTAAAAATTAAAAGATTTATTACTTTAAACGGTATGTAAAAGAAATTATTAAAATTAATAACCGATAATTTAAATAACGATAAAAACGACGAAAACGTTATATTTTAAAAATTAATATACGAAGTAATAATAAGCTTAAATATTTGGCAAATATTAATGTACATAAAAAGTATAACATTTCGTACGGAACAAAACCCGGACCTATAAAAATTAAAATTATTTAACAAAATACATAACGTATTTAATGCTATAATTATAGCAAGACGGATTATAAAGTACTATGATGCAAATTACTTAAAAACCTTGACAAAATTAGCCTTAAACCCCAGTACCTACTGGATAATCTTTTAGCAGTTAAAAAAGAAAACTTATACTATGATACGGTAAAAAGAAAACCCTTCCAGTTTTTCAAATAAAAAGATACAATAAAAATAAGCTAAAGTTAAAAAGGTATCATAATAAAGTATTCGAAAACGATAAAAAATAAGAATTATTACGCTAATAGCTGCAAAATTATAAGAAATAGGAAAATTCCCCAAAAAAATAATTATTATCTAAAAAACAACAAAAAGATTATTAATAACAATTAATCTAAATATTTTAAAAAATGGCTAAAAAATACGAAAGTTGGATAAAAATAATTTGATTTAAAAATTTTTACTAGTATAGCAAATTTAATGCTATTTATTACACCGAATTTTAAGATCTAATTTATAAGAAAAAATAATAATACGTTACTAAACATTTATTACGTATATAATATTAAAATTTCGATTTCGCTAAATAATAAGAAACTAATCTTAAAAACTAACGTGAGTATAATTATTTATAAATAAAAACTAATAAGGAAAAAATCGACGAAATCGTAACAGTATAAACATAATTTAAAACGTAAAAATATCTATAAAAAAACCGTTTTTATTTTTACTATACTTATAAATATCAATTACGAAAAAAAGTAATTTAAAAAGAATTTAATAAAACTTTACGATAGTTAATCGTAAATTTATATCTTTAACTATAATTACCGATTCCGAAAACAAAAGTTCGGTAAAATTTATATAATATATAAAGGACTTATAAAAAAAGGATGAAAATATACTAAAATAGAATTTACTACGAATAATAAACAAAAAAAACTATATATTAGGAAAAAAATTCTAAAAATAAAAAGAACGTTTTACGTTATTCGAAAAAAAGTGTTCGATTACTTTAAAGTTAAAACTGGTATCGTAACGTAAAAATTAAAAATTAAGCAAACCGAGAGTAGATTAATATCAAGCAATTATAGCAAAATAATGAAAAAGTACGTAAGTAGATTAACAAGTTATAAGATAAAATAAAATAATAATAGAAATATATTAAGCAGTCACAAAGTAAAATCGATTAATTATATACATAAATACGAAAATTTAAACGAAACCTAAAAAACGAAAATTATTTATAGAAAAGCCGTAAAATGATAAAACCTAATAGAAATAATGGAATTTCTAAAAAAGGTTTTAGTAATAATAGGAAATAACGATAACCTTATTATTTTAAAAATACGAATTAGGATATACTGGTATACTATTATAATGGATAGCGGAATTTTAAAAAAATAATTATATCATACCTAAAGTAATTAACCGACTTAAAGTATTATAAAAATATAAAAAGATTTTATATTACAAATACTGCCAAAAATTAACCCTTTTTTAACGACAATAAAAAATTTATATATAAAATTAATTACCTCGATATTTTTGTTCTAAGAAAGTAAAATAATTAATATCGATAATATACCGTTAGGAAATTACGATAAAATTTTAGAAAAAGCATGGTTATATTAATATAACCCCTTAATTAATTAAGAAATTAGCTAGGTAAATTTCTTTTAATAATTTAATAATAAATATAATAAAAAACGACGGAGATTTTAATATTCGATCGAAAATAGCGACAAATACTGGCATAAGGATACGATAAATATTTTATTACCTATAAAAGTAAAATATAAAAAAAATGGGTATTATAAACGAATACTACGCGTTATTATTATTACGAAAGCAAAATTATAATAATTTAACAAATTTAAAATTTTAATTAATCTACCACTATAATAATATAAATAAAAGCGCTTAGTTCAAAAAAAACTCGAAATAAAGTTATTAAAATATAATAAATAGGATTATTAAATTGTTCTAAAAAAGGAAGCATTGACTAAGTTTTATCTTATTTATAACCTTAACAAAATAAAATTATATATATTTAAAAAATACTTAAAAAATCGATTTAAAAAGGATAAATTACATTATTAAAATTACTAACTAGATATTTTATATTTTTCGTACTAAAAAAAAAACGGAAAATTACAATTAGTTATAAAATATCGATAACTTAATAATATTATAAATAAAAACCAAAGGTTATTACTTTGAATTAACGAATTAAAGGATTATTTTTACGTAATATAATAATTTATTACTTTTAATTTTTAAAATAGATATAATTTAATTCGAATTAAAAAAGGTTATGAATGGAAAATAACGTTTCGAATTAAATACGGCTTATATAAGTACCTTATCATCCTCATAAAACTTGTTAACATATCCGTTACTTTTTAGCGTATGGTTAATTACATTTTTAAAAAAATATTTCGATATTTTAATAGTATACTACCTTGACAACATTTTTAACTTTTTAAAAATTAAAAAACAATACGAAAAATATATTTATAGGATATTATAATTATCCCAAAACGTTAATCTGTAAATTAACGTAAAAAATTAATTTTATACATAAAAAATAAAATATTTAAACCACGTTATTACTTTTGAGATATATTCAAATAAACCTTAAGAAAATTACAGTAATACAGAATTAAATTACGCCTATTATAATTAAAAAAATGTAAATCTTTCTCAAATTCGCTAACTATTATCGAAAGTTTATTAAAAACTTTAGCCGGATAATAATACCTTTAAATAAACTTACTAAAAAGGGAAGAAATTTTAATAAACATTAAAAATAGAAAAAGTTTTCTAATAAAGTAAGAAAGTAATTATAAGCCGGCTAGTATTAATTATATACGACCTAAATCGCTTAATCAAGCTTAAAACCGACGTATTAAATTATTTTTTAAACGTAATAATCGGATGATAAAATAATTAAAGCGTATTACACCTTATTACTTTTTTTTCTTATAAATTATAAGGGCTTAAATTACGTTACATTATTATTAATAAATAGTTTTTAATTATTATTAAAGCGTTTCGCGAATTTAATTTTTTTTAAAAAAAGTAACCAATATTAAGTTAAAGTTTATACGAATTATAAAAATTTTACCCGATTTACTATAATTAAAAAACTTATAGTAGGATAGTTTCGTTATATAAAAAAGCTAGCGGAATATAATTTCGTTATTATTTATAAAAAAGGTTTAGAAAATGGTAAAATCGACGTATTTAACAAACGGTCAAACCGTAAAAAAGCGGTTTAAATTAGCTATGTAATTTTCGAATTATTATAGAAAATGGTTATATTTATAATAAATTACGTCAATATAAACTGCAATTTCAAATATATATCAAAAAATTAAGATATATAATAACAACTTATTAGAAAATAAAGAATTAAACAAAATATAAGTTTTTAAAAACTATCAAAAAAACCTTATATAAAAAAATTACGAATACCAATTATATAAATATTTAAGGATTTATAAAATTCTAAAACGCTTATAACGCATTTATTACTTTTTTAAGATAAAAAAACCTAATATAAAAGATTTTACATTAGTACGATATTTGCGTTAAAGCAAAAGCATAACAATATAAACCATGTGAAAAACTATAACTATTGCTAGTCGTAAAACGACTATAGAATTTTATTATAATAAATTTTATTACCAAACTTTTTTTATCAAAAAATCTAGCTATAAATATATACTACGATAATATCTTTATAATTATTAATCGATTTATAAAATTTTCTTTTTTTTTACCTTATAATGAAATTATTAACGCCGAACAAATAGCGTATATTTTTTTAGAAATATTTTTAGCGTATACAGATTATCATACGAAATTGTTTTAAATAAAAAAACTACGTTTGCCTTTAAATTTTAGCAAGGCCTAATAGTATAAATCGGCTTAAATTATAAATTATCCAATACGTTTCGACCTTAAACGGATAAATAAACAGAATAATAAAATTAAATATTTAAAACGTAGTTACGATATTACCTTAATTACGAATAAAACGATTAAATTAAAAAAATTACTAATAACTAAAATCGTTTATGATATTAATTAATATAAAAATATTAAGATAATCCCGGTTATGGCTAATTTTAGTTTTATTTTAAAGATTTATAAGTATAAAAAGAAAATTTTTTTAATATTAAAATTATTTTTACGTTAAAATAATTTAAGTAATTACGCCAAAACATAGAAATAAAACTTAAATTCATACGTAATTAAATAAAAAAAATATTATAATCGGAAACGGTCAAAAGATTTAACTTTTTTAAAGGGAAAAATGGTTTACCTAGCCATTCAAAATATTTAAATAAAACGCCCAAGTCGAAAATTAAACTTTAAATATATCGGCCTTTATGAAATCGTTAAAAAGATCTCAGAAAATAACTACCAATTAAATTATTACTTAAAGTTAAACTCTACTTAATATTTTTATATATCTTTATTTAAATTAACAGCGGATACGATTAAAATATATACTAAATAAAATAACGTAAAAATAAAGAATAAATAAATATATAAGGCGGAAAAAATCCTTAATATAAAAAAAAGCAACGGATTTACCTAATATTTAATTAAGTAAAAAAATTACCCGAATTCCGAAGATATTTAAAAACTCGTAAAAAAGTTTTATAAACGTTTAACGTTTATTAAAGAATTTTCATTAACGACGTTTAAACTATTAAGAATAAAACTCTAGTTAATATTATTCGTAAACTAATTGGTATTTTTAATACTTAACTAATTAATTAAACTAATAAACGGTATTAACGCGGCTATGAAAACCTTTATATCGGCTTATTTTTATCGTTTTTATTTTTCTAAGTTTTTAAACGATTATAACTTACGTTATATTATTTTAATACCTTTTAAACGAAAAAACGTTTTTTGCTTTCGAAATTAAATTAAACGCGCAATAATTTTATTTATCTTTCGTTAATAACGCTATTATAATTCCAAAAACCGCTCCTCCGCGAATACCTCCTCTCGTTCTAAACGTTAATTTTCGGCACGAATATTTTCCAGCAAAAAGAAAAGGAACGCCGTTCCCATTATAAGGACCACCTTACTAAATATACGCGTTACATTTAAATAAATTTTTTTTTAT
The DNA here is from genome assembly GCA_004155935.1 of Monosporascus sp. GIB2. NCBI lineage: Eukaryota > Fungi > Ascomycota > Sordariomycetes > Xylariales > Monosporascus > Monosporascus sp. GIB2. The sequence goes on along the minus strand of QJNV01000069.1, from coordinate 123,795 downwards.
TTCGCATTTCTAGCCCTTAAAAAAATATAAAGAATACGGCATAACTTCAAAACTAAATCCGTTAAAAACAAAAAAAAGTTTTAACGATAAACGGTCGAAAATAAAACTTAACGATAAATTTTAACAATACGAGCTAACATATTAAAAAAAGATACTTACCGGAAAAAAAAATCTTAAAAATAAAATTTATAAAAGAAAAAATCGTATTACGACCTAATAAAAGGAAAATCCCGGAAACGGTTGAATTAAACTAAACTAAAATCTATATAAGTTAAATTACGTAATTAATACTTAATAATAGTTTATTAAGTATTATTAAGCATAAGTAATCACTATTTAACGGTTACTAACTAAATAAAAGTAAGTTAATATTAAAATATAAAAATATATACGCTCGTTAGATTCCATAATTAAATAACGACAGCTTGTAATATAACTTCGTTATCTAAAACACCTTTAATATCACGAAATGTAACTAAGTTATTTTTTGATTACTTAGGTTCTTACAATACTCTGCTAACATAAACCCGTCAGCTTAGGTTTAATAGTTGGTTAGTTAACCTAGCCGTTATATTTTTATAATAAGTGTTTTTTTTAAAAACGTTTAATTTTAGTTTTTCGGTATTTATTAAAAATATAACTCGTTTCGCGTAATAAGTTATATTTCTTTCGAAAAAACGTTTTCGTATAATAATATTAAATTATTTTTTGTTAAAAGATTAACCGATTTAATTATTTTTATCGGCGAGTTACTTTAGTAATTTTTAATTTCTTTTTATAAGTAACGTTCTTATTAAATATTTTCGGTAATATTTTTAAAACTTTTTATAAGTAAGGAAATAACAGAGTTAATAAAAATCAATAAATAAAAATATCGGTATAAGTATAATTAATATCGAATAAAATAAATTCCGTTTATAAGAATCCCGATTTAATATTATCGGTTATTATATTAACTTTTAACGCGTTACGGAAACCGGCGATAAAATCTTTTTTAATAATATAAGTAATATAATATCGTATAAAATTTTCGATACATAACGAATAAATACGTTATAACGGAAAAAAAATAAAATACGTCGAAAAATTAAAATAAATAAAAGAAATTAGCGGGTATATAAAATGTAATAATATTATAATTAACGTAATATTTTTCGAATGTTATTGAATAATAGCTTTTGTAGCCGTTAAGGATAAAGAAACGTTTCGATTTTTTCCTACGCGTTCGAATATATTAATCGAAATATTGAACTTATTTTAAACTCAGTTTATTTATTATTTAACCGTTATCGCTTATAGCAACTTTCTAATCGGATAAAAATGGGTTATTAGTGAATCAACGAAAAAAATAGTTTTTCCGGTAAAGATAAATAATAAAAGTAGGGCCTAACATTAAAATTTAACAGCTTGTATTATTATAAACCATTTTCGATTTCTTTATTAAGCTTATTTAGGGTTTTTACGTTTTTCGGCATTAGTAATTACTATATCCTTTATTATAAGAAGTTTTATTAAAAATTTAATTTATTGAAGTTATGTAAGGTATAGTTAGGTTTAAGCTATATTTTCCAGGCTGAGCCAAATATACAAAAATTATTACACGATATAATTCGCACGATAAATACTATACCTAGTATCTTGAAATACGATGATTAATTGGTGGTTTTTACGATTTAGGATAGATTGTATATCTTGATCCTTTAAAGTTTTATTTTGCCGATTAATGCGTAATTGCCGACAAGTTTCGACCCTGATAAATTTTATGCCCGTTAGCTCTACGGTTTGGCATAGTTAATATGATTTAGGAGACGTTAAGCTTTGCGCGGCAACCTTAAGGATAAACCTTAAGTATATATAAAAGGGTTTACGAATTTTCGCTAGTTTTACGGCTTAATCGTCTTACGGTTATAAAGAAAATGTTAATACGATAACTAGGTAAAAGATATTTAGTATTAAATTAATTTTTCGAATTATTATTACTATTACAATTTAATATGGGACAAAATTCGTATACGATACCGATAATCCGTACCGATAAGATTTTTAACAAAACCGTTTCGTTTAAAATAATTAAATCTTATAAAGTTACCGGGCGAACGAAAAATATCGATAATTTTATTAACCCAAATAATATCTCCCAAGAAAATCGCATTCGATTATTAATTTTCGGATACGATTTAATTTCTAAAAATAACAGTAACTAATTTTTATAAAAATTAATGCCCGATAATATGGATATTATGGAAAAACTGTTGGGGAAATTAAAAAGGGAAGGGGGGGGACGGTTAACGAGTACTAAACTTCAAATTTTAGAACGTTGTAAAAAGTATAACCGATGGTTTACCCGGCTGCTCCGGGTAGCGAAATTACTTCAGAATACCGATACGAATCGACGTAGATAGGAGCTGCGGGATAAGGCAACCTGCGAGAGGGATCGGTTTAGTGAAGCCTAGGAATTAAGGTACCAATTTATCATTTTATCCAATTTTGTCTATACGGTTATGTCTCTTCAAGGGAAATTATTGAAGTTATAAATATCCTTTCTTATGATGCCGTATTTTGCGTTAATAACTCGAATAAGTTCGAATTATTTCCGAAATAAACGCGTTTTAAGTTTTTTTTACCGTTTAATAAAGCTTAACGCCTAATTAATTCCGATACGTTTTACGATATATTAAGCTAATAATAAATTCGCTATATTTTTAATATGCTAAAGCCGGATAGGAAACGTTCGTATATTTAGGTTAAAAATTCGGTTAATAATTAATACTTTTTCGATCGGCGTTAATTTTTGCTTAAAAGGAATAATATCGGTTCGGGCACGATTACCGTTATATAGCGTTTATAAGGTAAAATAAAAGACGTTTTAAATAAAATTAAGCTTTTTATAGTTAAATTTCGGGTTTCGTTTTTTAACCTAAACAGCTAAGTTTATCCTTGTTTTTTTATAAGGCGTTTTATAATGTTGGTATTAAGAAATACACGATTAAAGATAAGAAGTTAGAAAGGTTAAAAAAGTGTCCGGCTTAATGGTATATCCAGCTTAATCGTATGGGACGTTATATTATAAGGTTAAAATATCGCACTGTTTTAAAAACCTTTCATTATACGATAACAAAATATAAAACTTATTTTTTTTATCTTAGCAAAATCTTAAAATATTTATCTTAACGTAATTAATTAACGGGTAATTAATATTATATAGGCATAAAGTTATAAGTTTATAACTTAAACATTGAACCGTATTTAAGTTATTACAATCGAAAAAAATAAGAAATATCGATAAACATACCCGTAAGGTAATAAAGCAGAAACCGTAACGGCTGAAAATGGAAAACAAATATATACCGCTTCTAAAAATTTCGAGTCATTTATTCGATGTAAAAATCGATAAATATATACGGTTTTACGCTAAGAATCCTAAAAAACTACAACGTTTTACGATAAGTTAAAAAGTTAAGTAATACTAGACAAATAAATAATAAAATAAAGATAAAAAACTATTTATCATTAATATAACGTAGAATATAAGCGAACGAATTCCATTAACGAGCGAGCCGTCCAATCTTACATAATAAAATTTGATGTTAAAAATTTGTAACTATATTAAACCTTTATAAAAAGTTAAACTTATATAACGTACTATATAAGCGAGTTGGCCGCTTATTACGTAACCCTTTCCAAATTTAATATAATGTCTATAACTGTACTAAAACTTATTAAAATTTAATGTAATTTTGCATTTATATTTAAATGTATGGTTTTTATAACTTTACAAATTTGCATTTAGATTTAACCGATATTCGAATTTATATAATCTTTTTTAATAATTTAAATAATTTATTTAAAACTTTAATAAAACCGCTAAATGTGAATAAAATCTTTTAATATTTTGTAAATTTAGTTAAAAAGTAGAGTAAATATAAAAGAATTCATTTACATTTTATAAATAATTTCTTTTATATAATATTATAAAAGTGGGTCCGATTTCGAGGCTTAAAATATATATCTCTTTATATCTTCGGAAATATTTTTACCGAAATTTTGCCGATTTTATTATATAAATGCTATATAATTTCCAAGGTCTTTTAAATATTTAAACAATTATATAAAGCTTTTAACGTTTTACGATTTTTTTTAAATATTTTTATAAATAGTATAACATATGTATTTAACTTAAAATAACTAAACCTTAACGTCTTTAACCCGGGTTTTCGAGATGTATGATAAATTTAATAAAAGGAATAATATTATTTTAAAAGACGTTTTTAAATTGGTTAAAAAATTGTTATTTTATAATAATTTGAATTAAAGTGGAGAAAGTCACGTGCAAATGGCCGACTCGTTTGTATGGCCGACTCGCTTGTATGGTATGATATTATAAATTAAAATTTTAACTGAACTCTGAGTCTTCTGATGGTACTAACCTATAACCTTTTAAACATTTTTGGTATATTTCCGATCTCGATATTTCCGATTTCTCTAACACATTTAGCCTTACGAATGTTAATTATTTCGACTTGCTAACTTCCCCTGGTCGATCCAGTTGCGTAATTCCACGGCCATCAATGAGTCGACACCATAGTCAGTTAGAGGATGGGAGGGCTCTACATTGTCGATGGAGGCTGACAGCGTGCGAGCTATCCTTGCAACTAGTGCTCTAACGACAACAGCAGCGCGAGCATGCTCGGTTTCGGCATGCCTGAACAGCACCGCGTGGTCTTCCACGCCCCCCGTCGTTAGTAACAGCTGTTATACTGCCTGCTATGCTCGAGAATCCAGAGTGTAAGGAAGGCCATCTTCGGCAGTGGCTTTGGTCCCTGAGCAAGCCGGTGTGCTGATGTCATCATACCAATGAGAAGTTGGGTTCTTTGATCCGAGACAGGAATAGCGGGGGTCGCAGAAAATACCAACGACAGCTAGTAGCTTAACTTTTTGAATCTCCTGCATATCACCGGCGTTACGGCGGTGGGCCTCATACGCCTCGCTCTCTGCAATGATGCCAATGTCTCGTATCCAACCAATATCGAAAGACATGGCCTTAAAGACCTAAGGCAATACGGTGTCTAGCTAGAGTATCCTGGAATGTGCAGCCTGCTGCATAGTTCGACTGTGCAACGGCTCCCACGATTCCTGCCAGCGAGGATAGTTAACAAAGAAGTCTAACGACCGTGGGAGCAACGAATGCAAGTTCCACGAAGTGAGAGCCTTAGAATGGATAGTCAGCTGCCAGTTCTCATAGGTCATATTCTCGAATAGGGATTCCTAAAGTCGTCGTTATTCAGGAAAATCAACCTTGAATAGATGAACCAACCTGCAGAGCCATTGGCGAGTTAATGCATCCCTTGACTGGTGGTATCGTGTCCCTGCACGCGTCAAGAGCAGCTAATAGAGAATGCATCAAGGAAACGTCACAGGCTGTAGTCGAAACATTAACGCCGCGCTTTCGAAGTGACTCGATAGCCTCCTCAGCGACTTTCGATGAAGCGCCCGATCTAGATGGAATGGTCAAGTGCTTGACTCCTTTCTCAGCCATCCACAAGATGATGGCGCGGCCGAGGCCGCCTAAATCCCCTGCAACCACGTAGGAAGCGTCTTCGTGAAACTTCCACCAACTTCTGCGAGTCCGATAGGTCTAGAATTGAAGGTCAAAACTGCGCTCTGCTTCCCTTCAAAGCCCCTCCTCCGCACATGTTTTGGAAATCATTTACTTACCGGACCCACGTTGGAAGCATCAAAACTAATCACAATACGACACGCGCTCTTGCCACTCTGAAAGAGGTGGAAGGCAGCTTCAATTTTTGACACAGGATACCGGTGTATTGGCTTGGGGCACTGAACTTTGCCTTTTATGGCGAGATCTATGATCTCCTCCTGTATCGCACTTGCCAGGCTTCTCTTCGACTTGGTGAGTGCTCGATATCTACCGCGCAAAAGCTCACGTTCTTTTTTAAATTTTCTCTTGTGATAGAGGCGTCTGTTGTGATGTCAGCTTTTCCGATTTCAATGAACCGACCGTATGGGGCGATGCAATCCCAGAAGGCACGTAAGCCGTCGCCCGAGAGGGAATTTAGTACAACATCAACACCATAGCCTTTCGTCACATGGTTTATGCCTTCTACGAACATGGTGTTCCGACTGTAGAAGATGTGATCTTCTTGAATACCGAAATGGTCGATGAGCAGTTGCTTTCTGTCGTCAAACCCAGCCGTGGCAAAAGCCTCAGCTCCAAGCAATTTTAGCGATCCAGATGGCCATTCGTCCTGTGCTTCCTGAGGCGGAATGCATCAACACCTTGTCCCTTGGGTAAGACTGGCGACATTGATAAGACTGTGGTAGGCAGTTACACCGGGGCACATGATCGCTGCCGCTCTCTCGAATAGGGGCATATCAGGCAATTTCGTGACTGTTTCTGGCGATATCTGGATATATGTTCGTCAACAGCCTGCGGCTACGAAGCATGCCCGGTCTCCTGGTTTAATATCTGATCTGTGACAAGAAGTGCCTACGCCGGTGACGATCCCAGCACAGTCGCAACCAATGATGTCGTCTTCGATGCGACCGAGAGCGATGAACAAGTCTCTGAAGTTTAAACCCCACGCTTTCGCCTCAATTTTGATGCAACCTGGACTCAAATCGGCTTGGTATACTCCGTCCTCTGTAAAGTGGAGGGCATCGAGGGTCCCACGGGTGTCGACTGTAAGTTGAAGGGGTGGCCCGATGCCCGGAGTTCCAAGTCTCGTGCCTGATCTTGGGAGAGCGAAGCTCCCGTAATTTTTCATCCAACGTATTCTCTTCAGTGAGCCGTCCACTCTTGATCTGGCCGCCTTGGACGATGCATTCCACCTCTGGGGACCCAAACTTGAAAGACTTGTAGAATACCTTGGTGATACACGATGCGCAAAGAACAAGATCTCGTGGGCAATCATCAAGTACAAGCTGAACTAGTCTTTTTCAATCGACTCAAAGCGTACGCATCTCAAAAAGCCTTGCGTAAGGTAATGGAAAGGGTAAGCCGGCTCACCTAAATTAGGTGACATGACTCATAGCATGTTTTCGAACTCGCTATCATCCTTTTGAGGGAATGGAACTCTGAGTGAGACATAATTGAAAGATCCGGTTTATCAAGCTCGACCAGGGATAGCATGATTCGAGCATCGGTCGGTCCAACGTCCTGAATCTCCCTTTGCGATAGTATACTCACACCAAAGTTGTCCAAGGTCCTGAACTCACTCATCAACAACTGAGGGACCCGAGCCTGAAGAGATGATGACGGATCAATAATCAGAAGTACCTCATCATATAAAGTGTTGAATATGCCTGCGGATCCGTTCTGGAAAGTATGACGCTGGAAGCATGACACATATCACTGCCGTAGTCTCTGAGTGCAATCTCAACACCGGTGCATCCGCTCTCCTTTAATATCTCATCCCAAAGAGGCTCATTGGCAAGCGGAAATAGTTTGCACCAGCGGTCGTCAAAGTTCCACCAACCAGGGAGAGGTCCAAAGGCCAAGTTAAGGCCCAACATCGCTTATAGCGTGTTTTCTTGAGAGCTCTGGAGTAAGCCACAAGAGTGACGCTATTTACGTCAGTCAATGGCTATATATACCTGTTGCGTATCTGCAGCGGGAAAATGCCTCTCTCGAGCAGGTGTCGGGTAGGCCACAATGACGGCGTTGTCACTACCGTAGAGGCAAGGTTCCGGAATGATAATCGCAATATTCGGAACAGATGGTAAGACTGTTCGCCTTCGCGCGTTCCGATACAATAACGCTGAAGACGGAAAGTGGGGAACGGGAAGAGAACATCGGCTGCAGCAATAGTGTTCCGGTGATGGTCTCAACGGAAGTTAATGACTCCTGGATAAGTATGGCGTCGGATTTGATTATTTGCCGGGTTGATATAAGGCGTTCGTATTGCTAAGCGGATGGCTTGAGAGCACAAATATCACCCAGTTATGTTGGCCGGCACTTAGAGGCTCTTACGTACCTTTATATACCCGGGTCCCAGGCATATAAAGATACAGTTTCAAATCGCGGAGCAAAAGCGGACAGTGTAACCACTATGACTCAAGCTGCCCAGCTGAACTAGGGCCTGTGATATAGCCACATTCGCATTGGCCCGGTTCATAAACGTGTCTCGTAGCAGAATTCGGAGAGGATCCTAGGACGACCGATCACCGGGAGACGTGTTATGCCTCAGTTGAGACGTGCGTCCACGATGGAAGAACCGCAATCAAATATACCATCACTTGGTGCCTGGCCGTTTCGGCGCGAGCCCGTCTACAGTCGGGTTTCCCTTCAAGTTGAAGGTAATGTATGTTCTGGCAAGGGGTTTTCACAGCTACGTAGTATGCCCTCATCAGACATACTCCGTTCGGATGCCATAAATCTGGATGAAAAGAAGGATAATCATTGTCTGAATCACAGGGGCCCGAAAGCTAATATGGCAGAAAGCCACCATAGACGACATCAAGCTTAAGGAGACCGCATCTACTCATGACATGTCACACCCCTATTGGTGGTGAATTTGCCAAGTCCTTCATACAAAGAGTCTCCTTACACACTACCCCCAGACCAGCCGCCATCCACCCATGCGCAACACAGAAATTCTATGGCTAAAGCCAAATCCCGAGAGCTTGTGTGCTTGTGTTTTGCAGCGAATTCTGTAGTTACAGCTACGGTTTTATATGCCAGGCGGGCTATTACGGACACATATGTTAGACCACCAGTATATTTGTTCGCTCAAGGAAAAGTCATCCCGGTATGACTATGCAACGTTCAGGTATCCGCGGGGAAGGATCAGTCGCCTATCACAACAGACATAGTAGTGAACCGGGAGTGGTCTGCAAGGTCGGAAGTAGTGTGATGACGGTTCCGGAATGTCACGAGGCAGCCAAGAGCCAACAGTCCAAGGATGGCATTAAGGGGTAACTAGGATCAATCACTCAGGGCGAGGTTGGAGATCCTCCCAGTGTAAATAGCCGCGCATCAGCTGGTTCCTACGCATGATCTCATAGCACACAGTGTGCTTTCTCTTACTTGTGAACTAGCTACACCCACTGATATAGACTCCAGGAGTTCTAACACAAGATCTCATCGTCTGAGTCGTAATAGCACAGTGGTAGATCGGACTTCTGGCAACCATACATTATAAAAGTTATTTGCGGTGGTTTAGACGTTAAATGGGCGGCCAATAACCCAGGCTTGTCAACGATAGCATCGACAGCTCAAGGACTAATAACGTATAGCCTAGCTCCACAGTGTTGCTCTACAGGATTGGTGAAGTAGGCCTGAGGATATCATGTAGGTTGTAACCACCACGCGCAAATCAATCAGGTTGTCGCTTAACTAGACTTGGTCACGAGACCAGCCCCTAATTGTTCACTCAGTCCCTAAATGGGCTCCTTTTCGAGTCGATATATCGTATACGTAGCTGTAATAGCAGAACATGATTCGTCGTCTATAGCAGCCTCTACAGCCCCAGCAAATCTTATCCGTGAAGTCAGCGTCGAAGTTTGCTACAACGTCCGGTCCGTATTTTATACCGCTCCTCGTTCCAGGTATACTTAAACCCGGCCATACGCTGCGGGCGGCATATTGGTATACCAGTTTTATATCATGTTCTGAACCATATTTAAACCTTCGTGGCCCGCACTTGATGAAACAGTTGTCCAACGAGATCGTTTCCAGCTCTAAGCGGTTTACAGCGGACGCGCAATCTGTTGCAGTTGTCAAGCGTGCCTTACACCCCGATGACTCCGGACATCGTCACCGCACACGCGGTCGGGCACGGATTATTGCAGCAGTCATCATCCGACCTCCCAACAAATCCAATCGATAGATATCCTTTAACGCGAGAACGATAATGCACGTCTCGGGAGAGAAGGTAGTCAATTCCGTACGAAGAGGCTACTGTGGTACAACCTGAGAACTCGCCCTCCGCCAACAATGGCACTTACGCAAGCTCTTGGGACATGCACATTTCAGAGTACTCCGGATACCGATCTCTCTGGGTAATTGGGGATCTATTTTTACAAATGGTCACCCACCATGCTGCACTGACCGTATAGATATTACCCATCCTCAACTATATAAGCACGCCTCGAAGTCGCAGGAAACGAGGTGTGATTTGCACTCGATCTTCAGACGCAGGACAGAGGCGAAGGATAACCTCCGACTCTGGAAATCAAGACGAGATATTGCTGGACTCTGTCCATGGACCTTCGACTCTCCATATCAGTAACGGCATACCTAAGCTTAACTGCTGTCGACTCACGTCCTCTGAATCAGCTTCGCCACACTTGAGGACTACTTGGTTCGTCCCGGAAGGCCCGATAATGGAGGGACGCTCGACCCGCCGCTTCGAGCTCGATAGTGATGGTTTATCCAACTTGATCGCGGATCCAGGGCCCCATTCCTCCTTCGAGATACCTAGCGCTGACTGCCGTTGTGTTGGGCTCCGACACAGGCATAGCCAAGTCCACTTGGCACTGCTCCTGTGACAGAGGAAACGACACGAGGCTGGGAGTCTACCCGGGCTAGGGTTCTTTTGAAGTATAGTCCGGTCCGGTCACGCCACGCGTCCCCGGCTGGTATGGATCTTGTATTATCGACAGGGAACAGGTCTCGAAGAGCGGCTGTAAGGCGAAGCCTCATATCCCACCAACCAGGGCTCAAGGAGGCAGGCAGCTAGACTTAGCGGGGCCAAGGTCGGTGGGTTTGAGATCAATTACTAGTAGGGGAAGCTAGGACGACCGGCTTTGCTAATATATCTTAGCGTTATCCAAGAAAACATTCGGCCGACAGACTCCATGGCTGACGCTATCACAGCACAGATTATCGGTGCGCTTACTACTGACAGGGTAGGGGTTACTCGCTAAATAATTGCCCACCTGGAAATTCCCGTCCCTGGAAATTCCCGTCCCTAGCTTCCATTGGCCCGTTATGCGGTTCCGAGGAGGGCAGGGCACGTGCCAACAACGCCTACTTCGGCGACTTCTCTCCCATAATCCGCAAAGAGCGTACCTCTTCTGACTACGAAGTCACTTTGGAAGGGTACGTGATTCGTCTTGCATAACGAGTTTATAGGCATTATCTTCGCGTTATGCCGGCACGAAACTGGATATCAACTTGAATACTACAGCTGACTTTGGCTTTAAAATAGGAATACTGTTATCTATCACCTTTCTACGGTTTCAAACATGAATACAGTCGTATTAGCCGCAGCATAACCGCCATTCCTGTTTATGTAAGCTCCTCGCGTGGTCGGATACGGACACGGACAAGGGGCTTGGCAACGAGCTGGGCTACGACATGGATAGTGCAAGCGTGCACAACTTTCGATTTATCTAGCTCGGACACTGCCGACGCCAAATAACGGCTAATGCAGGTCAGCTAAGCACGATTGCGACCGCCTACGCACACTAAATAAGTGGAAATGTCTAAATATTCCTTAGAAACAGGTCCGTGGTTTTTAGCTAACGTTAGACCCTTATCTATTAAGCCCACCCTCACAAGGCCCACCCACAAAACCCAGGCCTAACGGGCTCGTCCTTCGTAAAATGACTTATTCCCAAGGGTCCTACCGAGTGGGTGACAGCTCCCATAAAGACCGGGATCTTACCACGTGGACTAACTGATGACGCCTTCTTCCTATTTGGGTGCTTATTCCGTTATTTAGCTTTGCCTGCCCTACCCGTTCCCGTCGAATAGGGCGGGTATACCGTAGGCTAGAATAGGGCTGTACCTGTCTAATGCGGCTGAATGAGTTCTTCGTGTAATCGAAGACCGACTGCTCGGGTATCGAACCCAAGAACAAAGGGTCCAGCAGAATCTATAGGCTAGATCCTATGGAAGCAAATCCAAAGCGAGTTCGTTAAGACCTGGGCGCGTTGCGCCATTTCCCCTGAACTGCCAACGGGGTCGCATCTCAGAGAGAACGTGACTCCCTGTGGCGGCCGGGTTATTACACAGTAACCAATAACGGAGGTATAGCCCAGACGCTAGTAAATAAGATGTGGTGGCTCAGCGGGAGCGTCTTGGTGTGAGCATATAGGAAGGTGCCTTTTGCTTCGTAGGATCGACCCATTACCATGTGGCGCGATTACTAGCACCTGCAGCGAACTACGGGCGATCCATTACTATACTCTATTCCAGAACTGGAGGAATATGATCTACATGGTTCTCCGCGCTGGAGATCTCCGTTATTGTATATTAGTCGTTGCTTATTTTAGGCACCAGTGGTCGAGCTTCAGTCCCGTCGCTCTATCCCAGAGACGTCAGGCCCCCCCAGAGCTTCCCAGCGCCAAGGTGGCGGAAATTTTTGTTTAGGGAAGCAAACGGCAGTTCGAGACCATCTCTTAGCTATGTTATTTTGCTGCATGCTTAGATTCAGTGACGAGATATGCAGACCCTTGTAAATTGTAGGATTGAGGGATGAGTTTATTGATCCGCTGTGTCTTCTAGACATATCCAATCAGCCCGCCAACCACTGCGGGCAACCCAACCCTGTGTAAGATGTTCCTCGTTTCTATGCATTCAACCGAACCAATGCAACCGTTTCTGGACTAAGCCCCCCAACCCAAATCAGATCTCGAGCACAGAACGCCATTCCCATATGCCAAACCCTGCATGGCCCGCCTCTCAGTGGCTGAATTCCGTACCAAACTCCACCGGTAAGAGACAAGCCACAACGTCTTTTAACGGCTTTGCCTGGTCGAACCACCTGCATCGACAAGGAGATCCTTTCCGAACCGCAACGGGTAGGCAAGATAGGGATCAAAATAATCACCCACGAAACAGTATAGCGTGTGACAGGTCACAGTCATCCCGACCATCTCAGTGGACCATAATAATGCCGACCGTATGAAGACCTTTCTAGATGCGCAATGCGTGTCAAGGAGCATCGTTCTGGTAACGAGCCTTACTGGTAGAATGTCCGATTTCATACACACTTTCTCCCTGCAGGCTAGCCAGCCCGCGCGGCCTCTGCAGCCATCAATCTGAATAGACTCCGGGAGCTGAAGGGGAGCCCACCTGGTCGAAGCTAAGCCTGGAGTGGGGGGATACGCCGGCCGGGCCGCCGGATACCCTGCAACGTCTTGGGAGCCTCGCTACCAAACTTGTAGGCAGAGTGCCAGAACAGGCATCCGCATCCCCTAGTCGTCACGAAATTATGATGCGCTCTGCAGCTCCTTGCCTGCTCGACGAAGCGAATAGAGTAAGCGCGCACTGGCGTGAGTAATGGATTGGCGGCTGGGCCCACGCCAGGTTGAGTCGAGCCCGTATCGGTCCGTAATCCCATGGAAGGATTCGAGCTTGGCGCCGCGTCAAGGTGCGTCTGACCGAAGAACTTCCCACAAATCAGGCCTCGACAGGAGATAGCCAGTCGCAGAAGATGTAGTCGAGCTCGGGGAAGAGTTCGGTCATTTTGACGTCGGGCGTGTTGGCCTGCGACGAGTCCGCTGACGACCAGACGCAGGGGTCCGTAGGCAGGTTCTGGAAGAAATGCGTGGGCTCCGCTGCGGGGTAGACGCCGTTGACTGGCGTCGTCGCGCCGGATGGCGGCTGCGAGAGGAGCCCCAGCGCGTCATGCGTAAAGGGCGCCATGGTGTGCGGGGCCGCTGCCGCCGCGATCTGCTGCTGCTGCTGCGGCTGCTGCTGCGACGGCGGCTGCTGCTCCACTTTGATCTTCCGTGCGGGCGCACTGCAGCGCTCGTACCAAGCCTGCATGCGCCTGACGCGCTGGTCGTAGTGGTAGAAGATGTCCCGGCCGCCCTGTGCGTCGACCTGCTGCGTGACGAGGGCGCCGATGCGCAGCGACAGGTGCCGGATGATGTTAGACAGGTCGAGCGACTGCCGCAAGGCCCTGGTCTGGTGGTCGACCGCCCTGTGCGTCGACGCGATGGAGAGCCTCGACGCTACCGTGATGGCGAAGCTGATCTGGATCCACTCGGAGTTGTTGAAGGCCATGTCCGCGTATACGGGCAGCGATAGGTAGAAGTCCATCAGCGACTTCGCCGCGGCCAGTCCGGAGCAGAGGAGCTCCGCGTGGAGCACCGTGTCTAGTTGCACGGCCTTGTAGAAGAATGCTGTTTGACAGAGGTACATCTCCGCCGTGCGGTACTGCATCAGTAGCAGCTCTGCAATTGGAGTGACGCCGTCAGCGCATGCTCATATTAATGAATCTTGTGTCGGGATACGACTCACGGTTATCACCTAAATCAAAAGGGAGGTGGTTGCGGAAAGCTTCCAATTGTGACCGCAAATCAATCACTGCAGCTCTAGCCGTGGGCCCGTTTGTGTGCTGTTGGGACATGTACTCGATAGCCTCCATGATCCGTTGTAGCCGAATGATATAGTACACATGCTCATCTGTGGGGTGTTCGTACTGCTCGCACAGGGAGATACAACATTCTTCTAGGTACCTTGTATACGGAAAGGCGTTAAGCTTCTGAAGTAGCTTGGAAACCCTACGAAAGTTAGATTCTGGGCACCTCAATAGGAGGACCGGGGTTTACTTGCGTAGAAGACAGATAGAAACATCCCGCCAGGGCCCGCTTCTCATCTGCGCCCCAATCTGGGGGCGCACCTTGCAGCGCACTAGGATCGCGACAGCTGCCCACGTGGGGCTCCCAATTAGCTATAGGTTTCCGATCGAGTCTCAGATCGGACACTATGCTGATCGCAAGTTGCAAGTACTGTGAATACCGGCGAGGCTTCGGGTGGTAGTGGCTCCTAGGTAACGATCAGTAAAGTTGCCAGGTGCGAGGATGCGTAACTAGTCACCATGCGAGGAACACCAGTATTCCTTGGAGAAGCTCGAAGGAGATAGTGTCGCCCCGGACCATGCGCTCACTGATAATCTGCTTCACAACACTGCCCAAGTTCCGCTGTAATGGCATATCGTGGAAAGACGCAGATGTTATCACGGCTAGGAACAAGAATGGCTTCTCTTGCCTGAGTGACTCTGCAGAGAGCTGAGGCGGAATGACAACGAAGGGGAAGTGGGTCGTCAGCGTCGATTTATATATGTCCACAAGATGATTCGCTCTTTCCATAGTCAGAAGTCCATCCTCAATGACATCTCCACTGGACCTGGGCAGGTGGACGACATCGTTACAGGAGCCTGGCGATGAACCCGAGAGGGAGTGTTCCCGTCTGACTTCAGGGTTGCTGGGATTGACATCGGTCGGGGAGGAAGCCCGCGAGCGCATCAATTCGTCGATCTTTGACTCGAGCGCTTCAATGCGTCTTCAGAGATGGATGAGCACCGACTACGCAACTTCAAAAAGGGTTAGGGCTAAGCTTACCCATCTCTCTTAGCGGACTTATAGCGACGCCTAGCCGGCCGGTAGACGCAGTTCTTCCCCAAACGCCGGCACCTAGGTAATGGCGTACGGTCAGCCGGGATGCACACTTTTTTGAATATCAACAGCTCCTATATCCCACCCCTTTCCCTAGGTGGATACGGATAGAGAGTTGGCATATCAGCTAAAGGCGATGTGGTGTTCGTCCACGCACCTGTCACAGGTAGGACCCGGTTGGGTACGATCGCACCTGATCTTCAGGTGATAGCAGTTCTGGCAGGTCTTGGAGAGCAAGGGAGGAGCCTCCTGTTGGGTTTGCACGGACGTGGTCATTGTGAGTATTTGATGAATGAAGGGAGTCCTCGTAAGCTATGGTCTCATGATATCGTGCGTCCGGATTAGTAGAAGTCAAAGAGATATTAAAGGAGAGATTTGAAGTGCCAGTAGTCAACGAGATTCTCAAGTTCGAGTGGGATAAGTCGCGTAGGATAAGTCTCAGTATGTATGAGCATGTTCTAATGCACAGAATGATCTATAAGTAACCCTGCGATCATCCATCACATGAAATGGCTTGGCCCGTAGTCAGCAACCTATCGATCAATCCAGGGTCTCACACTCCACATGCAGGGTATCTTGGGTATATATCTAAGACAAGGTCTATCCAAGCTAGAAGCAACGTTCACAATGCCCCACTTGCGCAGGATCAGCTTATTTCAGCTCTTGTCTGGTGCACGTTAGCTCTTATCGGCACTTTGTGGCTAGTTGTCTGGGACCATGCAGCTGAACGGTGGATGAGATACGACGCTGAGGCCCCGCGAAGGATTCTCTTGGCAAGGAATTTGACAGGATCCTCTGGACCAGAATTTGACATCGCTTTTGCTCGTCGTATCCCTCCCTCGTGTACTAGTAGGGGGAGGATGCCAAGCATTATTGAACGTCTACGCTGGAGTTACATCACGTCAGCACTTTTTCTGCCAGCAAATGCGATATCTTCACTCTTATATACCTATATGATATGACCTAAAATACAGAATAGGGCCAGAACGACACGTAAGAATCTAGATTGCACGTTGGCTGTGTTGTCGTCGCCAAACCCCTGGCTCGGGTTCCTCTACCTGTACATACATACATACATACATACATACATACACCTACATGATCTCTGTTTTGTTGCCTGGGTTTATGTACCTACGGTTGGGCTAGAAACTGGGTTACAAGTTGTTATGGGGTATTCTAGCGTCTCTAGGTTTTGCCGCCGGTGATAGGTCCTCGTATGGCCCGTTTGCCTGAACTCCTGCGTAAGTCTGTCTCATCCATTCCTAATTAATGACTTGTCTGGGCAAAATTAGGCGACGTCTCCTCCGCTAACATGGGGCTAAGGTCGATCCTTCTCAGTAGAGGAGTATGCATATCATACTGTACAGTATGTAGTGCCCCAGTCAGTATAACAACTTTTATGAGGTTGGTTCTAAATTCCACTGATGATCGCAAAATAGGCGAAACAAGAGGTTGGTGGTGGTGTGGTAACTAGATACTTCCATTTACCATTTCAGGCAACGCGCCGGTTACGCAGTTCTTAAAACTTGTTGGTGCTGACCCTCGTGTCGGGGGCTAAATAATGCCACACTTTATTCTTACCCTCTTAAACCGCAGCAAAAATGTTATCAAGGGATAAGCTATTTATATCTGCCGACTCGAATGTACATTACATAATTGGTTCATGAAGGAAAAAGTCCATAGTATCCATAACAATTTCTTTTTCCCGATTTGGTTAATTTCCAACAATCTTCGCCAACAGCCGCATCGGACTACGTTGCTCTGAAGCAGTCTAGGAGCGTGTCAATTATTTTGTCGATGACCTGACGCCGGGTGGCCAGCGAGAAGATACTAGTCACAGGGTATATTTTGTTAGTTACCTCCAGCCGCCCCGCAGGATTCTCTAACCAGCTGGTATGTTTACTCCATACATTTTGTGTGCAACTTTACCTCATATGCTGTTTCTCACCACTCTAACGCAACGCTTTGTCTTCTCCCACTTATTGAAGGCGTTCGGCAGCTTTAAGTGACGGTGAGAAAGGCAGAAGGGGTTGTGTCTTGATATATGCAAGCTGAGCATCAATACCCATTGGGGTAACTCGTAAATGGTTTCAATTGCGTTGAAATCGCGTTCGGAATCGTGAAATAGTAAACGGGGTACAGCCTACGATAGTTGCTGTTGTTGATGATGCTGCCCCCTATGTCATTTCCCCATACAAATTGTTTTGGGAGATACATCGCAAGCCACTGTTTGATAGTGGGGCTGGTGGAGGTCACTAACTACCTAGTATATATACCCCTGCGACCTGGAGATGCGGAGGAGATCAGGTGGGTGGATGTGCAGTGGGTAAGCGGATAAATTTAAACGTGGTAATTAATATGCGCACGTATATCTTTATTGAGTAATGACATGCTGATGATCTGCAGTGCCCGCCGAACGCCAATTTTCGATTAACTTGGCAACAGTACAGAATGTTTCCATGCCAAGCCCTTCTATCCCAACCCTTGACCGTTTAATGTCATATGATGCGTCCGGCTTATCGATTGGTTCTTTGTGATCGAGTTTTGTCCTTAGCCAAACCAGGTTTAAATCGTTCACGCCGCATCAGGAAACGCCGGAGCGAAGCAAATCCCCGCCCACGACCCTTGCTCCTCGCCTCCCTGCCCAACAAATGCACATATGACCTTTAGCCTCTTCCTTCAATCCCGTAATAAGTATGTAACCACAATGTCTGCTTCTGGTAACCAGATCATATAGCTAGAAGGCCGACTTAGGAGCGGGCCGTAGGTGGCACCACAGTACCGGTAAATACCTGGAGAGGCCGCCACAGCATGGGGCCCTGCTGCATCGACTCGCGCCAGTGGGCCATGGCACCCGGAGTCCTGGACAGGCAGGCCATCGCGATGATGATGTCGGTCTCGAAGCCTAGCGCCGTGTAAAGGAAACATCCGTAGAGATCGGCGTTGGCCTTGAGGTTTCGCGAAGTGAAGTACGGGTCCTCGTTGGCGATGCGGTCGATCTCAAACGCGATCCGCAGCAGGGGGTTCTTGTCGACCTTGTCCTGCTTCTCGGCGATCATCTCGCGGATGAACTTGCTACGGGGGTCAACCGTCTTGTAGACGCGGTGTCCGTAACCGAAGAGGCGCTGCTTCTTCGCCTTGACATCGGAGATCAGGTTTTGCACGTTCTCCACCGTGCCGACCTCCTCAAAACCCTTGTAAGCCAGGTCAATGGCTCCTCCGTGTAACGGGCCGTAGGCGGAGACGATGCCGGAGACGAGGGAGGAGATAGGGTCGGTAAGCGTTGATGCGGCGTGCAACACTGCCGCGGTAGAGTTCGTCATCTCGTGGTCTGCGTACAAGATCCACAGTCGCTCGAAGCACTCCTCGATTTCAGGGTCGGCCTTGCCGTCCTTGGTGAAACCCATCATCAGCAGGGTGTTCGAGACGAATGAACCATTTGGATCGGCAGGGGTGAACTTGCGACCCCGCTTGTGGCAGTAAGTAATGGCGATGACAGTCGCCATCGCGGCGAGAGTACGGATGGTGGCGGCGTCGACCTCCTTCATGTTACCAAGATAGTAAGCACGGCCCTCGTGGTGGGTTGCCTCGGTCCCGGGATCGACGCCGGCATATGCCGAGAGACCAGCGAGGATCATGGGGAAGGTCAGGGAGTCTCTGGGGAAAGCCGTGATGACATCGATTACGCTCTGAGGAGCCTCCATGCCCTTAGCCAGGGCACGGCGGAAAGTCAGCTTCTCCGAAGGAGAGGGAAGCTTGCCGAACATCACAAGATGGGCGACCTCCTCGAAGTCATTGTTCCGGAAGAGGTGATCGATCGAGTAATCACGGTACTGGATATAACCACGCTTGCCGTCAATGAATGTGATGTTGGACTCCATGCATGCCGTGTTGAGGTAGCCCCGGTCGAGAACCTTCAGGCCGGACTCGACCTGATCTGCAGGATCGGCACCGAGGCCAGCGGCCGTGATTCGACGGAAGTCGGTGGCTTTGACTGTGTTTCGGGTGATGGGGATAGTGTATTGTCTTCCCGTCCGGTTGTCCGTGATCGTAAGGGAACCATTGGCATCACCCAGCGAAGTCGAGAAGAAAATCTTCGCCAACCTGTGCGCCAGGTAGGTAGGTGAAAGGAGCTGGCTCCACGTACCGGACATTGTGTCTAAGTCTGTATATGGATTTGTGTGGGTATTAGGAGCGTTATCTATTAAGTATGACCAGGCAGTCGAGAATGCAGAATCAAGTGAGTGTATATTGCCGACCAGATGCTAATGCTCTGTATTATTGGGATTTCTCCTGATTGTGTGAGGCTGGTTGGTGGTTGTATCCCCTTTCCCACGGGGTTAAGCACCCTTTTTATCCTCCTAAACCTCATACACAATCATGTGAAAACGAACTTCCCTGATGCTGTCTGCCCCTTCTGGGACGTCGGAGAGCCAGCTGTGTGCCCAACAAATAAGGCTGAGCTGATTGCAGCTACTATTCCTGGTATCCCGGTTCCATCTCCGTAGCAGGAGGTCAGGCCTCTGAGCCTCAGAATACAGTAATTAATGGCGTAGTGCTACTGTGTTGGGACGGGTTGAAACGTGGTGCCAGGCACAACAAGGTGCTACAGGGCTAGAGCCATCCAGGCCGAGTCCATATCCAGCTGCAAGAGACTGTACAGCTTTGGACTATGGTACGGGGAAGCGTGTTGTCCGCCGGTCGGAGTTGAGGGTATATGGTGTCTGCCAATCGGGATTCCCTGTTCGGGTCGGCAGTTAGGGTAAGCAAGCCCAGATTCGATGCAGGATACGTCTTGGCGGTCCCGCTCATGATAGATCCGTCTCGTCGTGGAAGCAGTCCCTCCCTCGTGCTTCATCCTGAAATCCTTGGGATGGCGGGGAAAAAAAATCTACAACTGAATGACCTTACCCTCATACGAGGAGCTGCAATCACATGGGGATTTTGAAGGGTTGTAGGATCAGGATGCTGAACAAAAAAAGGTTATCTAGCCACGCGAAGCTCGTTTCTCGTTGGCCGTCCAGGAATCTTCTATAAACTCCGGAGCTTTAGTAATAAAAATACAGAAATTCAATGCTCAACCACAACAAGACGTTAGATTCCATCTCGGTTCTGCGAGCAAAACCGTTGCGGAGGCCCATGGACAACCTGGCATAGTTGGCATTCGATCTGTAGGCAATATAGCTCCCCTGCATTAAGAAAAGGGACCCTCGGCGTTGGCCGACTTGGCGTCGCGTTATGGCATATATCTAGTATTGGGCTTTTCGGCTGAACCTAATGCCGTTCTACGAGACTCGACCCACCTCAACGTTGGGAATGCAACTTCCCCAAATTTCGTGGGATCCCCCAATACCGAAGCACAGGAACGCATTGAAGAGCAATTGACATGTGATATTACTATCTTACTCATCTTGTAATATCACGAGTAAGTAGACTAGGATACTCTGACATAACAGGACGTGCGCCGCCCAAAACATTGGCAGTTCGAATATTGAGCTAAGTTTGCTCGATGACAATCTAAAGAAGTCGGACGTATGCCCACGCTCACGGTCGGATATAGGAGATACGTGCTCTTCGCATCCCACCGAATGAACGCAGGCAAATTTATTACCACCATTCTGCTCATCCGTGGCGCCCCGTAAATCAGTGTAACAGCATCGAGTCTTATTTCATTAAGTTGATGACAGGTCCATCTCATGCCATAGTTCAGTCTAGACTCTTGGGGACCGCGAAACCAGTTAAGAGTTATGCCGTGTACTGGATCCTTCAACTTGATCCTTAAATGCTAGTACTACATGGCTTCGACCATGATATTTGGGTAGCCAGGGAGATAGTATGGAAGTGTAGGAATCGAGATTCGTGCCACCGTAGTATTACCCCTCTATCGCCTGACTTGGTTCTGCAAATCAACTTTCCTGAACCAGGCTGGCGTCTGTTATCATACATTCCCAGCTATATCCGGTTGACGCAGGATCAAATGCTACGGAGCCTCGTCCAGTCTCGCCCGAGCTGGATGGGCTTCCTGCATGGCTTCACAGAGACGTGGGGAAAGATCCCATTTAGCCGGCGAACCGATCACAATTTGGTGGACGAACGAGGGTGGGACAGAACACCGGATGAAAAGATCGATAGGACTGACCGGCCCGTTCCGTATGCGTCCAATACAGCCGTTGAAGCAAAAGTTCCGGCAGTCGCACACTCCTTATGCCAGCTTGCGGCTAGTTCGGTATTGAGCCTCAAATTCAATATCCGATAAACAACTTTGGGATCCTGTATGCACCACCTTGAAGGCAATTGCGTGAGGAGCAGAGACGGTGCGTTTTATCCATAGCTCAAACTACTTGGGCTTTTACGAAACATGGATCCCAAAGTAAGGGCGTGTTCGGTGCAGCGGCAGATGGAGGGAAAGTGACATTATTGCATTACTTATTTTGCAGAGAGAGTCATGCTTTTCGCCTTGTGTACAGCTTAACGTTTGGATTTGCTTACGAAAGTAACCGTTTTTGAGTATTAGTTTAAAATGTTTTCGATAGTTAATTACCATCATTATCATTACATTAAAAGATTTATAGACTTCTAATAACAAATAGTTATATCGTTTGGTTACAGTCATTAAGTACTAACCACCGTTGAATTTATCCGCGGTAGAATATATTAATTTAATTTTATTGTATTAATAACATAATGTATTATATTTTATAATTAATATGTTATAAATTTAAATAAGAATGTCCTCTTTTAATATATATATGTATATAAGCGGTATAATTACAGAAGATAATAAGACTTTTATTTCTTTAAAACGTTTATTTAAAAGTCTTTGAAAATAATAAAATTGTCAGCAATTAGTGCTTTCAGGTGTTGCCGGCTAGTAGCCTTTGTTAAAGCCAGGCAGCATTCTGCTGCCTGGGACAACCTTTGTCCACAGACGATCCTTTGTCACACAATCGGGTATGTAAGGGCGATTGCCCGCGGACTAGATTTGTTCATTCCTAGAATAGGTTAGAGAACATACAGAGAGTTATGCCAGATTTCTGCATTCGATCACTATGACTGCTGACACAATATTATATATTTTAAAATGACTTGATATTAACCATAATGCTACCTAATATATAGATCAATTCAAAGTGAGTAAAGAAGAACAATTTTACGCATGTATACAATTAAACAATATAGAAGATGAAGTAATATATAAAATTCTTTTAAGTATTTGTAATAAATAGCTTTTAAATAAACCTATTTACAAAACATAACTACGAAGTAAATCGAAATTAAAGATATACTCCTATAAAATAAAGAAATAATATTATAAGATTTAATATGAAAGGTAAAACAGAATTTAAATATAAGCATATTCCTAAAGTAAACATATAATACTTCGAGTTAAGTTGAATTGTTTAAAAACTCAAAATTTTTATAACTGTTTTTAAATATAAAAAAATAAAAGTATTATAATTTTAAAAAATTGTTTCGAAGAGAAGATTTAAACAACATAAGAAGCTATATAGATGATTGTTAAAGTATAAGATATGTGAGCAGTTGAGGTGATTTTCTGAAAAGGCTTTGATTTGTGGCCCTAGGATTGCAGGAACAAAGCAGGAAGCAGCTATATCTGGCTGCTCCCCCCCCCAGTTGCAGATGAGTAGTCAACTAGAAATTAAGACACAAGCCTATAGATCAAGTGCAACACATCTGCCGACAAGATATATTAAAAATAATAATAATGTAATAGAATAATAGACTAATATATTAGAGAGCAGTTAATAGTATATTTGAAAAATAATAAGATTAGTCTTATATTACTCTCTTATTTAGCTTTTAGCTTATATTATAAGCTTTTTAAAGAGTTTACTTTTATTCGTCTTCGTTATATTAAAAAGGTTTATTTATATTTCTTTATTGTCAACTCTAGTTTAAAACGGGCTATATTTACTTATATATTTTAAAGGTGTTCTGACGGGTATAAGAAAACTGCGACTCGTATTTTACGTGGATATATTTTTAACATATGGCGTGTTATTATTTATACATTATTACATTAGTTTTTAACCCGGTTTTAAGAAAATTTAATACTTTTTAATTATTAAGTTAATATAAACTTGATTATCTTTTAATATATATTTTTATTTTACTTTTTAATTACAATCTTAAACGAGCTAGGTCATTAAAATAGTTAATGATCTACTAGCGGAAAAGGTAGGTAATTAAATTTACGTCTATTAAAACGTCGATTTTAATTTAAATATAAATATATATACTCGTTATATTTATAATTTAAATAACTGCAGTGTATAATATAACTTCGTTACTTAAATTGTCTAATACTTCTACTAATATAAACCCGTACGTTTAGATTAAAATCTTAGTTAACTAGTCTAGCCGTTATATTTTTACTATTTATATAACGATAAGGTTGTAGCTAGCTATAGCTAGTATAGTGTCACGACCTGGTCTACCGTGACAGCTCCAGTATATATACGCCTGCAGCACCAAGAATGATTGCCACAATTGCGATCATTCCACCGATCTTTTGCCTTAGTGGCGGGATGGCTAAGGTGCAGCCGTAATATATAGTTATTTTTTCAGTTAACTTTAATATTCCGTATATAGTTTCTTATATCCTTACGTCTTTTTTATTTCTTATTAATTATTTATAGTGATAGATTAGTTATTTACATACGTTAAATTATTTTAATTTTATTACTATTAACTTGTGATACGTATACGCGAGATATATAATTAAGCAAGATAATTTTATCGCTATTGTAAATTCTTAATTTTAATCGTTTATTTCTTAATATTAGCATTATAAAACGTCTTATAAAAAAGAAAAAAAGGAATTTAAGAGTTTAAAAGTAAAATACGAAACCCGAAATTTAATTATAATAAGCTCAGCTTCATTTATAACGTTTCAAATTTCCCTTTAAAGGCGTACTATAAAAATAAATGCACCTGAACTAATAGTTATTAAATTCTTTCATAGTTTCTTTTTGCTTTTGCTTTTGCTTTGTTTTTTTATTAAAATAATTAACAACTAAAAAAAAATAAACTATTGATTAAATTCTTAACTTAACTATATAATGGTTTTCTATTAGGCTTTAACATATTAAAAATAGAGCTAATTGATTTTTTCCTTACTTAACGCGTAATAAAAAGTATGAGAATTAACTAGATATTAAGTTTTATTAACGGCGAAAAAGTTTATAAAGTGTTGTAATCGGAAAACCGATTATTAAATAATATTATACGAAAAACTAAAAATATATTACAATCAATTCGAGCTTATTCGGACTATTATCACAAAATAAAGCATAGTAAAAAAAGGATATTATTAATTTCTACGAGATTATATTCTTTATAAAGTTTCTATTAGTCACTAGTATAATAATTATAGATATCGAGGAACGTAAAAAATTAAATAAACTTAATAAATAATAAAAAGTAGTGTATAATTATCGAAATTATTAATTGTAAAACTGAAATTATAATATTATTTACTATTTTACCCAGCAAAGAATAACCTTAGATTTTAATATCGCTATAATTAATTATTAACCGTTAGTTAAAACCGTATTACATCATAGTAATTAAATAATAAATCAATTTATGATAGGATTTTAATAAATTTAATATTTTAATAAATATATTAAAATAAGTACTGAAAATTTCAACCGGTTTTCTATTTTTAATAATTACGTAATTACGCCATTAATACCGTTTATATATTTACGTATTATTTTCTTAGTTTTATTATTTTACTATATTTTATTTTATTTTTCTAAACTATACTTATGTACGATATAGTAAATACTTAATTCGATATTATTATCTTTATATTATTTAATAAATTTCCTTACGAGGTTTTTATAATACGTTCAAGATTATTATAATACTCGATAATATTAAATCCTGATTCGTAAAATTAATTTCGTTAATTTAATGTTAATAACGTTTTCTTTAAAATCGAAAGTCCTTTAATTATATTTACATTAATCGTTCTCTTGTTAACCTTTACTAGTTTATTTCTTCCCTTATAACAATCATTATTAATATCCGTATAATATTAAAATAAAACATTATTTATAGAGGGAAATTTTAAAAATTATTAAGATAATTCTTTAATAAAAATTGTCAAATCGTCTAATCTTTCTAAGTAAAATTTAACTGGTATTATAATATACATATATTCTCTTTAAATTAAACGTTACTGAATTAAGCGAAATTAACTATATATTAAGTAAACAACGAAAGGACTAAATATAAACATCCTTTAAAAGGAAAAATATTTACTTTTTTAAAAAAAGGCTTTTTTACCTAAAAAGGAAAATAGTAGTAAAAAAATATAACTAATAACAGCTGAAAATAATCGTCGCAAAAAGGTTAAAACAAAATAATAAAAAGATAAAATTTATAGAAACCCGATAATAATACGCGTACTTGTAATAAAGTTGTAAATACGTTTAACGAAAACGAATTCGATTAATTTAAATTTATTTTTTACATTATATTATTTTATTTAAATCTGTTATCACAAAGTCTTAAAAACTATCCGCAATGCTTATACTTCTGGAATGCTTGTATAGCCCGGGGTAGCTAAATAATTTTAATAATATATTACCTTATATTATTATTAACGTAGTATATAAACAAACGAAAGCGAGCGAGATAAATTTAATACCTTTTAATAACGAGTTTAAATAACCTAACTATAATATATTAAATTGATTTAATTTAACAGTAATTTCTTTTTTCGCTAACTATACTTATAACTTTTAAACTAGTGTATATATTATATTATTTTTCTTTTTTTTAAATTTATATACGACGACTACTATTAATAATTATTAATGGCGAGTTTCTATTATCACCTTTTCTAATAATTAAAGAAACATGTTTATTGTAAATAATAAGTATTTTTTAATTATAATTCTATATTTTAGTAATTTTATATATATAAGATTAAATTATTATTCTGATAAGTCTTATAATACCGCGACGCGCTTTACTACGCGCCTCGGAACGTGCCTTATAATTAGCTTTATAGTTTTACCTCGTAATTTTTATAACGCGTTTTTTAACCTTTTATTTCGATATATTTTGTAAATATTTTCTATTTATTAAAGCCGTATAAAAAACGGTTGCGTATATAATTCGAGATTTTGGTCGGTAATCGGCTTTTTATCGGTCGCTTTTAATACTTTCTAAATAAGAGTAATATTAGTTTAAATGCGTTAAGGGTTAATTAGTTATATATAGGTTAACTGAAAGGAATAGTACTATAGAGTTTGTAATAAGCTTTAATTAATACGTATATTTAATAAAAAGCTATAAATATAATTAGTAAAAATAAATAGTATCAATTTAAATCAATGAGATATATTATGATTAAATTATTTAGATTCGTTAATACGAGGTACCAAAATTTGGTTCGCTCGCTTATATAAAACGTTATAATAATAATATCAAAGAATTATAATTTAAATAATTTAATATAATAAGTTTTATAAAAAATTATCTTTACTACTTACTTTTCAAATAGTATATTAAGATCTTATTTTTATTTAATATTATATAAAAAGACTATAAAATATATAATATTTTAACAAGGATAAACTGGTTGTAATTATCGAAGTCTAAGAATAATTTTAAAATATTAAATTTTTATAAAGCTTTTTTGCTTTTAGAAAATATATATTTAATTATTATTAAATCTTATAATAAAATTATATTAGGTTTTTTTTATAACCTTTCGAAATAATATATTATATAACTTCGCAATCTTTAATTATAAGTTTTCTCAAAATCACTTTAAATTATATAAAGATTATATAGCTTTTTAAAGTTTATGATTAAGATAAGTAGTAAGAAGCTAGAAGTTATACTACTATTAAAAGGTATTAAATATATATTAAGTTCGATAATTTATCATTTATTAGGCGGGTTCTTTAATTACAACTTAAGTATAATTTAAATACGGCGGAGGCTTTTAATCTTTAATAATTATTTATATTATATTAACACATCTATTAAAGAGACTGATATAAAAATATAGTATTGTAACGGCTAGGCTAATTACCTAACTATTGGACTTAAGTTGACGGGTTTATATTAGCAGAGTACTATGAAAATTTGAATAATAAGTAATTTAATTACATTTTGTAATATAAAGGGTATTTTGAGTAACGAAGTTGTATTATAAGCTGTCGTTATCTGGTTATAGAATTTAACGAGTATATATATTTTAATTTTTTATTACTAGTTTATTTTTGCTCAGTTAATTTTTACTAAGTATGATTAACCGTGTTTATCTAGTATTAGTAATGCTTAGTTAATTAGTGCTAAGTATTAATTACGTGATTTAATTTATTTAGGTTTTGTTTCGGTTTAATTAAACCGTTTCCGGGGTTTTCCTTTTGTTAGGTTGTAATACGATCTTTTTTTTTCTCCAAATTTGTTTTTAAGATTTTTCTTTTTCCAGTAAGTATCTTTTTTTAATATGTTAACTTGTATTGTTAAAATTTGCCGTTAAAATTCCATTTCTGCTTTTAGTAAATTTAGTTTTATAGTTATGTTATACTTTTTATATTTTTCTAAAGATTAGAATAGCGAGATGATAAAGAACGTATTAAAGTATAAGGCGTATATTAAGCGAGATGGTTTTTGTGATAGGAACGGCAATATTTTTTTTTCGTTAGAAAATATTTATGCCGAAAATTAACGCTTAAAATAAAAGAAGGTATTCGCGAAAAACGTTTTCTAAAATTGTAATAACGTTATTAACGAAAGATAAACGAAGTTATTACGCGTTTACTTCGTTTTTGAAAATAAAAAGCGTTTTTTTAATAAAAAGGTATTAAAATAATATAACGTAAGTTGTAATTGCTGGAAAAATTAAAGGAATAAAAGCGATAAAAAAAAGCCAATGCGAAGGTTTTTATAGTTATATTAATATTATTTATTAGTTTGGTTAATTAATTAGGTATTAAAAATACCGCTTGGTTTATGGATAATGTTAATTAGAGTTTTATTTTTAATAGGTATTAGGCGTTTATAAAATTTTTTACGGATTTTTAAATGTTTTCGGAATTTGGGTAATTTTTTTATATAATTAAATATTAAGTAAGTTTGTTAATTTTCCGCATATTTAGGGGTTTTTATCTTATATATTTATTTGTTTTTTATTTTTATCTTATTTTATTTGATATATATTTTGATAATACCTGCTGTTAATTTAAGTAAGAATATATAAAAAATTGGGTAGAGCTTAATTTTAGGTGATAATTTTAATTAGTAATTATGTTTTAAGATTTTTTTAACGATTTTATAAGGGCCGATATATTTAAAGTTAAGGTTTTAATTTAGGCCTTTTATCTGGGTATTTTTAATAGTTAAGTAAATTATTTCCTTTTTTAAGAAAGTTAATTTTTTAACTGTTTTTAGTTATAATATTCTTTTACTTAATTACGTACAAATTCGAGTTTTGTTTTTATTTTTCGGTGTAGTTATGTAAGTTGTTCTAATATAAGGATAGTTTTAATATTAAGTAAGTTTTTTTTTTATTGTTCTGTAAACTTTTAACGTAAAACCGAAGTTTGTTATAAATGATATTATTTTAATATTTTTATAGTAATTAATATTATAAATTATTTAATTTATAATTAATGTAATATCGTAAATATATTTTAAATGTTTAATTTTATCGTTTTATTTACCTATTTATTTAAAGTCGGAATCCGTTAAATAATTTATAATTTAAGTTAATTTATATTATAAAAATTTTATTAAAATTTGAAGATAAATATTATTTTTTAATTTAAAATAATTTCGTATAATAACCCGTATATGTTAAAAATATTTGTAAAAAAGATATATGGTATTTATTTAGCGTTCATGCTTTTGTTATAAAGGAAAAAGTAAGAAAGTTTTATAAATCAATTAACGATTATAAAGATATTACTATAATATATACCCGTAATTAAATTTTTTAATAAAAGGAGCTTAATAATAAAATTTATCGTAATAAAATTTTATGGTCGTTTTGCGATTCGTAGTAATTATACTTTTTTATATAGCTTATACCGTTGTATTTTTACGTTGGCGTAAACGTTATATTAGCGTAAAAGTTTTTACATTATTTTTTTTATAGAAGTAATATATACCTTAAAGGCGTTTAGGGTTTTATAAATTTTTGGATATTTATATAGTGTTACAGCCTTGTCTACCGTAGACAGCTCCAGTACATATGCAGCTGTAGCACCAAGAATGATTGCTAAGAATTGCGATCATTCCACCGATCTTTTGCCCTGGTGGCGGGATGGCTAAGGTGCAGTCGTAACATGTAGTTAATATTAATATCTATTTCGTATTAAACTTTTTAAATATTTTATTACGACTTATATTGTGCTCGTTTTTCTTTATAAACTTTCGTTATATGTTTTAATTTTTTGATATATATTTAAAGGTGTTATTTATATTATAGCAATTTGTCGCAGACGTAATTATTTTTTTGTAATAGTATCGAAAATTCTATAGTTAATTTTAACCTTTTGTTAAGGTTGGATTAGTTATTAAATACGTTAGTTTTGCCATTTTTTAAACTTTTTTTATATATATAATAATAAAATCATATTCCGTTAACATTTTTGCGTAATAAAATTATTATGTTATAAGTTGTTCAGTTATAATAAACAGAGTAAGATTTTTATAATTCGTATAAATTTTAATTTAATATTGATTATTTTTAAGAAAATATTTAAATTCGCAAAATGTTTTAATAATAGCTATAAATTTCTTATTAGGGATAGCGTAATTTAATTTGAGTTTTTATAATTTGTAAAAAAAAAAGTACCAGGGTATAATATATTTTAATTATTTCGATATTTAATTATTTCGATATTTAATTATTTCGATATTTAATTATTTCGATATTTAATTATTACGTTTAAAATATATTTTGACGCGTCGGTTTTTAGTTTTATTAAGTGATTAAAATCGTACATAATTAATATTAGTTAATTTATAATTACTTTTTTAACTTTTTAGAAAGTTTTTATTATTATTAATATTTATTAAAATTTTTCTGCCTTTTTAATAAGTTTGTTTAGAGGTATTATTATCCGGTTAAAATTTATAATAAACTTTTAATAATAATTAAAGAATCCGAAAAATTTTCTTTTTAATCATAATGAGTTATGCTTAATTTCGTATTATAGTAATTTTTTAAGATTTATTTTAATATGTTCGAAAGTAATAATGTGGTTTAAGTATTTAATTTTTTTTATATAAAATTGGCGTTTTGGAGTAATTGTAATATTTTATAAATATGTTTTTTATATTATTTTTTATATTGTCTTTTAGTTTTTTAAGAAATGAGAATATCGTCGAGGTACTATAGTATAAAAATATTAAGGTATTTTTTGAGAATATGGTTAATTATATGTTAAAAAGTAATTAGTGCGTTAGTAAGTTTTATAAGCGTGATAAAGTATTCGTATAAGCCGTATTTAATTTAAAAGTTGTTTTTTATTCGTATTTTTTTCTAATTCGAATTAAGTTATATTTATTTTTAAAATCGAAAGTAATAAATTATTATGTTTTATAAAAGCGAATTTTTATTTCTTTAATTATGGGTAACGGTATTCGATTTTTAATAATAATATTATTAAGTTATTAGTAATTTATAATTACTTATAATTTTTTATTTTTTTTAGGTACGAAAAATACAAGGTCTTTAATTAGTAGTTTCGAAAGTCGAGTTTATTTTTTTAATCGATTTTTTACGTATTTTTTAAATGTATATAATTTTATTTCATTAAGGTTGTAAATGGGTTAGAATTTAATTACTGCTTTTTTTTAAAGATAATTTTATAGTTTTGTTCGTTATATTTTAATAATTTTATTTAAATAGTAGTAATAATACGTTATATTTTTTTATAATGTTTACTTTTTTTGGATTATGTTTTTATAGGTAGTAAGGTATGACGGCTAGGTTAATTAACCAACTATTAAACCTAAGTCGACGGGTTTATGTTAGCAAAGTATTATAGGAATCTAAATAATAAGGTAACTTAGTTACGTCTCGTAATACCAAAAGTACCTTAAGTAACGAAATTATATTATAAGCTGTCGTTATTTAATTATAAAATAACGAATGTATATATTTTTTGTTACTTTTTTCTGATCCGACGGAGCAATTCGGATTTTTATATTTATATGCATATTATTTCTTTTTTATCCGACGGAGTAATTCGGATCTTTATATTTAAATGCATACGTTGTTCTCGTAATTAACCCATTTGGGTTTTATTTTTGGCCTTAACGCGACCGTTTCTGTAGCCTTAATTAGTTAATTTATTATACGATTTCCCTTTTTCCTAATTTTTGTTTCGAAAATCTTTTATCCGAAGTAAGTATTTTTATTTTATTATGTTTAATCGTGTTAGTAAGTTTTGTATACGTCGTGTTCGTAAAAAAAAAAGCGATTTTTGAACGTAATTAACGAAAAAAAAAAGAAGTATTTGTTCGTTTTGTTACTAATTTTGGTTTCGAAGTTATGCCTTATACTTTTTATTTCCGTATTAAGGATAAATACGTTATATCCGATAACGTATTTCGTTATAATAATTGCATTCGCAAAAAACGATATTGTAATAGTTCGGAAGTTTTTTTAATTTCTTTAAATAATATTAATAATAAAAAAAAACGTTTGAAATCGGAAAAAATATTAATTCGTTAGTAGTTACGCGATATTCGAGCCGAACTAAAAGTTATTTCGTAACGTTTTGATAAAACTTTGTCGCGTTTAAATTGTTTTCGTACGTAATAAATTTTTTTTTACAAAAAGGGGGTTAATATAATTAACCGGGGTTTGCAATTTTTGGACGAGTTGGAAGAGTAGAAAAAGGCAGATCGTTTGGTGGCCGAAAAACAGCGTTTGGAGGTAACGTTATTAGTTTTTTCCTTTAACTGGTTTTTCCCTAAGGGTTTTTCCCCTGATTTTGATTGGGATTTCTTTTTGCGTAATACCGTTATTAGTGAAAGTTTTTTAATAAGCGCTAGGCCCCGACAAGATTTTTAACAAATTTTTAGGAAATTTCTAAATCCGGATATTTTTTCTATTTAATTAGGTATTAAGTGAATCCGTCCATTTTTCGTATATCCAAAATTTTTTCTGCTTTATATTTTTGTTTATTTTTTATTTTTACGTTGTTTTGTTTCGTATATATTTTAATGGTATTTATTATTAACTTAAATAAGAATATATGGAAATTAGGTAAAGTTTGATTTTGGATAATAAATTTAGTTAGTAATTATAATTTAAAATTTTCTTAATAGCTTTATAAGGGTTAATGTATTTAAAGTCGAATTTTTTATTTAGTTATTTTATTTAAATATTTTTAGTAATTAAATAAATTATTTTTTTTTCGAAAAAGTTAATTTTTTTAACCGTTTTTGGTTGTAATATTTTTTTATTTGGTTGCGTACGAATTTGAGTTTTATTTTTATTTTTTGGTATAATTGTTTTAGTTGTTTTAACGTAAAAATTGTTTTGACGTTAAGTGGTTTTTTTTTGCGATTTTTGGTAAATTTTTAGGGTAAATCCGAAATTGGTTATGGTAAATATTGTTTTAATGCTTTTATGGTAATTAGTGTTGTAAGTTATTTAGGTAATTGGTAATTTTTTAACTTAATTATTTTGTTCGTAATTAATATAATATCGTAAGTAAATTTCGAGGATTTGATTTTGTTTTTTTGTTTATTTATTTATTTAGAATTTGAAAATATTAAATAATTTATGGTTTAAATTAATTTGTATTATTAGGTTTTGCCAAAATTTGGAGGTAAACGTAATTTTTTTATCCGAGATAATATTATGTGGTAATTTGTATACGTTAAAAATATTCTGAAAGAAAATATATATTATTTATTTGGCGTTAGTATTTTCGTTATAAGGTAAAAAGTATGAAAATTTTGTAAATCGATTAACGATAACGAAAATAGTATCGTAATATATATCCGTAATTAGGTTTTTTGATAAAGAAAATTTAATAATAAAATTTATCGTAATAAAGTTTTATGGTTATTTTGCGATTAGAAGTAGTTGTAGTTTTCCGTAGGGTTTATGTCGCCGTATTTTTGTTTTAGTATATATATCGTATTGTTATATAATTTTTTATATTATTTTTTTTATATGTAAAAAGTGATAAAATTATCGTAGTTTTTTTAGTATTTTGTTGATATTTGGATATTTTTGTAATTAGTATTCGTATATTTTTCGGGTAAGGTTTTTTTTTGTACTTTTTAAGTATTTGTGCGAATAATAAATTATTTATGTTTTATATATATGTATTAAAGTTTCGAATTGTTTTGTATATTTTTAGTAATGTGGTTATAATAATAATAATTTGTTATGGATATAGATATTTTTTTGTGGTAATATCGAAAATAACGTAATTAATTTTGATTATTTTTTTTTCGAAATTAGGTTATTTATTAAATGTATTGGTTTTATTATTTTTTGAACTTTTGCGATAAATAATAATAAAATTATATTTGGTTAATTTTTTTGCGTAACGGAATTATCGTGTTGTAATTTTTTTAATTGTAGTAAAATGGATAAGATTTTTATAATTTGTGTAGATTTTAATTTAATATTAGTTTTTTTTAAGGAAATATTTGAATTTACGAAAAGTTTTGACGATAATTAAAAATTTTTTATTAGGGATAGTGTATTGTAATTTGGGTTTTTGTAATTTGTAGGAGAAAAAAGTAATGGGGTATAAAATATTTTCATTATTTTGTTGTTTAATTATTATATTTAACGTATAATTTGATGTATTAGTTTTTAGTTTTATTAGGCGGTTTGGATCGTATATAATTAGTATTAGTTAATTTGTAATTATTTTTTTAAGTTATTTGGAATATTTTTTCCGTTTTCGGTATTTATTAATTTTTTTTTCGTATAAATATGTTAAAAGGTATAATTATTTTGTTAAAATTTTTGATAAATTTCCGGTAATAATTGATAAATCCGAAAAAGGTTTGTATTTTTTTAATTATGGTAGGTTATGTTTAATTGCGTATTATAACGATTTTTTTTAAGGTTTATTTTGATGTATTTAGGAGTAATAATATGGTTTAGATATTTAATTTTTTATATGCGGAATTGGTTTTTTTTTGTGTTAATTAGTAAATTAGTATTTTAAAAAAGTTGTAATATTTTATGGATATATTTTATGTGTTGTTTTTTGGTTTTCGAAAAGATAAGAATATCGTCGAGGTAATATATAATAAAAATGTCGAGATATTTTCGAAAAATATGGTTAATTATATATTAAAATGTAATAAATACGTTGGTAAGTTTTATTGGGGTGATAAGGTATTCGTAAAGGCCGTATTTTGTTCGAAACGTTATTTTTTATTTGTGGTTTTTTTTGATTCGAATTAAGTTGTATTTATTTTTAAAGTTAAAAGTAGTAAATTATTGTATTTTATGGAAGCGGTTTTTTATTTCGTTGATTAAGGGTAATAGTATTTGATTTTTAATAGTAATACCGTTAAGTTATTAGTAGTTTATAATTAGTCGTAATTTATTATTTTTTTTAGGTATAAAGAATATAGGGTAACCGGTTGGTAATTTAAATACTCGAATTTATTTTTTTTGAGTTAATTTTTTAGGTATTTTCGGAGTGTTTGTAATTTTATTTTATTGAGATTGTAGATAGGATAGAATTTAGTTGAGGTTTTTTTTTAAGGACGATTTTATGATTTTATTCGTTATATTTAGGTAATTTCGTTTTAAATTTTTTGCTGAAAAGTTTTTTATATTTGTGGTATTGTGGTGGTATATTAGTTAGTTTTTTTAATTTAGGGGTTAGTTTTTGTAGGTTGTTATTTAATTGCTGTAATTTTGCTTTGATGGTGGTAATGATGCGTTGAATTTTTCTGTGGTAGCCTTTTTTTTTTTTTATTTTTTTTTTTTGTAGGTGGTAAGATTTTTGTTATATCTTTATGCCGGTATTTGTCGTTATTTTCGATTAAGTGTTGAGATTTTTGTTTTGTTTTTAATTGTTTATTGTTAAACTGTGAAGGAAATTTTATTTGGCTAGTTGTTTAGTCGATTAAGGGGTTGTATTAGCGTAATTATATTGTTTTTAAGATTATGTTATAGTTTTTTAGCGGTATAATGTCGAAATTGATGGTTATATATCGTTTTAATATAATGGTGTTAAGGTGATTAATTTCGCGCGTAATTTTGCCGTTATTATAAAGGAATGGTTGATTTTTGGTAATGTTTGCGATGTAAGGGTTTTTTTTGTATTTTTATAGCAGTTTAAGTTAGTTAATTATTTTAGGCGTGATGTAGTTATATTTTAAAGCTCCGCTGTTTATTATAGCGGTGTATTAATTCGTTTTAATTCGTATTTTTAGGGTGATGGGATTTTCGTTATTTTTTATTGCCGTTAGAGCTTTTTTTGGGAGTTTCCATTAATTGTTTTGGGTTTCGTTTTCCCGCGGTTTTTTTATAGGGGGCTTGGTTTTTTTGGGGATTGTTCCAGCCGTTATGTGCGTTTTTTTAGATTATTAATTTGATTTCGTAGTTGTTTAATAAGATGATGTTGTTGTTTAATTTGTAGCTTTAATGCGTTGATTTGTGTTGCGTAGAGTTTTGTATTTTCGCGAAGTTGTGTGTTTCGATGTTTTTGCATTTTTATTATTTTTTTTAGTTGAAGTATTTTTTTTGTTTGTCGTCGTATTTTTTTGATTTTATTAAGTATATTATTTTTTTATAGCGTAAGTTATTTTTTAGGTGGGAGTATTTTCGTTTATTTTTTATAAATTTTTGATGGTTTGTTTTAAGTTAGTTATAACCTTTTTTTTTTTTTGCGGGTTTATGGTTGTGGATAGTTAAACATGAAGGTTAGCGATTAGTTATCGTGTAGATAGGTCGCGTTTTTCCAGAGCTTTTTTTTTTTACTGATAGATGTTTATATTTTTCGTAGAAATAAAATGGATTTTTGTTGGGGTAGTGTTTTTCTGGGGGCCAGTTGTAAGATATTATTTTTTGGTCGATTTTTTTCTGGGAGCGTATGGTGCGTAGATGACGGTATTATCGTTCGTTTTGTTTATTTCGGCCGGTTTAGCCCGGAAAGTTAAATCCTTTTTTTGCCATACGTGTGATTTGTAGATAGATACTTTGTTTCTATTTTTCATAATTAGGGTATTGTTGTTGTTGGTAATAAAAAAGGTGTTTTCTGGCATGTCGGTTGGGGGTGTTAGGGTAAATCGATTTAGTCCATTTTTAATGTTTTTATAATTACCTTTTTGCCGTATTTAAAGGTTCGATGATTATGGGTTGTTGTCGTATTATGGTAACCGTTTTTTTTTATTGTCCGGGGGTTGTCCCGTAGGTATAGGGGTCCAAGTTTTGTCTTGTCGTTTTTTGGGTGATTTGCATTTTTTGGCCCTGTGGCCCATTTTGTTATAATTCCAGTACTTAATACGTGATTTATTTTGCTTTTGAACGGTGCCGATTTTTATGGGTCTAGGCTTAACCCTATGCGACGTGTTTGGTCGTTAAGGTGCGTTATTATTTATATTATGTCGTGGTTTGTTATTATTTTTTTTTATTGTTATAGGTTTGCTAGGTATATTACCGATCGTTAATTTTAACGGTTATGGCGATATAATTAGTTAAGTATTGCGGTTGGTTTTCCTTAAATAGTTTTTTTTTAAATTTTCTTTTTAAGGTTATTGAAAAATCTGGTTATTAAGGTTTTTTGTTTTTAATTAAGTTTTGAAAAAAGTTGGATAAAATCGGTGCTATACTAAGATGTAAACTTTTTTTGTCGTAATTGCTGGATTTTTAATTTAGTTTTATTTTTTTCGTTTATTATTTTAAAGGTTTTTTGAAGAATTTATTTAAACGTTTTATAATCGCCGTATATCCGTATTATTTCCGGGTTTTATTGTTTTAAGGGTATTGTAATATGTTTTCGTATAACGGGTTTAAATTAAGTAATTACGTATCTCGAAAGCCGTTTTGCTACGAATTCGATTCGTGCTATTAAAGTAATTAATCGTACCGGAAAATACTTGAAATATGTTCGATATTAGGTAAGGAATAATTATAATTTAGTAAACGTTTTATCGAAAGGTTTAAGCTTAAGGGGTTTTAATATTTTTCCGGGTTTTTTACTTAAGGTTAATTAAATTAATATTTTTTTTAAAGGTTTATTAAGTTTATTTTAAAAGGGTTCGAGTAATTTAAAAAGTCGAAGTAAGTTCCGTATTATTTCGTTTAAGTTGGTTAATACGTTAATTTATAAGGTTTAAACGTTAAAGGATTTTTTTTTGGTTAAAGTAAGGGATTGTTTTTTTTTTATCCGAATTTATGTTATTATTTTTAAAGATTTTATAAGCGGATTATTTATTAGTAAATATGTTATCGAAATATTGCTTAAAGTTTAACGGTATTACTAAATAAAAGTTCGTAACGTATAACGGTTAAATTAATTAATTAGTTATTAAACCTAAATTAACGGGTTTATGTTAGTAAAATATTATAGGAATTTAAGTAATAAAGTAATTTAATTACGTTTCGTAATATTAAAGGTATTTTAGGTAACGAAGTTATATTGCGAGATATCGTTATTTAATTATAGAATAACGAATATATATATTTTTTTGTTGTTTTTTTTGATCCGACGGAGTAATTCAGATTTTTATGCTTATATACATATTGTTCTTTTTTGATCCGACGGAGTAGTTCGGATCCTTATGTTTAAATGTATACGTTGTTCTCGTGATTGACCTATTTGGGTCCTGTTTTCGGCCTTAGCGCGACCGTTTCCGTGGCCTTAACTGGTTGGTTCATGACATAAGGTATTTGTCGTATTTTTATACCGGTATTCGTTGTTATTTTCGATTAAGTATTAAAATTTTTATCTTTTTTTTTTATATTTGTTGTTAGGCTGTGAAAAAAGTTTCATTTGGCCAGTATCCTAATCTATTAAAGCGTTATATTAATGCAACTATAGTTTTTTTTTACAAAAATTATATTATAATTTTTTAGCGGTATTATATTAAAGTTAATTATTACGTTTTTTCCTAGGATAAAAATATTGAGATAATTAATTTCGCGTGTAAATTTTCCGTTATCGTAAAGAAATAGTTATTTTTTAGCGGTATTTACGATATACGAGTTTTTTTTATATTTTTATAGTAATTTAAATTGGTTAATTATTTTAAGTATAATGTAATTACTTCTGAAAGCTTTGTTATTTATTATAGCGGTATATTAATATGTTTTAATTCGTACTATTAAAATATTAGGGTTATCGTTCTTTTTTATTTTTATTAAAATTTTTTTTAGGAATCTTTATCGTTTTTTTGGATTTTATTTAAGCTATTGTATTTGTCTGTATAATTAATTAATAGTTTTTTACGATTATTTGATATGTTATTATTATTATTTTATTTCGTTTTATAATTCGTTAGTTTGTTCCCTTATTTTTTTTTCTTATAATTGTTTAATATTTATTTACTGTCGGTTCCTTTAATTTTTCATTTTTCCATTGCGATATTATTTTTTATTTTAAAGTCGTTAAATATTTTTTTCGAGTAATGTTAAGGATTTTCTTTGTTCCTATGTTAGTTTCTTTATATGTAAGATTTTTTATTTATTGTTTGCAATATATCTTACGTAAGTATGTTTCCGTTTTTTTCTTATAGGTTTTCAGTAAATTGTACGAGATTCGCGGTAATTTCTTACTTTTTTTTAGGGTTATAAGTTATAACTAGTTAGAGATGTAGGTTCGCGATTAACTGTTATATAGTTTTGTTAAGTTTTTTTTAAGCTGTTTTTTTTGTAAACGGTGTTCATAGGTATGGTACAAGTATAAAGAGTTTTTTTGTAGGCATTTTTGTCCTTTAGGTCAAATTTGGGCTGTTGCAATTTCGTCGACCCTCTTTTAGCTGGTCTTTTGATATAGATAATTGTATTAACGTCAATTTTTGGAGTTAGTTCCTTGTTATTTAGCGGAGTCGAATTCTTAATATTATATTCGTAATAATTGCTTAGTGATATATTTTTTTTTTCTTTATGAATCAAGTATTAGGGTTTGGTATAGTAAATAACGCTGCGTTTATTATGCTAGTAGGCTCTTTTATATAAATCGTTTTTATTTATTTCTTATATATTTTTAGTTATTTTTTAGTTATTTAGGCCGACTGTTATTAGTGATTTATTTGTTGTTTTTTAGATGGTAATTGTTTTTCTGTTAAG
Organism: Monosporascus sp. GIB2; assembly: GCA_004155935.1. Classification (NCBI taxonomy): domain Eukaryota; kingdom Fungi; phylum Ascomycota; class Sordariomycetes; order Xylariales; genus Monosporascus; species Monosporascus sp. GIB2. The sequence goes on along the minus strand of QJNV01000069.1, from coordinate 84,137 downwards.
TTTTTCCATTTTTTGTAATTTTGTATTTATTAGCGTAGAGATTTTTGTTGCTTTTAGCTTTTTTTATTTTTGTTATATTTTTGCACCTGAAAATTTTGCGAAGTTTGTTTCGTATCGCATTATAGCACGAATTTTTTTTTTTTTTTTGGTTGTTTGAAGATTATTTTGTGGGTTTTGGGTTTATGATTAGTTTTGTAAAGGTTTTTTGTTGATTTATATTTAGGTACTTTGTGATTTATTTTACTATAATTCCAGTATTCAATGCGTCGCGTATTTTATTAAATAACTTTAATTTTTATGAGTCCGGGTTTTGTTCCGTACGAGGTGTTACTTTTTTTTAAGGGCGCTGGTGTTTACCGAGTATTTAAGTTTATTGTTATTTCGGGTGTTTGTTTTTAGGGTAAATTGTTAGTTGTTAATTTTAATAGTTTTTGTAATATATTAGTTTAGGGTGATAAGTCGTTTAATTTTGATTAGTTTATTTTTAACGTCGTTTTTAAGTTTTTTATAAAATATGTCGATTAAGATTTTTTTTTTTCCTTATTTAATTTTGGCGATTAAAGTTTTAAAAGTGATAGCATATTTAGACGCGGGTTTTTTTTGCTTTAAATCGAGAATTTCTTGCGCTGCCGATTATTTTTTATCGGAGTTACCGAAGTTAGAACGAAGTTTATCCTTAAAATTGCTATATGCTGAAAAAATATTATTCGTTAAAGTTTTTCAGTTAGTTTTGGTATTTCCTAAGTAATTTCTTACGATAGATTTAAACTAATCTACCGCGTTTTTAGTTAGATATGTTCTTATAGCCAGAATCCGATCCGGAATGCTGTTAATATTAAGGAAGCGTAAGTAGATGTGTATTTAAGTAAGGAAAATTTGGGGATTTCCTTTTCCGTTGTAAGGTTCCGGTTTTTTTGGGTTTTATTTTGACGATAGCGGTTGTTGGAGTTGTTATTTGGTCGGCCAGTTGTTAAAGGTTTTCCTTTAGGGCTCGAATACGTGCCTGGAGTTGTTAAGAAGTGATTTCCTAGAAGTTGGACGATATTTCGATAGTGTTAAGTATTGCTTAAAGTTTAACAGTATTATTATATAAAAGCTTGTAACGTATAACGGCTAGGTTAATTAATTAATTATTAAACTTAAGTTAACGAGTTTATATTAGTAAAGTATTATAAAAATTTAAGTAATAAATAATTTAGTTATATTTCGTAATATTAAAGGTATTTTAAATAACGAAGTTATATTATAAGCTATTGTTATTTAGTTATGGAATTTAACGAATGTATATATTTTAATTCCTTATTATTAACTTATTTTTGCTTAATTGATATTTACTAAATATGATTAACCGTGTTCACCTGGTACCAGTAGTGCTTAGTTAATTAGTGCTAAGCATTAATTACGTGACTTAACCCATTTGGGTCCTGTTTCGGTCTAACTAGACCGTTTCCGGGGTCTCCCTCCTGTCAGGTTGTAACAAGTACATGTTACGATCTAACAGGAGGGAGGTCTCGGAAACGGTCCCTCTAGACCGAAACAGGACCCAAATGGGTTAGGTCACGTGAGCGGTGCTTAGCCAAAATCCACTAAGCACGACTAAGTATTATTAATTACTGCTTAGTAACAATTAACTAAATAAAAATAAGCTAACAATAAGGAATAAAAATATATACGTTTATTACTTTTTTAAATAAATAACAACAACTTGTAATATAACTTTATTACTTAAAGCACCTTTAATCTTATAAGACGTAATTAAATTATCTTATTAACTTTATTACTTAAATTTTTACAATATTTTGCTAATATAAACCTGTCGACTTAAATTTAATAATTAATTAATTAACTTAACCGTTATACATTATAAACTTTTATTTAATAATACCGTTAAATTTTAAGTAATATTTCGATAAATATATTTACTAGCAAACAACCCGCTTACCAAATCTTTAAGGATAATAATATGGATTCCGACGAAAAAAAACAAACTCTTACTTTAATTAAAAAAATTCTTTTTCGATATCTGGATCTTGTAAATTAACATATTAATTAATTCGAACGAAATAACGCGGAACTTATTTCGACTTTTTAAATTACCCGAACTCTTTTAAAACAAATACGTTAGGTTTCGAAAAAAATATTTATCCAATTAATTTTTATCAAAAAATTAAGAAAAATATTAAAACTTTTTAAACCCGAACCTTTTAATAGGACGTTTATTAAATTATAATTATTCCTTACTTAATACCGCGCGTATTTTAGGTATTTTCTAATACGATTAATTACCCCAATTACACGAATCGAATTTATAGCAAAACGATTTTCGGAATATACAGTTATTTGGTTTAAACCCGTTATACGAAAATATATTATTATACCCTTAAAATAACAAAATCCAAAGGTAATACGGGTTTATAACAATTACGAAACGTTTGAATAAACCTTTCAAAAAGTTTTAAAGTAATAAATAAATAAAAATAAAGTAAAAATAAAAATCCAGCAATTACGATAAAAAAATCCGCATCTCGATACGGCACCGACTTTATTTAACTATCTTCAAAACTTAATTAAAAACAAAAAACATTAATAGCTTAATTTTTTAATAACCTTAAAAAAAAGGTCCAAAAAGAATTATTTAAAAAAAATCGACCATAATACCTAACCAACTACATCGCTATAGCTGTTAAAATTAATAATCGACAATACGTTTAACGAACCCGCAATACCAAAAAAAAAATAATAATAAGTCGCGACATAACGCCAACACCAATACACTTAAACAACCAAATACGTTATATAAAACCAAACCTGGACCTATGGAAATTGGCGCTATCCAGAAATAAAACAAATAACGTATGGAATATTGGAATTACGGCAAAACAGATTACAAAACAAAAAAATGTAAATCGCTTAAAAAATAACAAAACAAACCCTAAACCCCAGTACCCACAGAATAACCTTTAAATAACAAAAAAAACGATTGCAATAATACGCCGTTAACCCATAATTATTAAACCCTTAAATACAATAGAAAAATAATTATAAAAATATCAAAAATAAACGAAAACGATTTACCCTAACACCCCAAATCGGCATACTCGGAAATATCCCTTTTACTGTTAGCGATAGTAATACTTTAACTATAAAAAATAAAAACAAACCATTTATTTACGTATTATACGCATAACGGAAAAAGGATTCGATTTTCTCAACCAAATTAACAAAAATAAACAAAATAAACGATAATATTACTATTTTCGTACCTTACGTTCTTAAAAAAAATTAATCAAATAATAACGTTTTACAATTAACCTACAAATAAATAATACCTTAATAAAAATTTTTTTTGTTATTTCGAAAAATGCAATTATTTATTACAAAAAAAAACTTTAAAAAAAACGCGACCTATTTATACGATAATTAATCGCTAACCTTTATTTTTAACTATTCACCATTATAAATCCGCAAGAAAAAAAAGAATTATAGCAAATTTGAAATAAATTATTAAAAATTTATAAAGGACGGATAAAAATATTCCTACTTAAAAAGCAACTTACGTTATAGAAAAACAATATACCCAATGGGATTAGGAAATACGACGATAAAAAAAAATACGCCAACTGAAAAAAACTATAAAAATACAAAAATTTCGAAACATATAACTTCGTAAAAATATCGAACTATACGCAGCACGTATTAACATATTAAAGTTATAAATTAAATAACAACATTATTTTATTAAATAATTACGAAATTAGATAAATAATTTAAGAAAACGAATATAACGGTTAAAATAACCACTAAAAAAACCAAACCCTTTATAAAAAAGCCGCGGGAAGGTAAAATTTAAAAAAATTAACAGGAATTTTTAAAAAAGGTTTTAACAGTAATAAGAAATAAAAAAAAATCCCGTTACACTAAAATTATGTATTAAGATATACTGGTATACCGTTATGGTGGATAACGGAACTTTAAAAGGTAATTATATTACATTTAAAGTAATTCACCAACTTAAATTATTATGGAAATATAAAAAAAACTTTTATATTACGAATACCGCCGAAAACCAACCATTCTTTTACGATAACGGAAAAATTACACGCAAAATTAATAACTTCGATACTATTACATTAAAACGATATATAATTATTAACTTCGATATTATACCGTTAAAAAATTACGACATAATTTTAGGAATAACATAATTACGCCAGTATAATCCTTTAATCGATTAAATAATTAACTAGGTAAAATTCCTTTTACGGTCTAGCGATAAATAACAAAAAAAAAAAAATCTTAATATTCGATTAAAAATAACGACAAATACCGGCATAAGAATATAACAAAAACCTTACCACTTATAAAAAATAATATAAAAAAAAAAGCATTATAAAAAAATCCAATACATTATTATTACCATCAAAACAAAATTACGGCAATTAAATAACAATTTGCAATAATTAAACCTTAAATCAAAAAAATTAATTAATATGTTACTATAATACCATAAATACAAAAAATTATTTAATAAAAAGCTTAAAACAAAATTACCAAAATATAACGAATAAGATTATAAAATCGTCCTTAAAAAAACATTAACCAAATTTTACCCCATTTATAATTTTAACGAAACGGAATTATAAATATTCCGAAAATACCTAGAAAATCGACTTAAAAAAATAAATTCGATTATTTAAGTTACTAATTAATTATTCTATATTTTTCGTACCTAAAAAAACGGCAAATTACGGTTAATTATAAATTATTGTTAACTTAATAATATTACTATTAAAAACCGAATGTTATTATCCTTAATTAATAAAATAAAAAATCGCTTTTATAAAATATAATAATTTACCGTTTTTAACCTTAAAAATAGATATAACTTAATTCGAATTGAAAAAAACTATAAATGGAAAATAACGTTTCGAATAAAATACGGCTTTTACGAATATTTAATTACCTTTACAAGATTTATTAATATACTTATTACTTTTTAATATATAATTAACTACGTCCTTCGGAAATACCTTAATATTTTTATAATATATTACCTCGATAATATCCTTATTTTTTCGGAAACCAAAAAATAATACGAAAAACATATTTATAAAATATTACAATTATTTTAAAATATCAACTTATTAATTAACGTAAAAAAAACCAGTTCCATATATAAAAAGTTAAATACCTAAATTATATTATTACTTTTGGATATATTAAAATAAAGCTTAAAAAAATCGTTATAGTATTTAATTAAACGTAATTTATTACAATTAAAAAAATATAAACCTTTTTCGGATTTGTTAGTTACTATCGAAAATTTATCAAAAATTGTAACCGGATAACCATACCCTTTAACGTACTTACATAAAAAAAAAGTTTTAATAAATACCAAAAACGGAAAAAACATTTTAACAACTTAAAAAAGTTATTACAAATTAATTAATATAAATTATATACGATTTAAATCGCTTAATAAAATTAAAAATTAACGTATTAAATTAGGTTTTAAACGTAATAATCGGATAACGAAATAATTAAGGTATTTTCCATCCCGTTACTTTTTTTTTTTACAAATTATAAAAACCTAAATTACGTTATATTATCCCAAATAAAAAATTTCTAATTATTATCAAAATATTTTGTAAATTTAAACATTTTCTTAAAAATAATTAACATTAAGTTAAAATTTATACGAATTATAAAAATTTTAACCGATTTATTACGACCAAAAAACTTATAACATAATAACTTTATTACGCCGAAAAATTAACCAAATATAATTTCATTATTATTTACCGTAAAAAATTAAAAAATAAAAAAATTAATACATTTAATAAACGACCTAATTTCGAAAAAAAAAAATAATTAAAATTAATCGCACCGTTTTCAACATTACCACAAAAAAATATCTATATCCGCGATAAATTACTACTATCATAACCATATTACCAAAAATATATAAAACAATTCGAAATTTCAACTTATATAGATATAATATAAATAACTTACTATTTATATAAATACCCGAAAAATACAAAAAATACCTTATTCGAAAAATACATAAATATTAATTACATAAATATTTAAATATTAGGAAAATATTCGAAAAACTACGACAATTTTATCGTTTCCCATATATAAAAAAAACAATACAAAAAATAATACGATAATATAATATATATACTAAAATAAAAACACAACGATATAAACCTTACGGAAAATTACAACTATTACTAATTACTAAATAACCATAAAATTTAATTACGATAAATTTTATTATTAAATTTCTTTTATTAAAAAATCTTATTACGGGCATATATTATAATAATATTTTCGTAATTATTAATAAATTCACAAAATCCTTTTATTTCCTACCTTATAACGAAAATACGAATACTAAATAAATAACGTATATTTTTTTCGAAATATTTTCAGCATATACGGATTACCACATAAAATTATTTTAAATAAAAAAATTACGTTTATTTCCAAATTTTAGCAAAACTTAATAACATAAATAAACCTAAATTATAAATTATCTAACATTTTTCGATTTTAAATAAATAAATAAACAAAATGACAAAATCAAATACTAAAAACATACCTACAATATTACATTAATTATAAACAAAATAACTAAATTAAAAAATTACCAATAACTTAAATAACTTATAATATTAGTTATTATAAAAATATTAAAATAATATTAACTACAACTAATTTTAAATTTATTCTAAAAATTTACAAAAAAGCCTAAAAAAAAATTACTTAGTACCAAAATAATCCTTATATTAAAATAACTAAAACAATTACATTAAAATATAAAAATAAAACTCAAATTTATACGTAACCAAATAAAAAAATATTATAATTAAAAACGGTTAAAAAACCAATTTTCTTAAAAAAAATAATTTACCTAATTACCAAAAATATCTAAATAAAATAATTAAATAAAAAATTCGATTTTAAATATATTGGTTTTTACAAAATTATTAAAAAAATTTCGGATAACAATTATTAACTAAACCTATTACCTAAAATTAAACTTTACCTAATTTTTTACGTATTTTTATTCGAATTAACAAAAAACATTATTAAAATATATATAAAACAAAACAATATAAAAATAAAAAACGAACAAAAATATAAAGCAGAAAAAATCCTAGATATACGAAAAGTTAATAAACTTACTTAATACCTAATCAAATAAAAAAAATACCCAAATTTAAAAACTTCCTAAAAACCTATTAAAAATTTTATTAAAATCTAACGCCTATTAAAAAATTTCTACTAATAATAACGGGGCCGCTAAAAATAAAACCCTAATTAACGTCCTTAATAAATAAATTAATATTCTCGATACCCAACTAATCCACGGAATTAATAAACAGTACAAATATAATTATAAAAATTTCCGCGTTAACCTACTTATAACATTTTTACTTTTCCAACTCGTCCAAAAATTATAACTTGCATTATACCATCTTAACGCCCTTAAAACGAAAAAATACTTTCTATTTCCGAAAACGAATTAAACGCGCGATAATTTCGTTTATTTCGCGCTAATATCGTTACTATAATTCCAGGAAACGTTTCTCCACTAATACTTTTTCCCATTCCAAACGTTAATTTTTAATACGAATATTTTTTAACGAAAAAAAAAATTACCATTTCCGTCACAAAAAGTACCCCGGCGGACATAAACCTTACATTTCGACACGTTTTCTATTATCTCGCATTTTTAACCCTTAAAAAAATAAAAGAAATACGGTATAATTTCAAAACTAAACTCGTCGAAAATAAAAAGAAAATTCTGGCGACGAACGGTTAAAAATAAAACCTAACAACAAATTTTAATTATGTAACCCGACATAATAAAAAAGAAATACTTACTAAAAAAAAAATTTTAAAAACAAAATTTATAAAAAGGGGAAATCGTATTACGATCTGATAAAAGGGAAATCTCGGAAACAATCTTTTTAAACCGAAACAAAACCCAAGTAAGTTAAATTACGTAAACGATACTTAGCAAAAATCCACTAAGTACGATTAAATATTACTAATTACTATTTAATAATAATTAATTAAGCAAAAATAAGCCAGTAATAAGAAATAAAAATATATATGCTTATTATTTCCTTAAATAAATAATAACAATTTATAATACAACTTTATTACCTAAGTGTGACGGCTAGGTTAATTAACCAACTATTAAACCTAAGTCGACGGGTTTATGTTGGCAGAGTACTGTGGGAGTCTGAGCAATAGAATAACAAGATAACTTAGTCACGTCTCGTAATACCAAGGGTGCCTTGGGTAACGAAGTTGTATTGAAAGCTACGGTTCTCTAACTATGTGATAACGAGTGTATATATCTTATTGTGACTTCAGCTGGATTCATTGAATCCCCATGAATCCATGTCACGACTTCAACCGGATTCATTGAATCCCCATGAATCCATGTCACGTGATTGACCCACTTGGATCCTGTTTTACGGTCTGCCAAGAGATCGTCTTCCGAGGTCCGACCATCTGTGTCATAACACTAAGGCACCCTTAATATTATAAAACGTAACTAAGTTATCCTGTTAACTTTATTACTTAGATTCCCATAGTACTCTGCCAATATAAACCCGTCGACTTAGGTTTAATAGTTGGTTAATTAGCCTAGCCGTCATAGTACACATCTCTTTATGGGCGGGCACTCTTCTAGAACTATTAAAGCTTAATAAGGAAATTTAAATTAATGAAAACCATTGCCGCGATTGCTATTAGCCAGAGTTTTATTCTTATTTTCTAAACTTCACTATTCGTAAAAATACGTTGTGGGGGTTAAGCTCTGAGTTTTAAGTGCTTTATGAATATGTGCATTCTATTTCCAGATCCGGCTGGCAGGATGGTGAATAGAAGTCAACATTCGCGCTAGTTAGATTTACCAAGCCGAATCGTAAATCGACCAGTTGCCCCCATGCCAATCAAGTGCACTAACGGAGCAGGGCTGGTATCTGCTTGAGGGCGGCAAGTCGTTAGCGGCAACCATTTTTCTAAAGGTGGATGATACTTTTTTTTATGAGGCTAGCCGCATAGATTACTCCACTTAGTTAAAAAAAAATTTAAAAAAATAAAGGAAGCTGGGAATAGTACACAAGCAACTTTTAATACGAGCCAGTAAAGGCCAGAGCAGGCGGAGCCAAATATACCATGCCGAGGAATTCGTTAATGGCCAAGTAGACTAGTGTTAGGAGAACCTTGGCTGGTTAACAAGCCATCCATTATGGGTCTCTGTGGCTGGGAGAGCTGCGACTACATCATTATGTTCCACCAGTGAGATTTAAGTGCCCATCTTTCTATTTGGTTAGGGTCCGAATACATCATCTGAGAAGAGTATTCATTCTCCGCAGATACCAGACGTAGATTTTGGGAAACGAAGTCCTCGAGTTTCCAGCGTTTTGAATGGCAGTTATACAGGCAACGCCTGAAATAAACGAATGCGTCGAAGTTACTCACAGGCAAAGGCATTCAACCAGGACAAGGCGTTGGTGATGACATCAGAACGTGTTTGCTGCGTTTAAAAGATCGCCTGATATTCATCTGGAAGCGATTCGCTGATGCTGTCTCTGTGTCGGCTTGCCTGGCGTGCCATCGTTCACAGCGGAGTTAAACTAGAGAGTAATAGCGTAAGTGTGTATCGAATTTGCATCCTCCTGTTTATCCAAGGACATACTTCCCGGCTTGAGCTACAGGCGTTCCCCACCGTAATCTCTCTTCTCGCGCAGGGTGGTACGATGGAATAGGTATACTCACGGGTTGGCCCGAAAATCAGGAAGCACGTGGAAGCCCACATGGCGCAAAGGTTACATGATGCTACATCTCCCGGATCGCATGTAACACTGCTAACCTCATTTATTCCGCTATCGCCTTACATTGATACCTTATGAGCTAATTATATGAATGCACTAGTCTCAGAGCCCAAGTAAGGGACAGTTCCTGCATGATACTGCATTCCAATCAGGTCTCCTTATTTAATTAAGCGCCATTACGCCATAGTATCCACGTTGTCGGGTTCCATATGCAGGGGTGATTGTATGGGAATCCAGTAGGGCTGTGCGTGGGGTCGCTTGTTGTTAGTAGCGATGGGGCAATTACGTAATCTCTGAACAATCATATTTTGCAGACCTGTTGGCTCGAGAACTAGATCTTAGGTAAGCTCAGCCGCTAGGTCAGCTGCCTCATGTCGGTCAAGTTGTCAGCAACAGGTTATAATTATGCTTTGAATTGCCCCTCTTTGCTTACGCTTGTTCACCGCTAGATACTCTTCGGAGACTATGCCCCCTTGCTTTGCAAATAGGCGTGAGCACATTTTGATATTTGAACGGCTAGGGATGTGTCTGATGGACATAGCACGAGAGAGGCTAAGTTACGAAATAACTGATATATTAGACCCGCCACCGTTGCATTCGTTGATTTGAGATTGAGCTCCAAGGAACATCTTGTCGTATGATTATGAACCGGTCATAATACCTACCTCCTCTGAAAAGGCTACAGTAGGAAAGGATTATCCGCGACACCGAAGCATGTCACTGATGACGAAACATAGTGTGTATTAACGTAGCTTCAAAGTCAGGAGGACGAAACAGACTTATAGCTTTGATCACACCATATCACGACGTATTGAATATTGTGTTCTAATCGGTCACCGCGCCGAGCAGCGGTAGTTCCCATAAGAAATAGAGTGTTCGAGAGCAATCACTAGCACCATGGCCAACCTGCAAGTAAGAATCTCAGGCAGCTCGCATCTGTCTTGCATGCATAAATAAAAGATGCTAGGCTGGGCTCCATGGGTTCCTGACCGATGCCGGTCCCATGATGGCTTTGGAAAATCTAGGCAGCTCGTACGATTTTTGGCAATGTCTACAGGCACGGAACTCGATGATAGTCCCTTTTAGACTACAACTCTGGGACTCTACACATCATATCGGAAGGGGGTCGAATGAACACCAGCCGCATATTTATCACTGACTTAATTAGCGCATCATGTTGGGGGGGAGAGACCGTCAGTCTTAAGCTCCCTTCATGCCTAATTAAATAGGGGCTTTCCATGCTAACCGGTGATATCTCTGACCCTCGCTGAAGCTCTTGCTGTAATGCCCGTCTTCTGCCAACTGTCCTATGACGGAAGGTACGCAGCAATGGCGATGCGCATCCATTACGACCGCAGCTTATTCGTACGAACAACCAACAGATGCCTAGCCGGTCGCGTTCTATGGTGAGTAGACGAGCGTAGGATAGAATAGAAAGCGTTACCGAGGCCGGCGAACTTCGGGGAAAGCAGGGATTTCCCCGCAATGGGTAAGGCCACCTGAGAAAGCTGGGACAAAGACGTAGATCGACGCTGAACTTCACGGCCTTCCGGCCAAGCCATCATAATCTCGCTATGGTAGCGAATAGGGAGACCGCCAGGGGTGATGAGTGAAAAGGTGACTTGATGGTGTAGCATAACAGGCGGAGGCAGTAACATTGTAGGTGGTAAGACGGTGAGTAGTAACGCTGTAAATAATTACCGCTTTATATATTTTATTCAAGAATTTTCATTATAGCAGTATTATAGCCGCAGTCCCATATGTAAAATATGCGTTTTATATTATACGAACTATGTTATAAGTATGCGTTTATGCATTAAACCTAAGTTACTTGTAATTTGTATAAAATAGATTTATTAATACCTTTTAATCTCGACTTTTTATTATATTAAATATTCTTTATATTTATGAGAACCCTATCAGTATATCCTGAATGCTCCTTATAACTCCGTGTACAATTCGCAGCGGTATTTAATATTAATTTCTCCACTCGACCCAACATTAGCCTTATAAAGTTAAAATGCGAAATCTTATAGCATTTGTATGGGGAAATACATTTTCAATTCATCGTCACTGTAATAACACACAATAGGAGCATTAATACGCCCCTTAGTACAAGCTATTCCTTCCTATAAACGCGAATTCAAAACGCTATTACAGCAGGTGTAAAAGCAGCGGAAGAATAAATAATGTTATTTTCCATACAAATTGTATGGGGATTAACAATTTAGCTCATTCCAGTCTCTTGTAGGCCTGGTGGAGAAACTAACATTAAATTACCCTATGTATTGTAGAATAGGTTACGTTTTACCGCTTAGTCTAAGATGAAGCTCCACTTTTACCAACTACAACAACAAACACGTACAGGTATCAGGCCGCTACCACACCCTGAAGAATTCCAGAGCAACGACAAAGCGATCAGGTATCGAACCAGATGGCCGACTTGTGGTTAGCCCAGTCGCCACCTTTTTAGTTAGTATACACCATATCCACCACTGGTCATTCGAGTGCAGGCCAGGAGCATAGTTCTAAGTGTTCACATCATGATCCCCTTAGGTGAAATCTGGAGCAAGACAAAGCCTCCGTGAATACGAAATCGGAGTTGGATGGTTGGCAATTAATTACGTTAATTTACCGACACCCCAACGCTGCTTCTTGTACGTACCAGACGGCGCAGCTCGAGGAGGAGCGCCAGCCACAAGAAGCGACTCACCTGTATATGCTACGATTGAGGAGACTACTTCCACGACCACTACATCAAGTATGAGCGTAAACCAAGATCATAGCGCTGGTGATACGCTGACAGACAGCTGACAGAACGACCCAGATTATGAAGCGCAAGGCGGAGAATGAGCTTAGAGAGGGTGACACGAGAACGTTGCGACGTTCCCTTTCACACTCCGCTGTTCTCGATACAAAGGCCCCGTCATTGGTCTTGTCTAGCCCGAGCTCAGTCGCAGGTGGCGTCTGTAAGTACATTAACAGTCGAAACGGCCTGAAGTCTCTTACTAATATATACGCAATAGCTCCTAGCTCTGCTGTTGAGGGTTCAAAGGTCAATATAGCTTATCCGAATGGCGCTGTTCGCGTCACGCGCACCCCTGGCCGGCAGAACACAAGGAATTGCATCAATTTACCCGCTTTAATCCATAAGGAACAACTAGTATCGGCATGTGTTTATGCCTTCTTCATTGCGGATGAGGAATTATTCAGACACCTCCCCTTGACGCACTCTTCGGATACCGTACCTGTAAGTTGCCCCCTGTTCTGAGGTCCCCGGCTACCCCTAACATATGGAACAGATCTACATTGGCCGAGATCCCAACATGGACCCAATGATACATGAAGCATGTAATCAAGCTGGTATAGCTATCAAGGGCAAGGTGACGAACAAGCAGCTGGCGAGTGTCAACGCCAATCTCGGAGAGCTGTACAGAGCACTCTATGGGATGAACTTCCATGCCTTCTACGCCTGGTCGTCCGGATCTTCACACTCGAAGATTCTTCTACTCGTGTATCCCGGCTTCCTAAGGATAGTCATCACCTCCTGCAACATGATGGACACCGACACGGAATTGGGCGACAACCACTGGTATATCCACGATGTACCCGAACTTTCATCCGGAGATAAGGTTACCCCATCGCCCTTCGAGGCGCAGCTTTTAGAGCACCTACAAGCACTTAAAGTGCCTGGCGCTTTCATTGATTCCATCAGAGGAATGTACGACTACTCAACAGTCAAAGTGCATCTAGTGACTTCGGTTCCCGGTACCCACGCGGGTCCTAGGGCAGAGAAGCATGGCCTGCTCCGCCTCAGGAGTGTCGTCAAAGATCTCGGCTTGGACCTGCGGCGGAAAATGCGGGACGGAGACCTGCAGCTCGAAGTATGCACGGCGAGTGTGGGAAACTTATCCGCGAAGTGGCTGGACGGCTTTTACGATTGCGCGCTTGGGAGGAAGTACCTGGAGGTCGTCGACGGACACTGCGACGTCCCGGACCTGAAGCTGTTCTACCCGACCGTCCAGGATGTCAAGAGCGCAGACGAGGCGGCGCAGCAGGGTGCCGCCAACATCGGCTGCCACACCCGCCCGTGGAACAGCGCGCCGGACGATATCAAGCGGATCTTCCACCACTACGAATCAAAAGACACCGGCTGTCTCTTCCACCAGAAGATGATCCTAGCCTACAATCCTCGCAACAGCGCCGCTGCGCCATATTACGTCTACATCGGCTCGGCAAACCTCTCCCAGTCGGCTTGGGGCATGCTCGAGAGGGATAAGAAGGGGAATGAGGCAACCTCCGACTTGAAGCTGGTAAAGATGACCAACTTAGAATGCGGTGTTGTGGTGCCCGGTCACCTGATCAGGGACATGCTTGAACCCGGGACGCCGAGTTGGCAGGATGGAATCGTGCCCTATGTTCAGACTGCCGGCCGATATGACATGCGCAAGGATAAACCCTGGAATGACCCAAGTTGGGTGACGGGCTACGAAGGAGATCACTGAGGGAGAAGTAAGAGTCAGAGGTTCGAGGCTATAATGATTACCCTTGAAGCGGAACTCGGTCATAGCCCAGAGGTCTTTTGGTATTTCATTTCGACAAGGGTGTTCTTTCGCTTTACTTTCTAGTTGAGGATACACGATCACAGGGACCGTACAGGCCTAGAGCTCCTTTGTACCATCCTGTAAAGCTGTATATACCATGTTCCTAGACGGTAATCGGATGCTTCATCAGCCATTTCACGCATGGGAGATGTCTGCTTCGGTTACTGGAGGTCATGGAGATGCGCCACCCTTGCTGTCTTGCGCTGAATCCATGCGTTGAGAGTTTATATCCTCTGTCCTGTCAGATAAATCCCGACAGTCTTTAAAGGTAACGTTGGTTCCATCAACACTTGAAAGCCATAGGGACTGTTCATTACAACTACTTCAGCCAGCAATATGGTGCTATGCGCATTCTACGTGTTTCTCAGAAAAGAAAGTTGTGGTACAGAGGGAGAGATAGGCAAAACAGCCTGCTAGGTAGTTCACAGTATGCCTCGTAACTAAAATGGCCGTTGATCCCTGTCCCTCCAGTTGACTTGTTGGGGATACGAAGTCCCTCATACACAGGCACAGCCCTCATCAGTAGGTTACTGAAACCCACAAAGGGGGTCCCCACAGCCTCCCCTGGGAGTATTCCACGAAGCACAAAGTTGCCATCACGGATGCCCAGGTGTACTCGACTTAAAAGACAATCACGTCCATACTCATCAAGATCATCGGCTATTCAGCTGATCCCGCCCTGCGGCAGGGAACCGGAAGCCAAATCAGACCCACCTCACAGAACGCGTCCTCGTGACGGGCTCAGCCGCACAACTCCCAACTTCGGAGGGAGACGCCTGCGCCTCTCCCGGGGTGCCAGGGCCAGCCGTGCCAGCATCGGAATCACCGGCTTCGACGCCGCGAGTAGACGCGACCCTCTCGTAGACGCCGCGCTCGTACTGGTCGGACCTGCCGTAGGCGCTCTTCAGTGAGTCCCGGCAGAAGTCCCGAAGGATCTCGCACTGCCGCACGAGGCCGTCGCCCAGCCCTCCCTCGGCGGCCAGCGCCAGGGCCGAGTCCGCGAGGGTCAGCGCGCCGTAGTACTCCTTCGGCGTCCGGCTCCGGGAAGAGCGCAGAGTCGCGTAGCACGCTTTGATGAGGCGGCTGACTTCGGCGGCTTTGGGGGACGACATGGTGGCGCGGCGGAGGACGAGGGAACAAGATGCGAATTGAACTCTGCCTTATAAAAGGGAGGAAGAGAAGAAGAGGCGATGGCTGTTATGGTGGTGAGATCGCCGTTGAGCACCGGTGGATAGCCCGTGCCGAGGTCGGTGGGGGTTCGCCTGGGCTTATGTAGCTACCTAAGATCCATTCCAGGTTGTTCCACTATGCTTTGTTCCGGCCTGGGCTTGGTTTCCCATAAAGGGCTGGTCAGTTCTAAGATGTCCGCCGAATATCGTTGTGTCCGCACAAGCCACAAAGAGCTGAAAGGATGATACGGAGAACAATAGAGATGGCGGACCCGACGGGGGAAGTCGACGGTCTGGCATCTCGAACGGGCGGGTATATGGCATTGTCAAGAATAAGGAGGCGTATGCGACTTGGAGAACTACCTGCTTCTCAGAAGAGAGGGGTCGAGAGTTGAAGGTAGGGGGTAAAGGGGTTTCAGGTGCCCCGTGGTCCGGGGCTTCTGTCGAACTACTCTCAGTCCCAAAATCTCCCCTTTCAAACCTGTGTCGCGCAGTCAAGATAGTCGCGCTTAAATGGCGAGTGAAGAACAACCGTACCCTCCGACCCGCTATGAACGGTGGGTATACAGGGTACAGTCAAGACTTCTATCTGTGCCTTCAGTGCTCGGCTGGGCACTCAGACAGACCAACAAAGAGTAGTCTGGTGGCTGTAGTGGGTGGTGGGACACAGTCTAGCAACCATCACGGTAACGAAGCTGCTCATGAATGACGACGTTAGGGTGTAGTGGTGACTGTAGCGCGTAGCGTAATCAGCGACACACACGCGCTGGTCCAATCCACCACTCCATCCATGTTGCCTGCCTCCCAAACCCAAGTTCCCATCTTTACGGCACGACACATATCAGAGCACATCTCTAGAAATTCCAAGTTATTCATATCATATCGTTACTCAAACAGAGGGTATTCAGAGCAATCCTAACTAGCCAACAACACGTATCATTGTTCCCTTCGACCAACCACCACATAGCATCATTCTATCTTCCCTGCCTGCATCCAGCCCCTAGAGGCGCGCATCGTTCGTCAGCCAGGACGTAAAGAGTGCCACCAACAACCACCGGCCAATAGTTCGTCCAAGTTCCACCACGGTGAGACGACCGCCAGTCTTCATCCTCCCGCTTGTAAACCGCGCACTTGAATCATCTAATCAGGTCGCTCGATAGCCGAGAACCAGAATTCATGGACATCATTGACTGATATATGCAAATCGCCATCCATGCAGTAATAAGGTACACGCCAGCTTGCTTTCTTTATTGTATTCATCTTAGCGCAGAAAACCTCATACGCTTGCTCGTTCAGATATGCTTTTCATCAGTATTTTAACCTCCTTGACTCTATCAGTCTGAAAGCTCTTTTAGTTTTCTCTTTCCCCTGCCAGCGTGAACTGCATATCTTGGACGTCCCACCCGCGGGTGACAAATCACGTGTCACATCGGACAATCGACCCATCACCCGAACGAGACACCACCGGAGATCAAGGCATTATCATATGCGAGGAATAAATCCACATGCAAAAACCAGAATTAAAAGGCAATAAAAAGTGTAGTAACGAGAACACTTGAAAGAGTTGGGTATCGCGGAGTAGAGTGCCAGTTCATCGGCGTGTAGAGAGGCAGGCTACCCAGCAGCCACGACCAACGTAGTAATAGTAGTGTATCGGGAAACTGGTATGCATATCGTCTCAACAGTAAAGGAAACGCTGACATATTTTCATTCATGATCATGAATCGTCGTCATCATCTATTGAAAATCAATCTGGAACGGGGAGCTCGGCGAGATATCGATGTCTAGATATCCACGAGGGCGCTTTTCCTAAAACGTCTCGGACTCTTGACTCGCCAGCGAGCGGGGGCTGGCTGCCGTGCCGAATGTGTCTGTAATCACTTGTTAGATGCGGCGACTTTTGAAACTGGACACACTAGATGTAAGAGGGGACAAACCAACCTCGCTTCCGTCTTCTCTCCTCCGCATCTTCCGTGGGTGTCATGGCCCTCGGCCCGGTAGGCCTCCGAGTTGGGACACCCAGCGCGGTGCTGAGATTTTTATTCTCCAGCTTCGGGCTACCCGAGCGGTAGCCACCCGAATGGTTCGCGGTGCCATTGCCATAGCCGCTCTCCGCGGTGTGGTAGGGAAGAGGGCTATTCCTCTTTTGCTGTAGCTGGCTCACACGTGCGTGCTGAGCCGGGGTTTGCGATTCCGGCCTGGGTGATTGGCTCTCGAGCGGTTCCTTGGGCGGACGAGGCGGTCCCTGCGCGGCGGGCGATGATGCGCCGCCCCAGTTGTACTCGTCGCCGCCAGGCCCGGGGCTTATGACGCCGTTGTCCCTGTATCGTTGGTTGTTCTGGGCATTGAGCCGATGGAGTGAAGTCACTGAGCCGGCCCAGTCTGCTGATCGCGGAGACATGGGCGAGCTAAAGTCCTGGGCCGAGTACTCCAGCGCGGTCCTGAAACGCTCAGTTTGGCCGGGCCGAGGCTGTGGGTGTTGTAGATTTAGAGAATTGCGGTGCGCTTTGTACTTGGGATCCTCAGGGGTATACGGGGCTAGGGGGGCCGGAGCTAGGGAAGCCGTGGCTAGAGGAGCGGGTGCTAGACCGGAAGTCATATGGGGCAGATTGTCGCCCATCGAGGTGGCTGGCAAATCTTGGGTTGAGAAGCCGCTGTGAAGTTTATCGTCGCCGTACGGGTCGGTTTGGTGATAATCGTAGTCCCCCAACTGGGAACCTGAGCGCGAAGGCTGATGCTGCAAGAACTCTTCGTTCTTCTTGGAATTTCCACTGCTTCGGAAGACCTTGCCTAGACTTGAAGTTGTGGTCTCTGACCAGCGCGAAATCTTCGGGAAGAAGCTGGAAGAACCTCTGGACTTGTGCTTCTTGCCGTCGTCGGTGCGAGGTGTGTTTTCCTGGCTGTGCGATGCATTATGCTGTGTAGCGGTCTGCGGTGGTGTGGCCAAGGGGACCGAGCCACCGCGAGGAACGTTGCCACCTGGAGTCATCCTACCCCCTTGCGGTGAGTCGTGGTTGGTGGCAGTAACATATGTCTCCTCGAACTCATCCTCGTCGCCTTCGGGGACAGTACTGATGCGATGGTCCGAAAACTTCCGCTCGTAGCCTTGTTTCAGCGGCGTTCCGCGCGATTGGGGGAGGGACAGGTGACCGGAATGGCTCGCGTGGCTGGCAGTGGAGGTGCCGGCGTTGCCCTCCGGCTCATAGCCTCTGTCTTGCTCGTACGGGACGTTGGGATGCAAGTTCATGCCAGATGCTGATTGGGGAGTCATTTCGTTTCCGCTGGCGGTCTGGTGCTTGAGGACATCCACATCCGTAAGGAGTTGCATGAGCATGTCTTCTATCCTGGCAAGGTCGCTAGTTCCCTTAGCGCTGAGGCCTTGAAGTGCGCGCCGGAGGAAGTTGCGCTTCTTGGCAGGCAGGTCGTCGTACGTGCCAGCCTGTGAACCTCCTTGAATAGATCTGCCACTGCTTCCCGGCAATGGTCGAGGCCCACCGACGTGACGCTTGACTGTCCTCTCCGTGTTATCCTTGGTCTCCATGATGATCTGCTCCTCGGTGTCGGCTAGGATTCTCTTGATATCCTCGAACGAGTTCCGCATCTCGGCAGCGGACCTGACAAGGGTCACAAGAATTTCGGTATCTCTGGCACTACGTTGTGCATCGCGAACCATGAGCTACAAGATGTTGGTCAGTCCACGGGTCTAGTATTTCACTTGAGTGATACTCACATGTTCCATCAAAGCAATAATGTCCTTGGACTGGATCCTATCGATCCCGGTCCCGGTAGCCGCATCGTAGAAAGGTGATGCCATCCCTTGCGACAACCCACTAAGCTGTCTTGTGTGTTGCTTTGTCGAATAGAACGGGTCTTCGACGGCTCCCATAACCGGTGGCTCCGAAATATCGATGCCCTTACCCTTGAAAGCACCTCCCTCATTCGGCGCTGCGGAGATGTAGCCTTCATCACCGCCAGCTACGACGGGGCTTCCCGTGTGGAAGCCGCCCCTATATTCATCTGCTCCGAAGCCAGAAGCACTCAGCATGTTCGAATCCAGACCGGGCAGGTTCGCGATTGGGCTGGAACCTTCATATGGATTGGTTATGAGAGTATCCCGTTTGCGCTCGCTAGAAGTCCGATACCATTCATTATCCTGCTCTCCGCTTGGCTGTCGATTGTGGCTGGCTGCTAAAGCTCCTGCTGTTGCGATTGTAGTGGCAGCAGCAGACTCCGTGAGACCAAAGCCACGACTCGCCTTCGGCGTAACAGCCCGGTCATACGAGTGCTCATTTCCCTGGGTCGGCGTGATGGGCCACTGGTCCTGGTTTTCGTGCTGTGAACCCCCGAGCGACTCCTGAGCAACAGACGGAGTCCGTAGATCCCTGTGGCTTGCATCATAACCATAGCCAATTTCCGGCATAGGGTGGTCCATATCTGGCAAGCCACTGGCTCCCATCGAGGGCTGGTCATAGTCGGAAAGGCGGTCAACGCTGTGACGCGGCGCGGCATTGGGTCGGTAGCCATCTTTCGCTCGCTCCTTGAAAGACGGACCGCGAGATACACCCTCGCCAACAAAATCATCGCTACTATTTTCGCGACTGGGCGTTTTGTGGACCGCGTTCTTTCGTTTCAGCGCGGTAGCTGCTGCTCGTTCGAGTGCGGCACTAGTAATTGCGGCCTCCGACGCGGTCGGGGATTGGTGCTGCTTGGTCTGAGGAACCTTCTGACCGTACTCGTTGAGATCGTATTCGGAGAACTGGCGAGACGCCGCTGAGGTAGGGCGCTCCTGAGGCAATGATGGGGAGTGATCGCGTTTCTCAGCTACATCATGGCGGTTATCGACTGGTTCTTTGACAGGGCTAACGCCTGCCGAACTAGTTTCTCTTCCGGCTTCATCGTATGACACTTGGGAGTTGCGGTAGCTAGCACCACTCATGAGGGACGGGTTGAGAGCAGAGCCTTCGATAAGCGAGGCAACGGCAGACTCTGGTCCGAAATTCTGATGCACCACCTTAGGGTTGTCGCCCACATTATGGACAGCTTGTCCTGAGGGGCCATGGTCCAGCTCGCTGTCATCGGTATACGTGGTGTTTCTGTAGCCCAAGCCAGAACTCAGTGCGCTACCCTCTTCGTCATGTTTCTCTGGCGAAGACAGTTCGCTCGCAGTTTGCGTAAATCGAGAATCACGATGACCCTGGACGTCACTCTCTCCTTCAGTGAATCCAGATACACTCTGAATAGGACTGAGTCCTCGCCTCTCTTGCTGGTATGGTATGTATCGCAATGGTGCCGGGACGTCCTGGTGGCCGAAAAATGAGTGATTCGGATCCTCGTCGTCGTACATTCCGGGTTCAGCCAGATGACTCTCCTCGTTGTACTCATCGTACTCCTCCTGGGACGGGCTAAGATGCCTACGGCGAAACTCGCCCGGCTCGGATTCGTCTTTGTATGCCCCAGGGCCTTTCCGGGGGAGGGCCTTGAGATCTCCATGCGACACATTAGCATGCTGGGTTCCAAGCTGCTGGAGGGTGAGTCCGGGCGACCTCGTCGGGGTCGGCGTATCCCCGATGGATTCTACCGAAGCTTTGCCCCGAGCCACCTCCCTCACCGGCGTCATTTCTTCGCTTGCCGAATGTGGTCTATCTGTTTCGGCGGACAGGATGGATGTCCTCGTCATCTCGGATGGGTTTATCTCGCTCGACAGAGGCATAGGCGGCGTGACCTCGTGTTCGGTTTCATCGAATCCTTCGGTGTATCCTTCACCATGGCCACGCTTGGGCGTCTCACCTCTCCTGCGCCTTCTCTGTCTTTTCTCGTCTCCTTCTCTCGACCTTGACCTCAAAGCGGCACCAACGGCACCAGCAGCCACCGCGCCAAGGGCGGCATCGGCCATTCTGTCACGGTCACGACGTGGCGTGTGGTCCTCATCATAAACCTCTTCATCCAAGGCAGAGGCCTCATCGAGACTGTTTTGAGGTGATAAATCATTCCTAGCTTCCCTGTTACGCCGGTCTCTCGACTTAGTCGACTGTGAAGTGTCGGCGGATCTCCTCCTGCTGGTGACGGATAACTCATCTCGTGACGCTGATGTTAAACTGGAGAGGGAATCGCGTTGAAGAGAATCACGATGCCTGCTGTTCTTGCTTTCCCGTTTGCTAGTCTCCCTCTTGAGGGCGTCGAGTTCGGGGAGAATAAGCCGCCTGATGGCATCTTCAACGGTCTCGAGTAGCTTGGGGTTGTTAATGGAGACTTTGGAAGAGGTGTATGAATCGTACGACCGGTGACTCGGCGACAACTGGGACGAGAGGACGCTAGATTCAATGCCTGAGACAACGGATTCTTTGTGACTTCCTTTAGACTTGCGACGCGCCTTGCTTTCCGCATCCTTCTCGGTGGCATCCATCGACCTACTCTTAGACTTATGTCTCCGCTCCGCCCTGCTCGCCCTGTCGGCTCCCGCCTGCGAAGCACTTCGATCGCGGCTCGCATTGCGGGACGCGCTGCGATTCCACTTGTCGGTCACGGAACCGCCAGTGGCGGCGCCTGGAGTAGCGGGCGTTGTGTTATTACCCCGTAAGGGACTTCTAGCACGATTCTCCTCCCGGGCTAATGTCGTGTTGCCGTTACAGCCATCTAGAAAGCTATCTGTGGGAATAGCCGAGATGTCGGACATATTCGGCTCAATGTACGATAACTTGCTGTCAGAGGCAGGTATAAGAGGGCTCGACGCCTTCTTATTTCGGCGACGGCGGCTCGAATCAATCTCGACCTCGATCGGATTGCGGGAGACATTTGACTCCTCGGTAGCCGAGGCGTAGGAGTTCATACTCCTCGCGTCTTCGGGGTCCATCATGTCCAACTCACTTCTACCGGTAGGGGGACTAGAGGTTGCTCTTCGAACCGGCGAATCTGTTCTAGTGCTTCTCGTTTCCGTGATCTGAATATGGTGATCGTCTCTACCGCGTGACTTGGAGGGGGTCAAGCGCACGCGAACACTGGGTCGACGCTCGCGAGATCCGCCTTGGGGGCCGTACTTCCCACCCTCAAAGTACTCTATCAACAGTGAGGTTTGGGATTTGTTTGGACGATGACCACGAGTTTTGATAGTGACGGGGGTGCCGTCGTCGGGAAGCGAATAGGACGACCTGTCGTCTCCTTGCTTGGACAGCTCTGTAGCAAAATCGGTGCCTAAATCGGTAGGAGATTCGGGAGATTCGGATTCGGTTGGGGCAGGTAGAGGAGGAACTTTTTGCGAATCGATGCCCATTCTGTTCCTCCAAGGGCGATTCTAATTGCGCGTGGATCGCCTCCTCCGATGGGTCGGGTCCGGTCGTATTCCAACCCCGACCTTTATCCCCTCACCTGGCTCTGTTTACCGAGCCCCGGCTAAAGCCCAACTGTGTGTTACAGTTCGGGCGTCGCCGTGAATCCTGTAGGGGGAAACGGAAATAAACGAGGCCGAAAACCACAGTGCGGGGGGGTATCGTAAGAGAGAATGGCCTCAATGAGTTGAATTATTAATTAAGCCATCAATAGGTGATGGAAAATTGGTGGAAAATGTGCTGCGAAAAAAGCGGTCGCGGGAAGGTGGCTGGATGTTGACCGACCGTGGTTAAAGTTAGCTAGTGGACACCAACCCATTAAGAGAGAAGCCTTCCTGTTCTGATTAGGGCCACTGTGGTAGGCACACTGGGAAACAATTGATGCATTCAATAGGGGATTGAATTGAATGAATGTAGGGAACGGGAAGATGACAATAAGGATGAATCTCCCCGCGTTCCCCTTCCAATGTCCCTACGCCACTGCAGTTCGACTTTCGGCTCTCCCAGTCGATTTCGGAAAGAGGTGGTTGTTGTTGTTACCTGCTCTGCTTGACGCTGGCTGCCCCGAGTCTGGGTGGTTCTACAGGCGCGAGACAACAGCTAATGCACGCAATGCAGCTTTGGGTGGCGGGAAAAGGATAACTCGGAGAATTCGCAATTGCGAGATGGATCAGACAGAGACCAGAGAGATTGGTACGTACGTATTATTGAGTATGTATGTATGCGTGCTGGCGTGTAAAGTATCAACAATGGTAGTGGATAACAGATGTGGTGGATGGATCGCAACTCGGAACAACCTCTCGAAAACCAAGCCGAATGATTGATTGAATGCAATGTACCGTTACTGTGTTCCCATCTCCGAGATTTTCACCACAAAATAGAAAATCCAAAGGGCGGGCAAGTACCTAGATAGACTGAGAGCGAGGACTACGGGCCGGTGCAGTTCCCCTTGATGCCAGTCAAGTCTGCCAGTGCCACCGGAAGACGGCGGTGCACACTTGTCGGGATGGCAGAATACTACACAACTGTAGGCGTGTGTGTATTTATTATGTATGTGTAATGTAAAGTTTGGAAACTGCGAGTAAGAGGCAATAATAGCCCTTATGAGGCTTCGTTCCATTATTGGGCGTATAAAAAACTGGCTGGTAATCCGTCCACGGGGCTGGGGGGCTTGGGGGTTTGAGGCGATGCGTTGGCCGTGCTCCGTGGTGTTGACCAATCACGTATCGGGTCGGGCCTCCCAGACGACGCCGGAGGGGAGTGGGCTGCAGGTGCAGGGACTCTGTCTAACGACTTAGGGTGCGGGATGACGGACAAATTGGGCTTCTCTATTTCTCTCTGATCTACCGACGCTCAGGCTGGCCAAGTGGCTATGACGAGGTTGAAGAGGACTCTCTTTGTATTTTGCCTATCTTTTCTACTTGTTGATTTTCATGTTATTCGTGTCTTGTATAGTCAAGGTTTCCCGTTGGTAACTGCGTCGGCTGTCTACTCGTCCTCGGAAAATACATTGGAGGTATTCTGTGGTCAGAGCCTGGAGACGAGTACCAGATGGGGTTGCGGGGGAACCTGTTTGAACTCGAACAGCTCAATATTGACATCAACATCGAATAGGAGATAAAGACCTGAGGGAACAACTGGGTCCTGGCGGGTCCCGCGAGCTTGGCTCAAGCATTTTGGCACGGTGACGCTCCTCGGCCGGCTCCACTGATCGTGGTCCACTGAGGGATATCACAGACCATCATCAACTTGATCCAGATCTCAGGCAGGCGACCGACTAAAATATTAGAACACCGACAAATGAGACGGCCCAGATCGCTAGTTGCCAAGTTTCTTTCACGCACAATCCGACCCGAGGGACTTCATGGCCCCAGAAACATACAGTAGTTGGCAGTATGTATGATATGCAGTTGTTACTGAGTAACAAGCCCGTGGGGTTTGGAAGGCTCCACGTTTCCAATATTTCTGTCAGTCTGTCACCTGGGCAATCTAAGTCCTGTAGGAAGTTCGAGGGCGGATGATCCGGCTGGGCTGGGCTACCATAGTACAGACTCAGCCAAAACCACACTACCCATCAGCGGAGAATTACCAAAGGTAAATTCATGCTATCGGGGTATACGTCCAGAGGTTCAATTACAAGTTTCGTGTGCACTCGTACTGTCCCGATTTCTCAGACATACATCCATGCTTAGTAGTGACGGGAAGGGTATCTATTGAGGTTAGGCATCTAGGAAACACCACCATCGGCCACTATTGCCACGGCCTCCGAACCCGAACTCGACTAACTCCCCCAAGCTGATGTGCCTGTTAAAAACCATGTTAAATATCACATTCAATATTCAAGTCCAATGAGAGATCCAGAGTGGCAAAGAGCATGCATTCTGCACGTACCTACTGCATTCGCCTCCATCAATCGAGATCTCCAGTTTTTCTCCATGTCCCACAGCCCTGTAGCGAGCGGGCGAGCCACACCTCGCTGAGCGCGGGCTTGCGAACACCCATCGCGAAAACAAAAGCCAGATAAATGTGTATATATGTGATGCATGTCTAACCTTAAGTTACGCCGAGTCACAGTGATCGACCGGCAGTGTCCCATGTAGCTTCAAGCGTCTGAGACATATCTGCTGGTGGTCGTAATGAATCGCTGCAGTCTAGAGGCGGACCCATTCGAGCATACGTACGCATATGCGACCACACGCTCTAAGGCTTTATGCATGCAAGTAAATACATAGAGTGCGAGATGTGCGCGATCGAATAGCCCCATATCCACTCGATCTTCTCGAATCTCGACCAGTCTCTTCGTTCGCCCACGCCCCATCCCGTATACGCAGCAATTCAGGTGGGATACATACCCGTCGTACAGACTACCGGTTCACGTTTCCGTTTGCAGTCCGCCGCCCTCCATGTCTCTCGTCCGTGTTCCTGGATGAAACACGGCTACATATCACACATCAGCTGGGAGAAGCAAAAAGAGAAAAAAGAAGAGTTTAATTTCCCCCACTTGCCCCCAACTACACACGCCCGAGACACGGTCGTCTGCCATTTACCAGGGCCCTTATTTGCCCCTTGTAGCTTGCAGCCCACAAATCCACCGCGGATAAGGCGAGATAAAAGGCCCTTCTCGGGTCGTCGCCTCGTACGAAACGCCAGAGGGCGCTGCGGTTAGCCGCCCTCAGTATCACGAAGCCGGCCGGAACCGCACGGCAGGTACTTGGTTCTCAAGGCGTAGATGAGGGACGCAGCGTAGCTCACTCTGTGTGGATCCTATTGTGAACTTAACGTATATTCCTTAGTCACGCCTATGATCCCGAGTCGCGCTTATGGTGAGGGCAACGATCGTGGATAATAACGCTGAACGCGTATTGATACCTGTGCTGTGTATTCTTGTATGTGTATACTGTATAATGTAATGATGATAATAATGCAACGTCCGCCAGTCCGCCAGTCCGCCCCATCGCCATCTCAATCCCAAACACCCTCCAGACCGGGTATCCCTTGACCATCCGAAAGAGTGCACAAAGAAAAGGAACGCATTGGCCCGAGCCGTCCGGCAACTTCGGTGAGTCTTGTACAGATCAGGCAAGCTGACGCATCGCGTCGTCTCGCTTTCCCCACGTGTAAACGAACCGCATTGTCTCGCTAAAAAACCGCCATGCTCCTAGCGGCCTTCGGCCCGCGGGCCTTCTTAGACGGCGTTGTGAAGTCATCGGCGGGGCCCCTCCGGGGGGCCGAGACGAGCTCGACGTGGGCGCTGCCGAGGAGGTCGCGGACGGCGGGGTTCCCCTCGAGGTAGTGTGCGGCGAGGCCGCCGCCGAGGACGGAGCGTAGCGTGCCGACGCGGGCCAACAGCGACCAGGTGTCGACGACCATGCTGATATTGTGGACGCGCAGGCGCTCGCGGTAGCCGTACTCGCGGAACCCGGCATCGCCGAAGTCCCCCGCCTCGGTGCGAGAGCCGCCTGTGTGCGGGTTCGAGGCCTGGCGGCGCGCCGTCGAGTAGCCGGGGCCCTTGCCGCGCTCGAGCGACGTCAGGACGCTGGCGAAGCTCGCGTGCAGCTGCCTGCGGTCCCTCTTCGAGATTGCCTTG
Organism: Monosporascus sp. GIB2; assembly: GCA_004155935.1. Taxonomy (NCBI): domain Eukaryota; kingdom Fungi; phylum Ascomycota; class Sordariomycetes; order Xylariales; genus Monosporascus; species Monosporascus sp. GIB2. Next base: position 57,089 of record QJNV01000069.1, on the reverse strand, counting down.
GACGATTCCCGCGTCAGCGCCGTCATCCGCTGCACCAGCCGGTGCTGGTCGTACTGCAGGTTCCACCCCGCCGCCGCGCCCTCCGTCCCGTCCTCCTCGTCCTCCTCGTGCTCGCGCGCCGCCTCGAAGACGAGCGCGATGTTAGCACCCGCCGCAATCTGTACTGCCACGTCCGTGCTGTCGAGCTGTTCCGTGAAGGCCTCTAGCGCCTGCTCGCTTTGGTCCTGCAGGTCATCGAGGTGGCTCGCTACGAAACCCCACGCTGTGAGTGCTCCCGAGACCACGGGTCCATTGTCCGGCGCTTCGACGCTGTGTCCGTCGCTTTCGATGATCTCGATCAGGAAATCTAAGAGGTCTTCTGCTGCCTCGGCCGAACCACCACCGCACATAGTCGCGATGCTCATGGCTTCGATCGCTTCGACTTTCACCGATTCTTCTTCCGAGTTCTGGCAGACGGCCTTCAGGTTCGACCAGACCTGGTCGTAGACCGATTCGGATTGCGTCGACAGTATAGTTAGGGTGAGAGCCTTCAGCGCTGCGACCGTTTCCTCGTAATTAGCGCCGCCTCGTATGCTCCTCAGGAGCGCCGGGATGAGCTCGCGGAAGTGGTTCTCGATCTGCTCTGCCGCGTAGTGGTGTCGTATGAGGTGCGCGTACGCAATCAAAGTCGTCTCCCGCCCCTTCGCGCTGCTGCGCTTGCGATCCAGCAGCTCGGCGATGCGATCCTGCAGCCTGTCTGTCCATGTTGCCGCCGCGTCTTCGCCGTCGTCCGAGTTGATTACCGAACTGTCGACGCTTTCTTCGTACTCGGAGTCGCTAATGTCTTCTTCTTCCGATGCATAGCGGCTCGCTGCGCGTGAGCTGGCGCGGGACTGCGCTGGCGAGCCCACGGGTGAGCCGCGCGCCGATTCTGGTCGCGAGCGCGCCTTTCTGGAGACGGTCTTGCCGCTCTCGAGTAAGATCTTCTTGCGCAAGTCTCTCATGATGGCAGATGTTATATAGTGTCGTAGGTTCGTACGGGTCCGGTTGATATCGTGGTTTGGTGCAGTTGTCTAGCCTGGGTTGTTCAAAGTTGTTATCAAGTAGCTGTGTACCTATGAAATCCGACTATTGATGATGGAGAATTCTGCACAGCGTATTCCATGGGGATAAGTGAAGACAGACAGTCTAGAAAACGTCTGACTATATTGTTGCTATAAACAAAGGTGGGAGGTATGAAACCTTCTCGGTAAAAAGAAAAGGAAGATAAATCAGGATTCGGTATTGTTCTGAGCAGAAACAATAGTTGGGCAGGTATAAGAGGATGTTCTTCGGATATAGAAGTACGACGTAGAGGGAAATGATGAATGACGTTTGCTTGTTTTATATGTGCGACAATTCGCTTGACGCACAAATTAATAATTTGCCGTCTTTGTAATTATGAACTGGGAGCCAGCGCACATTAATAATGTGGCGAGTCCTCTTTTCAGATTTCGGTACTCTACATGCTGCGCTTTAATCACTGTCGCCTTTAACATTATTCCCATCGTCCGACACAACAGAGGCGCGGTTGCATGTGGACAACCGGGACATGTCTCTGTCCCTGCTGAAAACATACATACGATAATGATGCAAGCAGCATCATCGTCATTACACAATTGAGCCCACAAAACCCGCTCACTAAAAGGGTCCAAAATGGGCTCATGTGTCGAAAGCGGAGTATTGACCCAGGCGCTATGACATCCCGCAAGAGGAAAATACTGTCAAGCCCGGGCAAAGTCACATGGTCAGCGTTCTGGTGGGGCAACTTACGCTTCACTTGTGATTCTCCTTAAGTGGCACTATGCCTCTTTGGTATTCAATACCGCAGCCGGTCAATTGATTCCTCTCTATGGCTGCGGGCTAACTCACGTATAGCCTGGGCACATATGGATATATGTACCGAGGTGGCCTGTTCTCCGGTCCTAATTAAATCGGTGATAAAGCCCTCAAGTTCCTACATCTCTGAGGCTAGCATTAGTAGGTATACAGGTATCGGTAATCCCCTTTGGTCAACTCGGAGATCTTCTGTCTTGCGATGTCATGGCAGTCTGCAAGAGGACAATGGTTCTCTTGACCTGTGCTCCCACCCTTACATAATTACACTCTAAGTTGGTTTTAAAAAATTGAAATGGAAAAAGGGCCAGTTGGGAAAGACGGGGGTCAGAGTGGGAGACTGAGAGAAGCCTACTGTAACAGCTCTCTTGAGACCTGCTTGCTCGGACCCTTTATCCGAGCGTCATGGAGATTTTATATTCCCGCCATTTGGCAAATGTTCGCCCGGGTTGTATGAAGCAATAACCCCATCAAGAGCTAGAAATTCACGCGAAAGACGCAAGTGATGGTATGCGAACCAATTGCTGGCGTCCTTGCTGGCTCTCCAGGGGTGAGGCTAAACCCCAACGTATTTCTCATACACGATTGCGGATGCAGACGACCTCGACTAAGTGGGAGATTCAAGAAACTTCTCCCTATCCCTACAGACTCTTGGAAACATTTTAAATCAAGCCAGCACACTCCACCGACGGGCAGCTGGAGATCTCATCGTGAATTTCCTTGCTACACAAATCCCCTTCCGAATTATACCTCAGCTAGGTACTTTCCTCTCTAAGTGGCTCGTATATAATTGAAGACGGATGGTGGGGTAGGACAAATGACCGTGTCCCGAACCCCACTAAGCAGCCTTCCTAGGCTTATCGTACTGCATGCACTATAAATTGTCACCTGGATAACCTAGTTTGTACAATACTTACAATCACAGCTCCGGCCAACTCAGAATAATAAGTAGTACTTAATACGGGTGGCCACTTGGGATTTCAACATCTGTATATTGCCCTAATAATCCGGAGTCCTACACCGTATATAGAGTTACATGAAGGCAATATGTCCTGAAATTAGGTAGCTTTATAACCATGAAATAGAGAGTACCTGGCCCTTTCCCAAGCTTTGCCCGGGAGCTGGGATGCCAGCCTGCCTGATATCCACACATACCCCGGTACCCCGTACTCACGCACTGATAAGGCGCTTATCAGGCTGCCAGAGGCCCCCAGTGGCTCCATACCCCTAAAGATAGCGCAGAGTAGCCCTCCCTCTGCCTGCTCTCTGACACATTCTGCCCCACCTTCCCCTCGATATGAAGACATGTCAGTGCCTAAACGTCCTCGCAAACAATCACTCATTATTGAACTCGAAACGTAGGCAGTAATAAGTAATGGAGCAATCAATATGTGAAGATAAATATCCTTTCGACAGCTGCAAAGACTGGACTGCATTTAGTCACCAAACATCTTTAAAGTCCGTGCCCACCTAGAGCAACCAGAGCCCATGCCGACGTACACACACCTGGGTAGGACTTCTCTGCCAGCTGCCTATTGGTAGGTAAAGGTACCTTCTTCACCCATTGACAACGGGAGCTTTCCCCTCTCCCACTTCCATCTCCAACGTAACCTTAACCCGGAACCTTCAAACCTTCAAACCTCAAGCCTCATCTATTTCAGACGCCCACCCTCAACAGCAGTCGTGTCTCTAAATTCACCATCTCCATCCTACCCTCCTCCTTCATGCCCCTCTTGATCTCTGGTATTCAAAACGCTATTCCTCCATACTCCACTTTCCACACTTCTCACATTCGACTCTCTGGCCCTAACGGCCTTCCTATCGGGCTCTTCCATATCTTCCTCGATGCCGGCATCTAATTAGCCTTCTAGGCCTTACTAAAGTTTGGCCGTCCACGTCCTTCTCACCATCTCCGACGCTAGGTACCGTTGACACCCTTCAGCGGAGGAGTCGCCTTGGTGAAATCTCGGTCGACCTTAATTGACGACTTACACCTTGGTATTCGGTGTCCTGATACCTTCTTCTAATTACACCACATATCCTGAGCACTATCCGAGTGTCGACCTATGGGTCGCTTCCCATCACCGACAACTGAGTGCATCACTTCGGAACCATACCGCAACATGGCGTCTTCTGACTCATCATCTGCCCTCAATGGGGGTCAAGGTACGTACATCTTACGTTCCAGCAGGACCGACCCCATTCTACGTTTGCCGGGCATGCTCTAACGTATATGGAATTTCTAGTCGTCGTGATCTTGGCTGCCAGCGCTCCCGGACCTCAATTTGTTGAACCCGAGCGTCGGTTAACTTTCACTCGACAAAATCCTACCATCGCCATCGGCCGTGCGTCCAAGGTTTCCTCCAAAGGTTTTGTCGCTGCCGCAGATAATGCTTGGTTCGACAGCCCGGTCATGTCCCGTGAACATGCTGAACTTAGTGTCGATTTCGATAAAAGCCCAAAGGTAACTCCAATAGCGCAAAGTCTCTTCCGGTACCCAAGTACGTGCTAATTCCCCGTTCTAGGCCGTCTACATTAAGGACGTTAATTCCCTCCACGGCACTTTCCATAAACGCGGCGACGGCCTAGGTAATGAGAACAAGCTTGCCCGAGGACACCTCACCAAGTTGGAATCCGGCGACACTCTGCGATTCGGTATTGACGTCTACCGACACAAGGAGACGTTTCCCCCCTGCTGCGTGGACGTCTTGATCCAGGAAGAGACCATGGAGAGGTAAGCTTGTGGCTGCGTTGGCGCGAGTTCGGATACTCACCAGATACAAATAGTTACAACCATTCCCAACAGAATCGGAGCGAAGTGGTTTCGGCCCGCTGCTTTTCCGTCTGCGTCCCAGGCGACGATTATGACGATGAAGACCTCCAGAGCGAGGATGATAGCGTCATTGAGACAGGTATGCTGCTCCCACAGCAGTACAAACGCCGCCCCCCAACCCCGTTTTATGAAGGCGCCAGCAGCAGTTCGGCGATTGACCTTACACAAAATGATTTCGACCCGCCTTCTTCACAGAATGTCGGCAGCACTCGCATTCAGTCGAGCGTTACAGCCCACAACGTCATGAGATCAGATTTCATTGACTTGACATCAGAGCCCGAGCATAACGATGAACCTCGGACAGATCCGGTACCGTGCCAATCCTCTGCTTCACCCCACACCCGCCGACAATCTAGCGAACCCGTAAGATCGATATCTGTTTCCAGCTTTGTTCCGGAGCAGATGATTTCTGAAGTACCCCGTCTGGAACTTAGACCTGTGATTGCAGCTGAGCTCGCCGCTCCTATTGTTGTAGATGACAATGCGGAGCCCCAAGCGCCCAAAAGCATCACCCAAGCTCAGGATGAACCCAGCTTCGCCAAATATAGTGACGTGGATGAGCCCTCAGTTGCGTCCGAGTCCGAGTCCGCAGGACTCGGAAGCGAAGAAGTCGATATAAATCTCACTGACTCGGAGGACGAATCCCTCATAACAGAGGAGTCTGTCGACTACTCGAGTAGCGAAGATAGCGACATGGGAGAGGAGGACTCGCCAACTTCAGAAATCGATGACGAGTATGGCGTGTCTCGTGAGATTGAGTATGAGATGGAGTATCACGACAATGATGATGACGAAGGTATGGCTTCCACATACCTCCATCTGTTCGTTTGTACTGACACTTTTCTGGCAGATCTTCACAGTGCCCCTTACCTCAAAGAAAGTTCCCGATCGTCAAGCGAGGAAGTCGAAGATTCCGCACATCTTGATTCAATGCCTTCACCCCCTATTGTGGCAGAACCCAATAAGCCGACGTGTGAGCTCGCTGCTGCCAGTGCATCTGACGATGCTCGACATACGGAGGAATCTATCACGACTCAGCCCAGAGCGCCAAGCCCCTCCGATGCTGCTATGGCTAAGGCCCTACCATTCGATCCACCCTGTCATACATATACAGCCCTGGCGCTCGGCACTAAGACGGGTAAATTTGAGTATTTTGCGGCTCGGGAGGGAAACAAAGCAGCCTTCATGGGTCCCCATTCGTCGCCCGCCGCGTCTGGGGTCCGAGAATCTCTGGTTGGGAGTAAGGAGGTCTACGAGGCGCCCACCCAGAGAGCTCCGGCCATGTGCTCCTTCACCCCAGGCGTCAAAGCCAACACACCGAATAAGACAGGCGTTACAAGCTTGGCTGATCCCCCCCAAACGGCTAACTCTCGAAAGCTCATGGATCCTGCATCCCTGAGTCACGAAGCTGCAGCCTACCAGCGAGCGTTGATTATGCATGGTTCCGCATGGTCTGCATCCGGCGACATGTTTATCAACAGCCCCGTGTCAGGTTTTTCTGCGTCGCCGACTCAACGAACTCGGCTTCAGAGCCCCGAACTCGACATGACCAGTGCTTATACGTTCCATCAAAGTAAGCTCGCAATGGAGAATAGGACAGACCAGAATGTCAAACGTGTCCAGATCCAAGACTTGTTAGCTCAAGAGCCGGAACATGAGCAAATGGAGGAGGATGTCGTGCCTATTTCTGTGGAATCCCCGGCTACGCCTGACAACGTTTCCAAGACCCCAGTAGGCTCTAAGCGGTCTTTCGATGATGCATTCACAGAATCCAATGGCGTTGCTGATGTCGCCACCGATGGCCACTTTATTCATTATGATGACCCGAGCGTTAGCCCCGATTCCGATACTGCTTCTCCTAAGGATCAAGAACGTCAACCTTCGGCTAGTCCAGTTGTACCGGAACCCGACGCTATCCCCGTACCTCCGGAAGAGCTACCTACTGAGCCTATCCAGCAAACTATTGTCCGACCGGCAAAGAGGCGCCGCTTTGCCGAAGTGGCGGCTTGTGTTGCTCTTGGCGGAGCTGGTGTGCTCTCAGCTTTGATCATGAGCGCTCCTTCATTTGCCTGAACCGTCATCCTTCTCTGGTCAGTGTAGGATACTGACTTGGAGTATTTTTCTGCTGCACCACTATCTAGAGGGCAGTCCTCGCTAGCTAGTTGTGTCTTCGAGAATCTGGACCGCCGTGGACCAGGCGTTGAGGCAAGGAAAGGGGCGTTACAGGGTACTTTCTGCTAAGGATAACCAACATCTAGGGATTGGTTTCGCATCTGTACGGCTAGAACACAAGGAATCCCCGGGTGGTCAGTGCCGGAAGGGCAGTTTGCGATTTGCGGTTCGTTATCATGACGTTATGATACTTATTCCCCGAAACCCACGAGTTAGTCTCTATGATTTGTACCTGCTTTTCCACCCCTCGTTGTATTAGATGGACAAATGCACGGTTACCCTTAGTGTCTATGGAACGGAATGTTAGCTCAAGAAGTTGCAATGAACTGGTACTTATGAAATCGCATGTGTCCCTTTTCTGCGCACGTGAGCTCCTCAACGTCCAGAAGAGACAGGTAACTTGTGGGATTACTAAAATCGCATATGTACCAAATGCTTAGAGCGGTCCCTCCTGCGAGAAGAAGATTCTTCGTCATGGCTGCTACGGATACGTGATTCAAGTCCCCGACGTCTTCTAGATAATGAGGCTTGTTACAGCTAAACGGCTGTTGGGGCACCAGTTGGGCCCTTGGGTCCGCCGTAGTTCTATGGCTGGGTAGGCTTTGCGGGATCATGAAGATTCCTATCTGGTCTATGGTAGGGTCAGGGAGGGCGAGCGAAGGTAGCGCGTCACATGGGCTCCTGTGATGATCGGGTGCTATATCACAGCCCGAAGCCTTAGAAATGCTTGTCTAACGCCTGTTGACTTGGCTGTGCGGGGGAGTTCTTGGTGTTGATATTCCTTGTATGTCTACTTAGACAGCGGGGGCTGGTCGGGCGGTGAAAAGGGGGGGAGGTATGAGACGAGAGTACGATGCAGGGTGTATGTGTTGTTGACCTCGGCATAGCTACCTAACGGTTGTGGACTGTGATAGCTTTCTTCTACTGGAGGCCTTCGTGCAGATTATGACGATCGCCACCGCCGTACCCCTGGGGGTTGTGGTGCATTCATTTACATGTAAAGGCCCCCCTTAGTGCCGGGGCGCTACCCTGTTGTCAGCCCACGCCGGGAGCTCGTTGCCATTTAGAGCGGGCAGAACGACGAGAAAGCATTTGTTCGATGCGCGACCACCCCAGACTGGTGGGAAACGTTGTTGGGTGGTGGCCGCGCGGTGGACGGACGGTGGTGGAGTACGCTGTGTAGTGTTGTTAAACTCCGAAAGAAGGTTCCCCGAAAAGTCCTAATGGTTCGAGCATTATATAACTATATAGTCCTCGATAGGTCTTTGCTAACGTGACAGAACAAATGTACCCCCCGGGGTCCGGGCTCTTCTAGACGCAAGCGATATGTATCTATGAAAGCCTTGCGACAATAGGTAATAATTCTTAATGGAGACGGCAAAAGATAATTACATTTCCTTCCACCCCTGCCACACAGCCCCTGTCTACGTAGCCAAGCCTGTTTGGGGGCTATCGCGGAGGCCTGCGCCGATGTCACTTCGGATTAGCGTATAACGAGTAGAGGCGGGCGGGGTTTTCAACGCCCCGTCTAGCACCTGGCCGCACCGTGAGTGCATTGACTTGGGGATAATCTGACTTCGCATGAAACCCCGATGGACGAGGGCAACAATTGAGAGACCGTCCTCGCGATTCACTACGCAACCATGGCTGACCCGATTTCGACATTGAGCCTGGTCGCCAACGTGATGCAAGTCGTAGCCTTCACCGGCGATTTCATCCGGCTATGCCGAACCACGTTCGAAGACGGCACCCCAGAGCCAGGCGCCGCGTCGAACGCGGCTCACTTTGCCGCCCTGGTGTCCACGCTTCGAGACAACACAAGCAACTTCGACCCTATCCTCGCCGATGGTGAAGGCTTGAACGAGACTCTGCAGGCAAGAAGCAGGCTGAAGAGCCTTGCGTCTGACCTGGCCAGAGACACGAAAGAGCTACAAGGAGTACTTCAGAAGGTTACGACAACTTCTTCTTCAGGCTCGTCTAGTCGGCTGAAGACCGTCTTAGCGTACAAGTTCCGCCACAAAGGACGGATTGCGTCCCTGCAACAGAGAATCGATGGGACCCGGAATGTCATGAACTCAGAATTCTTGAGCCGCATCTGTTCGTCAACTCAAGCAGCCCACGCCCGCTCGGAGGAAAGATACACTGGCCTGCGGGACGACATAAGGCAGTTCATCGACCGATGGTCCGAGGGCAAGAGGACCATATCTGAACTGGTCTCCGCTGAGGCGAATGCGACCCGCGCTCACGTCACTTCGGAAGCAGAGCAAACGAGAGGCCGGATCGATCTCCTAGAGACTAGATTAGTGACGAGATCGTCACATCACCAGATCGAACAAACAAGAAAACAGATACTATCCACGTTGTGGTTCCACGAAATGAATGAACGAGAAAACAAGATCGATGAAGCTTCATATGACACCGTGGACTGGGCATTCTCAGAGGAGCCCCTTGCGAACGGAGTAAAATGTCAATTCGTGCAGTGGCTGAAGTCCGACCAGTCGATTTTCTGGATCAGTGGCAAACCGGGGAGCGGCAAAAGCACGCTCATGAAATTCTTGGTCCGAGACCGTCGAACTACCAAATATCTCGAGACGTGGAAGACTCCCGTGCAGATATGCAGGTTTTTCTTCTTTGAACTAGGTGCGAACGCTTTGCAGAAACAACTTCGAGGGTGCTACAGGACTTTATTGCACCAGATACTCGAAAGTAATACTGCTATATTGGAAAGCATGCTACAGAAACGACCAGAGCTCTCGAAGAAGCTTTCCGAGCATGACTGGTCACTGGAAGAACTTTCGGGAGTCTTACACGAATGCCTCTGCCTGGGAAACTCGGCTTTCTGCTTGTTTCTTGATGGGCTCGACGAAATAGTGTCCGAAGAGAGAGATGCTGTCGTCAAACAGGTAGCATCTCTGGGGAGTCTTCCAACCGTAAAGGTTTGCGCATCTAGTCGGCCTGAGAACCTGTTTCGACGATATCTAGGGTGCCACCCAACGTTGCGTGTGCAGGATCTCACTTTTAAAGCCATTCATGCCTATGCTGAAGACAGATTGAAAGAACCTATGGGCTATTTGCACGCTTCAGAGAAAGACTGTCAATGCTTCCTACGGGATCTCGTCCAGGGATCCGAAGGAGTCTTTTTATGGGCGGTCCTCGCAATCAAAGATCTTCTCCGTAGCATGCATAATCTGGATACGTGGCCGATGCTTTACAAGCAGCTCAGAGAATTTCCACCGAGCCTCAATGGCCTGTATAAGCAGATGTGGAAGAAACAAAATGCAGACTGGCCGCGTTTCAAGGAGGAAGCCGCCGAGATCTTCTGGCTGGCCTTGAATATGAAGCTGTATGGTTTTGGGTTGCTGAACTATCTGATAGCAACCCACCATGGCCTTCGAGAAGAACTTCGGCGCCTTATTAAAGCTCAGGGGTATTATTCCGCTAAGGATCAGATGCGCATATCTGAGACGTATGAGGCGTGGTTATCCGCTAGGAGTTGCGGCCTTGTCGAGATTGGCTCCCGTTGGAGTTTAAGTCCTTTTGATCGGTCGGTCCGCCTTGTCCACCGATCCGCGTGTGAATTCCTGCTGAACACTGATGATGGTCGGCATATACTCGCCTCGGACCGCAGATCAGAAAGAGAAAAACAGCTTGCTGTGGTCAACGCATATAGGATCTCTGCCTATATTTGGGCCGCGAGATACCTCGAAGCACCGCTTTCTCTCTCGGCAAAACTGCCGGTGGAGGATTTGCTACTTTCAAATACAGCCTTGATTGTATTCGGAGGGGAAGAAGAAGAAACACATCTGATCAACCAATGCCAAGAGTGGACACCTCCGCATACCCGAAACCCAGTATGGGCTCGGATAATTTTTCGCGAGGCTGCCGCCACTGGGCTTGTGGCAATATTATCTCACCTGAGGGCTGAATGGCTCAAGCTTTGTCCCCCCAAGGAAGTTGACAGCACTTCCCCCCTAGAAGGAGTGAACGAAGTGCTTGTCCATTGTTGCACATATATGTCTTTCTCTGGGCTCAAAATGGCAAGGTTACGGGGTATAGTGATGTCCACACTGCGCGCACTTACTCCAGCCACCAACCTTGTTGTTTACTTTAATATATTATTTACGGAAATAGTGGCTGAACTTTATCGCCGACAGTTTGAGAGCATCCAATGGCTCCTTGATGACGGTGCTGACCCCCACACGGGAACTCCTTCGCGGTCGGGGGAATTTTCGGGTTTTGCTGTTTTGGGCGGGACTGCATGCGATCTCTTTTATATCAAGCTTTTTGAGCTTCTCTCCAACCAAGTGCTTCTGTCTTGCAGCGATGCTCAGGCAGACAGAGCCGTGGGAGAATTCATCGAGGAGATCAAAGAATATCGAAAAGTATTGGACGGCCATGGCAGCGGCAAGCCGGCTACACAGACAATAGACATTGAAGCTAGACTCCCAGGGCTTGCCGGACATCTGGACAAGGGTGGAATTTTCAAGTCTAGTCATGCCTATTATGCCGTGTTCAGCGTACACACCGCCTGGTTTTCAGGCATCTTCGACCATCTCGGTAAAGCTGGAGGGGTGAATTTACGGAGGAGCCTTGGGGAATATGATCGATCGGATCTAATTAGGTTTTCTTACGTCTTCTCCGATCAGTCACCAGGGGAACGCCTACGCCTTTCGTCGTCAGACGGAGCGGACAGCTTAGCAAAAGCGTTTAACGATTGGCTCCGGGAAGAGGACCGAAGGTCCGGCGATCCACTGGAAACGATATTGGGAGAGCTTTATCATTCCGGGCAACTGCAGCTCTGTCACTCCGCGCAATCCCAGTCACAAGCCTAGCCGTCTAGATTTAGTGGAGGGCAGGGTTCAGTGAAGGTTTTGCGGGCCTTCTTGTTCGAGAAATTCGAGACAGGAGAGAGAAGGACAAATTCGTATGGGTTCATGGGGGCACAGGCATTGAAAGTTATAGAATATGGTAATTTTTATATAAGTAGGCTCCAGGTCTTTGGTCATTACGATAGATCTTTATCCACCTCTTCATACACTTAGTCCTGCCTCTTGACACCATTATCCTCTTTCACTATTAGTCGTTCAAAAGTTGTACGTATCACGTCTATTTTGTGAATTCTTCATGTAGTCTAGTAAATCTAGCATCTAAGCAGGTTATACCTCAAGACCAGCCCTTCCAACCGGTCTGGAGCCTTTCTGGCTCTTGGTACTCTTTCTGACTTCTAAATCCGAAATAAACCTTCGCACGTCCAACAAGATTACAGCACCCTCCCCCCCCAACATTCGTGCATATGGCCCAACTCTATGGTGAACCAATGGGTATCATTTGGTATATGGTTGCAAAAAGAGGAAATCCCACCTGAAATCCTGTCATGAAACACGGCCATCCAAAGCCGATCTATTTGAGTTTCGTTTCCTTTCGCTCATCCCGGATGAGTATATAATCCTGTCATAAAGAGTTTTGAGCTGTCGTCAAGGGAGCCTCCGGGGTTGCCGCCATGTGGGCAACGAGACCGGGGTAAGCCGGATATCGGTGGTTGGATCATGATGTTTTCATTAAAGCAACGCTCCCCACGCCTTGGGTACTGCCACTAGAGGAGCAGGTAAGGCATGTTGGTGGTAAGGAAGGAGAGAGCTTAAGCCTGCGCTCCCTCCCTGAGGTCGTTGACGGCGAAGCCGGGCGACTCGCTGACGTCCTTCTCCTCGCGCTCGGAAAAACTGGCGCGGGCCTCCTCGTCGGTGGAGTGGAAGCCGTACTCGCGGGCCTTCTCATGGACCTCCGCCTCGCTGAGCTGGGGCAGCTCCTTGGCCGCGTGCACGTAGCTCTTGTTCTCGAGGTGGCCCTTGGCGAAGATGAGGTCGATCTCCTCGAGGGTGCGGCCAGCCGTCTCGGGGTAGAAGAAGAAGATGATGGGGAAGAAGATGGCGTTGAGCACGGCAAAGAACAGGTAGGTGCCCCAGCCGCTGCGACCGAGGTTGCTCACCATGACGGGCGTGACCATGACGATGAAGAAGTTCCACAGCCAGTTTGAGACGGTCGACACGGCGTTGGCCTTCGCGCGCGTCTTGAGCGGGTTGATCTCGGCGGGGTACAGCCACGGCAGCGGCAGCCACGTGGCGCCGAAGAAGGCGATGTAGGTGAAGAGGCCGACGGCAGCGCCGCGCGCGGCGCTCGGGGTGCCGGGGATCAGGGCAGCGAAGGTGATCACCATGGACAGGCACTGGCCGACGGTACCGATGAGGAAGAGCTTGCGGCGCCCGATGCGCTCGACGACGAACCAGGACGTCGTGGCGAAAATGGAGTAGACGACCATGTTGATGCCGCCCAGCAACAGCGCCAGGTTGTGCGAGGTGCCGATGGACGTCTGGAACAAGATGGGGAAGTAGTAGATGACGGCGTTGCATCCCGACAGCTGCTGCATCATCTGGGACGAGGCGCCGAGGATGAGGCGGCGGAAGTGCTGCGTCTTGCCGTTGGTGAAGAGCTCCCGGATCGGCGTGACGCCGCCCGCGTGGCCCGAGTTGCGGATGGCGGTGGTGATGACGGTCATCTGCGTCCGGACGTAGGCATCATCACGGGGCACGCCGCTCAGCGCCGCCAGGACCGTGGCAGCCTCGTCGTTCCGGTCTTTCGTGAGGAGCCACCGGGGGGATTCAGGGAGTCGCAGCATCAGGACGATAACGATGATGGCAAAGACGCACTGGAAGGCGATAGGAAACCGCCAGACGAAAGCGTGAGGCCCGTATGTGCAGCCATAGTCGATCCAGTACGCGATCAAAGTGCCGATGGCGACGTTACCGCCTTCAATGCAAATGAGCTTTCCACGGTTGTGCGACTGAGAGCATCTGGGCGGGACAAATTAGCATCTACTGCATCAGCCGTGACACTGTTGGTTGACAAGTACTTACTCTGCTTGGTAGGTCGGAACCGTCGAGGTGTTGATGCCGTTGCCTATACCCGTTATACACCGTCCTATGATGAACTGCGCGGTTGCACCACTAGAAGGGGGGACAGCAGCGATCTGGATGATGACACCGACGATCATGACACAAGCACCGAGGAATATAGACCGGCGACGGCCGAGATGGTCGCCAAAAGTAAGGATGAAGCAGGCACCGAGAAAGCAGCCGACAGCGTAGATCGAGACAACGAAGCCTTCCCAGTTGCTGTCTCCGTCGACCTCGGGGAAGTCGTGCGTGAAGGCGGGGGCCGAGATGATACCGGACATGACGCCCTGGTCGTAACCGAAGAGCAAGAAATCAGTCGTTGCGACGGCGGTGACCAGCTGTTGCACTCTGCGGCCGGTCACGCCCCAATAGTGAGGCACGCCATCGGCGCTGTCCGTGTGTCCCATGTTGTAGCTTACTCCGGAGACTCTGCAGACTATTGGAGGACTGCTTGACTGGTGCGTTCTGACCAGGCGTCTCTGGGGTTCAGTCTGGGTAGGACAATAGAGTCCGGTGGTTTCATCCGGGGAAGGCGGGGTGATTTATATCGTAGTGTAAGACCGGTTGCTGAGAACAACCATGTCGCTCCCAGATGTAAGGGTCCTGGGGCCTGGGGTTTGCAAAGTGTTGGTGTGTCCGAGCAAAGACCGAATAATGTCATCATAATGCCCACTGCGGCGGGGACCCTTCCAGGAACAAAGGGCCCACTTGGAGGGCTGACGGAAACTCCAGGTCCCTACTCCCTGAGTCAATATTGCCACCAATGGCCCACCTACGGGTAGCTCAGAGTATAACTCGGTCGACGGGGCCATGGGAGTTGTGGGATGATTCAACCCCGGCCCCCGGAGTCTGTGATGCTAGAGGTCTTGGAATAGGCGAGTACCGAATGAGAGTCCTCTTGTGCCTCTTGTCGTTCTTGTGGTAATTACAAATGCTTCGTTATCTTTCGATATCCCACGCTCAACGCGAAAAGGGTTGACTAGCTGCATTCAGGGTCCAGGTATGATGCTTGCCTTGCTGGTGGGCAAAACCGAGATTTTGTATAGATAACAACACTTTGATATTGATTAGCGGAGCCGGGAGACCGGAAGAGTGGAGACCTATGACGATCTCCGGCGGGCCTCCTTGAAAGGGTAGTGGGGATTCAACGGGGCGGTGGAGTAAAATATTAGCTTAGCGGGACGAGGCAGCCAAGCAGAGGCTTAAAGGATCAAAAAAGGTGACCGAGCGTTCCCACACAGCTTCCGAGAAAAACTCCTGAGCCGCATCTTCCCTCACCGTGCCCCCCACGTTGAGATCCCGCTAGTAAGCTAGATTGGCGAACGAGAGAGCCTACCTGGTGCGCTGCGGGGTGCGGTTAAGGATCATCGCGTAAGGCCCGGGTGACAGGCCTCCTGAATCTCTGGTTCATATCCGAGTAGGATTCTTAGGGACATGTTTGGCGGTTTAGTCTACGAACGTTCATGTATCCGAGCTTGCCAAGTAGGCGGCCAACCGATCTCTTGCCCAAAACGTCGAATTCTTGGCACGCCGCCGCGGCTCTGAGAATTTTTCCTTGCGGATTAGCTCGCCAAGGCCGGTACTTGGAGGAGCCGGGACGGTTTCTTGGCAGCGGCGGCGGGCAAAAGCTTTTGTGTAATGTCCTCGCTCTCCGCCGAGCCGTCCTGCCAAATACGGCATTTTCTATTTGCTGGATGATCACAACGCGCTCGCCGCGGTGTGAAATTCTCCGTAATGCCAAGCGTAGATTCGCCCGCTGGGGTGTTTTCAAGCTGAATCTGCCCTGATAGTTGGTTCATAAGTATACTAATTCGCAATAGTTTCCGATAATTTTTAGGTGGGCCTCCAAGGAAAGACAGGCCACGGTATCTGATAGCAAAGTTGTAACTCGTACGAGATGATGGCATTCCCCTGTTTCCGCCAACGCGCCATCTAACCTTCTTCAAAATTTGCATTAAATGAAAAGTGGCCCTTATGACATAATAGGCAGGAGCACAAGTTTTGCGAGTCATAACCACTAGCGAAGTTTGTCATTCACGCTATGTGGCTAGGTCAGTATTACCACAACAGTGGCAGCTGCTCGGCTCGCTCCGTTCACAGGACAGGACGTCAGCGGACTTCAGAAAAAGTACGGGGAGAAATAACGAGCCGATACAAAACAGAAGTCCGAGAGTCCAGCCAGCGCAAGAACGTGTAAGTAGTAAGGGACAACTGTCGCCTGGATCCCGAAAGCACATGGGCTGATGCGGCAGGTGATATGACAATCATCTGGTGACCATGGTGCGAATTTAACCACTTCCTCTGAGAAAGCTACAGCAGGTGGCAGGAGAACGTTCTTGTGGAACTTAACCTAAATACTTAAAGGAACATTGTTCCCCTTTATCATAAGAGGAAAAAAGAAAAAAAAAAGGAAAAGAAAAGGAAAAAAGGACCGCCACTCAAACCGGATCTCTTCGCGATGAGTGTAGACTCCTGAGGCAAAGATATAGTATAGCGTCTCAGTTAAATCCACAGCAGTCCATGGCTTAGGGAGTGGACACACAGCTCAGGGCGAGATACAAGCTTGGTGTTCAGATCTCATCAGGAGAATAGTGTTCAAACCTAAAGGGCAGCGCAAGAAGCAATGAGGAGGGCATTTTACCGTCTGAACACGTCTAAGGGCAGACAGGCGTGGCGCAAGAGATGCGGCCCGCGGTACGACTTGCTCGTGAGTTGCGGGACTTGACAAACTTCCTGGCTCGGTGAGCTATCAGTAATCTGTCCTGAAATGAAGGTGCCATTGCGCAAGTGACCACTCAAGGTCTGGTAAGTGGAATGAATCCGTACCGGTCAAGAATGTCGTGCATCATACTGAGAGGCCAGGGCCAATTATTTTCGCAAAAGGGGGGCAAGAAATTCCCCAGCGCGGCAGACCTAGTTGCGGTACGCGGCCTCCTTATGGTTACAGTCTTCACTGTTAGTTCCGGTACCGTAACCTAGGGATGGGGCCTGTCTTCGTTTGTGGTCAAGCTGATCATGTGTTCCGCATGTGAAAATCTTGGTGCCATTCTGTTTGGGGCTGGTGTTGCACCATGTCGTTCTTGTGATACTTGGGACACATCTTTGGCGCCAGGGATATTTGACAAGGCGCACCAGTTCTTCCAACACGGGGGGTCACCCCCGAAAGGCAAATGATACCCATTGCATAAACCAGGGTCTCCAGTTTAACTGCTACGACCCCTTTTTCGAGCAGGAGCAGACGATAGGGCTTTCGGTGTTAATGATCTATAGTGAAAGCATGTGCGGGCGTCTTAAAGTATCGCCACAATCTCTCAGGCGACAGGGTCATGAGGTCCTGGGCCTTATTCGTATATAACCACCAGCTTCCAGAGGGCGTCGACACACAAGAGAAGACGATATTATAAGTCATTGCGGATTAGCCAATAGGAGGCCGCGTTGGGAGCGTTAGAGCTATTGATAACTGAGTAGCCGGGCGGTGCGCCATTTTCCGAGATCGTTAATATGTCCTAGGCAATGTTGTTGTAGCTCGAGAATGTCGAACCGAGCTGAAAGATAACGCAAACTGTCGAAGCATGATGGTGAGATCATTTGAGCCGGTGAGGGCATGGTACAAGATATGATCGAGTGGGTATATACAGCTGCCGGTGTAGAATATTGAGCTGCTGATGCCCCAATGAACACTTGGAATTGGTCATGTTTCTTGACGACCACTTGACTTCTCAGACGCGAAATGTCGCGAATCCTTTTCAGCGCGTCTTATCTTGTCGTGTTTCACAATAGGGCAAGGCTGCATGGTCTTTCATCCACGCCGACGTAGGCGCTATTGTCCCATTGACGTCATTAGCGACCCCGAGCCTCGTAATCCCGGAGCTAGATCCATCGTTATGATTCGTTGCCCGTGATGTATCCAGTCTAGGTAGGAGTGAAAGCCTGCCTTGGTCTTCTTTCAGCAGAAGAGCTCCGGCCTGTCGTAAGCGTAACTGTGTAGGGTGGCTGCAGAAAGCCCCTGTCATTAGGACTATAGGAGCCCGGTGTCGATGGGTTAGAAGCGGTGAGGCGGCCGGGTTGCAATTCAGAGGATGGAGGCATCGAGAAGCGCAAGATTCGCCCGATAAGACGAACCGAGGTTGAACTTGACAAGGTTCCAGCTGTACGACCACAATGCCCAACGATGTCGTTTACTGGTGTACGAACCTCTCCGCCGGCTCGTTTCAGCAACACGCCGTTTTGCCCAGCTGTGCGCTTCACCCAAAGCATAAACAGATATCATACTATTACGGTAGTTTCCGACTGTGGAATGAGAAGGGGGGTAACCACTCTGCAAGTGGTTTCTGTTGCCCATCAACCGGTCAAAAACAAGCGAAGCTCAGTTCAGCGCTTCCATTCTCCGGGGTGTGTGTCTTTCGAGTAACCGACCGGGAAACATCTGTTCCCGGAACGTGTGATCTTTGCGCAGTTGAGATGCGCACAACATCACATCACTACCTAGGTCAGGGGCCGTCACCGCTTTCATCTTCACTACCCTATTAACCATATGGCGACACAAGATACGTGTCCCCATAGGACAATGGCTAACATACGCCATGAGACTCGGCATGGTGGACACATGCAGCGTCCCGTATGCGCATGAGATTTCGACACGCTCAGTGGTATTTTTTCTAACAATAACCGCATGATCGGTATCGAAATTTCACACATTTGACTTCAAGGAGATGCTTCAGCGTAGAAACTAAGAATACTTGGTCGCCGACAGCGGCACTGGCTGCGTTGGCTCACCGCTAGGAAGTGTTAGCACGATGTCTTTGATCGGGAAACAGGAGATTGCAGCATCAGCAGATCTCGGCTTCGGTGTGCAACTCTCTGTAAAATTCAGCGTGGTTCCGTGGCACTAGCAAGGCAGACTTCAGGTCGAACTCGGCGCCTTCATCGTGACTGGCTAGAGCGTGGAAGGCCGGGTCATTGGACTTATCGTAGTGACGGTTGCCTTCTTTTCTTGCATCGCGTGGCGTCTAAGAACAGCTGCAGGCATCTCATGATTCGATCTCTCGGGGGTACTGAAGCCCGCGCTCGATGATGATAGGACGCTTCTTAGAATTGCTCGTGCAGCGTTGTGAAGATAGGAGAATCGTCCGTATTGGCTAGTTATGACTACCGTATGTCTCTCATTGATCAACAATTTGCAACAACATATCGATATGGGCTGTGATCTGTGTATAAGTAGAGCTCCCCCTCGTTTGGAGCGTGTTCAAGTTATCAGACATGACTAGATGGAAAAACTCGAGTCTTGAAGAACGACGAATAATATAGAAGTTGAGAAGATGGCACACTCCGCCTACAGTACCGATCCACATGTCTGCTATGGTATTGGGGGTGGACAGCTCCCGCACACATGCCCGACATGTATGGGCAGCGCGAAGCTGTGAGTATATCAAGGCTAAAAGCTTCCTGACTCCAACCAAAGACTGAACGGTTATAGGAGAAAGGACTGTCAAGAATGTAGAGGGACCGGTGTGAAAATGATCCCTTGCACGTGTTCCAATCATCGCAATGGGACGAATGCATACATCTCCAACGGCGTGTCAAACCACTCACACGACCATGACCATGGCCATGACGGGGGATCGCAAAGACATTCACGGGGCGGTGGACAAGCGAAAGTCGGCAACAATCAGAGACACTCGGACCGTTAGAAGAATCGTCAGGCCGAGTTGGTGTGGCACGCAGAAGTTCTGGCTAGAACTCTCTTGATCTGACCCGTCGGCCTTGCAGGGTGGTTTAGTCAGAACTCTTCCACAAGGCGAATTTCGGGGCTTATCCCTCCGGACGATTTGTTTTCGAAAATTTTAGGCCGTCTTCCCCCCTGTAATAGCATTCGCACGCCGGATCTTCGATGTGTACTCTATGGTGTGGTGCTAGGAAGGGGCCGGGAAGATATGTGATCCGGTCCGTTCCCCTTTAAGCGGATGCTGACCGATGAGCACGGTCGACTTTGGAGTGGGAGACATATGACCTGTGACTTTCCTACCTGTGTACCAGCCAGGGGAATTTTCATAGCCAATTTCTAGTAGCCAATTTCTAGAAGCATTCTGCGTAATAATGCGCCGAGAGGAGTCCCAGCAAATTCTATTGGCGCGAAAATCTCAAAATCGCATGACCTATCACAATTAGAAATCCAAGGTCTGGGATGCATACGGTTGGCTGCCGCTGCGAAGCGCCGGACATTGACGATTAGCAGTGTCATCCAGGGAGGCTGATGCGGAGTGAGTGCACTCTGCAGCGTGACAACGCATCAGGTTAACGGGCTTGCGACACCCGGAGAGAACAAATCAGGGTAGAAGCATTCAATGTGCCTGGCGGGATGTCGTGCCGTTGGAAACTCGCAAGGAAAGAGGAAGCGACGTCTCTCCTCTCTTAGTGGGCAGATATCATGGTAAGGTCGAAAGAAGACAGCCCAGTGCTACAGGGTGCTTCATGCAAGTAGCCGTCGACGTACTTTTCCCAAGACCTTGCTTGCAAAGGCGACCAGTGGAAGACGGATAGGGTTTTCGCGGACTCGAGACGGCGAGGCGTCGACGCGGAGGTAAGAGAGCCAGCCATGACGCAAGAAAGGCGCGAGACGAGACCAAGAAACTGGACCAGACGACCCTATGCCCGCGATATCTGCATCACCTCATAGAGCAGCTGCCACAAAATGCGGCACTGATGATATACAGGAAGAAATATTCCCGGAGAAATAATGAACAAACTTTGCCTCATCGTAATCGGGGCAGTATATGTTCGAACCGACTTCGAAGCCCATGCCCGTCAACGGCAAGTGGTAGAGTGCGAGAGGGTCTCGCAGGCCCACTGTAATGTTGTGACGGCTATGGCAGTATGAACTTGCGTGCAACATGCCTGGCATGCTTGAAAGTGAGCTTGGACGGACGATGTGAGATGGAATCGGATTACCCATCAAGCGAAGTCACAAAAGATCGATAACTGAGTGTCCTGTGGTGATCTCTCGATATGCACCTACTCAGCCCCATGATAAGATATGCATGTAGTGACTGCACTGCGCGGAAGCGCCACTCTTATCTTATCTACCTTATCAACTTTAACTGCATCTTCGGCTCATCCATCATAACCCAGCTCGAGATAAACAGTTTCGACTTCGAGTTCTGGTAACTGGCTGAGCCTCTCCCTTGACCATTGAGATGGGCCGGTGATTGAATCCAAAATGTCTGTCATTCTCTGCACGGGTGAGTATGCCCGCATTATATATCTCCCACCACAAAAACGATAGAGCCGAAGCTGATCGAGACGACCCCCGTGACGTATGCAGCCGGTTACGACCACACGATCCGCTTCTGGGAGGCGCTGTCGGGGATCTGTTCGCGGACGATCCAACACCCTGACTCACAAGTGAACCGCCTGTGCATTTCGCCGGACAAGCGGTTCCTGGCCGCGGCGGGCCACCACACGGTGAAGCTGTTCGACATCAAGTCGACGAACCCGAACCCGCTGTTGACGTTCGAGGGCCACACGGGCAACATCACCGGCGTCGCCTTCCACTGCGAGGGCAAGTGGATGGTGACATCGAGCGAGGACGGCACCGTCAAGATCTGGGAGACGCGCAGCGGCACCGTCCAGCGCAGCTACAACCACGGCAGCCCCGCCAACGACGTCGTCATCCACCCCAACCAGGGCGAGATCATCAGCTGCGATCGCGGTGGTAGCGTTCGCGTCTGGGACCTCGCCGAGAATAACTGTTCCCACCAGCTCATCCCCGAGGAGGACGTTTCAGTGTCCAGCGTTACAGTCGCTACTGACGGCTCGTTGCTGTGCGCTGCCAACAATGCTGTATGTCCCCTGCTATGTTTAATATCCCGATCGTCTTACTCCGTTATTACTATTTTCGTTGCTAATAATTTGTCCCATGACAGGGCAATGTCTTCGTCTGGTCGCTCATCCAGACCTACGAACGCACCCAACTCCTCCCTGTAACGCAATTCTCCGCACACAAAGAGTACATCACGCGAATCTTACTATCGCCCGACGTCAAGAAGCTCGCTACATGCAGCGCGGACCACACAGCAAAGATCTGGGTGGTGGACGTGGACCCCGACTCGACAACCCCGGACAGCGCGTCGTCCGAGAGCCCGACGAATCCCGGCACCCTCAACGGCACCTACAACGGCCAGAAGGTGCTAGACGCAAGCGCCAGCGCCCTCGAGGCACCAGGAGCAACCATGGGCAGCATGAGTAGCGGCAGCGGCGGGAGCGGGAAACCCTTCCCTCTCGAGGCCACGCTGCAGGGCCACCAGCGCTGGGTCTGGGACTGCGCGTTTAGCGCTGACAGCGCGTACCTGGTGACGGCATGTAGTGATCATTACGCGCGCCTGTGGGAGCTACACAGCCAACAAGTCATCCGCCAGTATAATGGGCACCACCGGGGCGCTGTCTGCGTCGCGCTCAATGATTATTCCGAGGCTAGGTAATCTGCAAGGCTCTTGGTTATCACTGGACTCCCCCTACTGGCTGCCTACGTACCTAGTTTCCCAGGTCGACTTCTTTTTTGTTTTTCCTTGATGGGATCTGTTGACAGCGGCGGCGTATGTGAGGAATTGATTTCAGCCTGTATCCCTGTTGGTTCATGATAGCAACTGGGAGCTCATTTAATCTTACTCTAGGCGTTTTGTCTCTGTTCGGGGTCTATGAAAGGTGTTGTTAGGTAGGGTAACAGTATCTAGGGAGCAGCAAGTCGCATATAGAGACACAATTCCCAAAACCTGCTAGCAATGACCAACATAACACCTATCCTCATGGCCATCATCAGACTAAACGGAGTAAATAAGCCATAGGTCCGCCATATAAAGTCCGCAGCCTTGGGTTTATGCCTGTAGATGGGGTGCATCATATTGGTTGATAGCAGCCGCTCAAGAGCCCATCTCTGGTATCTCTTGCGGCGGGCAAGTTTTCCCTATCAAATAGCCGCACGTCAAGAAATCCAGCCTGGTAGTTTGAGAGCTTCGCGAGTGTGCCGCCATAGTCACTGTCGGGTATGGTGGTATGAGAGGTCTCACACACTAAGACATAGAAGCCGTGAAACCTATCGTGGCCTATGACACCGTCTCGGGGCTCGACCTGTCCGCTGCTAACTTCCTCTGGCTCAATATCACGCGCACCGAAAAACCACCTTCAGGACTTGAAACTCAGCGTCTACGAAATTGAAGTGTATCTCTCTGTGGCAGAGCATAATCAGGAGCTCAAAACGGGCGAAGCCCCAACTTCCCCAGTATCTTTAGACTTACCGGAGTCTCCTTTCTAGTGTAAACACACATACGCTCATACCAAAAGCTAGTAGTGGCGGGCAGTAGGGGACCACGAGCGTTGGGGATGGGAGGATTAAGGTCCACTTAACATGACCTTGGTTGAGAAACTGACGGCGAGACGCGGATGACTGGCTATGAAGAGTACGCCAATATTAGATAAATCCGGCTTTGACCGGCAGAGCTGCAGCTCGGACTTTCCTATCGAGAAATACCTGGATCAGTCGTCCCCAAGAGCCACATAGGGGCCAGCATAAGATGTCCCGGTGTTGCTGTAAGGGGCGACCTTCGAGTGGCATGCGCGGGCCCAGCAGTTTCTCCCTGTCTCCTCACAGGATTTTGGGTATCGAGACAGTAAGAGTTTAGGGGGAATCTTGGTACTGACGAGGTCTCTTGGGCCGTTGATGATGTCCAGAGCCGAACAATACGACTCCAACCAACCCTGAGTCCACCGTCAACTTCCGCGGGCTTACCGCGTTCAGTAACCTCTGCGCAATGGCGGGCAATGCCACTATAACGCATTTTGGGGTGTTTCAGAGCGCTGACAATTTATCGTAATGACTTATTTAAACTCAAGTCTTGCACGCTGTGCCGCATTATCCTTGGGTTCAGCGCTTCTCAATGTAGCCTAAGGACTTCAACGGTTTACCGGTGCCTCGAGCACGTGAAGCATTCGGTGGTCATTGAACGTGAAACCCGGATTACACTGCTCAAACCGGTGCTGTTGTGGAAAAGCAGGACTCATTCCCGAAGCGCCTTGGAACGGTAGAGATAACAAGGGCCTGACAGTGCCTGCTAGCAGTAAGACACCGAGCACCGAAGTGGAGGGCTTCTCTGGAAGCTGTCCTGGCCTCAGCCAGTGGGCTGTGATTCGCACGGCGACAGTGGTTGCGATACTGGGTGTTGTGGGTGCATAATCGGGATCGCCATTCAATACGCTGGAAGAGGAAGTCGCTTTCCATAGACATGGAACTCCCCTATGATGTGTGACTCGGACTAGGTATAAGTCCGCTTACAGTTCTGGTAAGATTAACTTTCGAGATAGATGACCGTGAATTTCAGGGTTACGAAGGAGATCTTCATAGATCGAAGGTTCAAAAGTGCTTGCTGGGCGGAGAGTCCTAAAGGTATTTGTTAATCACCCTACCCCTTCCAAATATATGAGCAGGGGGCGCGCCTGGGTGCTGGTGCCAAGAGGCTACATTCTGCCTTGCACTCAGCCTTGAATACGGCGTTGACATCCCCGCATTACTACCTAATAATTCAACTCGATTTAAAACTTCTCCTGTATTTCTCCAAATTGCTAAACGCGATCTTCAATGCCATCCCTCCACCATCTTTCCATACCCACTCTAGTTACCGACCCTATCCAAATGACCCCCTTTTCCATCTCAAAATGTCAGGCCTCGAAGCGCTCAGTCTTGTCTGCAACATCATGACCGTCATTACCTTTGCCCGCGAGACGGTCAATCTCTGCAAAGCTGTCTACCAAGGGCGCTCACCCGACGATCAACTCATTGATATCGCAGCCTCCCTGTCTGCCACCTCGGACGAGCTCCAGAACGAGAATCAGGCGATGAGCCCGAAACCCGCCTTCGAGCATCGTCTGGTCGACATCGCTAGCAAGTGCAATGTTGCTGCCCGGGCTCTGGACGATGAAGTCAAGTTCCTCATGGCCAACCACAAGCAAGGGAGCCTCAAGGAGACTTTGCGCGTCGCTGTCAAGGCCAACTGGCGCAAGAACCGGTTGGAGCGCCTTGAGAAGTCGCTACATGACTACCAGCTCGCCATGGAGACCCAACTACTTGCTTCTATCTGGTAGGTCTATCCTGGCACACACGCCATGCCAATCAGCTGTCATTGACATTGGTTGCTAGGAAGAAATGTAATGCCACTGAGCTGCAACAGCTACAAGGATTCAAAGAGCTTCGGCAAGACCTACAATATTTCGTCTCGCAATACGAATTAGGCTACAGACGCATGTCAGATCTGGTAAAGCAAGAAAATCTCACGACAAGGGACCACATGAGGAAAGAGGTGACACGGGCCGAGACCTCTATCAAAGGACATGTCACCCTTCAAACTTCCGAAGCCAAGGACTCGATCAATAAACATATCACGGCCGAGGCGAGAAACTTGGCGAATAGCTTTGTAGAGAGCATGCGGAATGCGACCACTCTGGATTATACTGCCAGTCAGCGTCAAACGTTCCTGCAGAGCCTCAAGTTTCCATCCATGAATGAGAGACGGAATCAAGTGCATGACTCATATAAGGGGACCTTCCAATGGATATTCTATCCGGACTGCCATGCTCACGACTCGAGTGCTTATGAGTTGAGCGATGATGAGTTGAGCGATGATGAGTTGAGCGATGATGAGTTGAGCGATGATGAGTTGAGCGATGATGAGGCGAGCGATGATGAGGCGAGCGATGATGAGTTGAGTGATGAACACTGGTCGAATGGTTACCACGCGTCTTGGGACAGCTTCATCGAGTGGCTCAAGTCCGACAATGACATCTATTGGATCAGCGGTAAAGCCGGATCGGGCAAAAGTACACTCATCAGGTTCATTGTGTCCAATCCCCGTACAAAAAGTGCGTTGGATCTACGGAGTCCAGGGACGGAAATTCTGTCCCACTTCTTTTGGAAACCCGGTTCAAAGCTGCAGAAGACTATCAAAGGACTTTACTGCTCCCTTCTGCATCAAGCACTTTCAGGGAACCCTAGCCTCATAGACAGCATTCTTAATAAGTTCGGTTCCCTAGTCTCTAAAGACTCACACACCGACTGGTCGGTCAAAGAGCTACGCTTGATGTGCTTGGCCGCATTATCCAGCTGTCCCTCCTCGGTCTGCATTTTCATTGATGGGCTTGACGAAGCAGAATACGAGGAATGTGACATCGATTTGATCTCAGCCATCCACGAGTTGAAGGGACTGTCCAATGTCAAGGTCTGCGTATCAAGTAGGCCCGAGCCGCGTTTCCAGTCACGTCTCATGGGTCATCAACACCTAAAGCTCGAGGACCTGACCGCCGTGGACCTTGGTAGATATGCGCGTGGGAAATTGGTGCCGTGTATGCAGGCCCAACAGATTGCAGGAAACCACCGAGAGTGTATCATCTCGGCACTCGTTCAGAAAGCCAAGGGCGTATTTCTATACCTTTGTCTTGCTGTCCAGAGCCTTTTACGTGGGCTCGATGGTGGTGAGACATCGGAAGAACTTATTTTACGCCTCGACCAGCTGCCGAACGAACTTTCTAGGCTTTATGCTGACATGTGGGCAAGATTGGGTGATGACCGAATGCTGCACCAGAGAACAGCAACTCGATATTTCAACCTGGTCATCCTTTCCGGGCGAATGCTGAGCAGCCCTATTTCAATACTGCAATTAATGGCGGCGATAGAACCTGATGTTCAAAGAGCGATGCTTGACGAAGGGATCCTTTTGGAAGAGGAAGTATTCTTCCGACTTTGTTCCAGACTCAAGAACGCCATTACGAACAAATGTGCTGGCCTTTTAGAAATCTCACCAGGCGGGAGCCACTGGGACATTTGGAAACAAAGCCAATTTAAGCCACTAGAGCAGTTACGCGTGGACTTCATTCATCGAAGCGCCTACGACTTCTTGATCGATACCGAAGAAGGCCGCCGCCTACTGGAACTAGACAGTCCATCGCACAACGAGCGCCAGCTTCAGCTGGTCAAAAGCATACTCGTTATGTACCAATTAGGCTCCCCACACCCGTCCCGCAACTACTTCCAAGATATATTGAAGTTATTGGCGACCATGGGCCGTCCTTGTATACAAGAAGATGTTTTTGGAGTTTTCCAACTCTGCCACAAACTATATGAAGCTGGTACATTTGATCCGCGCCATGACGAAAATCATTCCACTAGGGTGGCATGGTCCGGCAGACGTCAATTTTTTTCCCTGTCGTGTTACTCTGGGTTTCAACCGTTAATTTTACGACAAATCGAGGAAGCATCCGATAAGCAAGACTTGGCCAATAAAATACTGCTAGGCCTTCCGTGGGAAAAGGCTAAAAAGCAAAGCGACTCCATATACCCAACCTTCGGTGAACTCACCTCTTTTATGAAGGCATTGCTTGATTTGGGCGCAGATGGCCATTGCAAGGGTGTCAGGAGCAGAATCTCTATCCAAAAGACACCAATTGGGGCGTTTGACTCAGCATTTTCGGATTTATTGAGCCACATTCTCATGCACGAGCCTATGACCTCCAATGTTGCAGCAGATGCACAAGCCATTATAAGGAAACTCTCGAACACTTGCCCAGATATGCAGGGTCGCACATCCGCCATCCTTGTTCTGTTCACTTCCGAACACCCATCTTTTAGAAATCCACGGTGGTCAGGGTGGTTTCATGTGTCGCGGCCTTTTGCTCCCATGCCGCCTGTTGGTTCCATGGTCGCCTTGTTCTTGGATGTGAACCTAGCATTCTTGGCCAACCTAGCTTGTAAAGCATTGGAAAGATACCTGGTTCAAACCAATACGTCGATTGCGACAGCTCGGCATGTGCGTTGTGACAACCACTTACCATGGCAGGCTGAGTGGTCTGCTTCGGTTCGCTTCATTCGCTTTAGCTATTGCAACCGTCCCCCTGGCGGAGGCAAAAATTATCGGCTTTCGTGTGATGAAACCTCTAGGAATATTCTGGATATGCTAAGGCCTTGGTTCGAGCGTCAAACTGATCACGATGATAAGAGCACCGCTGCAAAGGTGACCAAATATGTGGAGACTGGGATCAAGGAGTCTGGGGTGTATGAGGAAGTAGGGGGGGAACCCATTATGACACTTCTAGCTAAGGAAAAGCTTGGTTTATGTTTTGTTGAGGAGACATAATCTGGAGCCACCCAGATTATCAAGCAGCTGAAAGACAGAAATCGAATCATCAAGGCTCTGCCAGGGGTAAGAGGAGTTTTCATATATCGAGGTAAATGCAAAGTTTTGTGCTTATTCGATATCGGGATGAAAGATTCTTAGGCCTGCCAAGCTGCGGTGATTGGGAATATAGACCCGGGTTGTTCGACTTCTTCGCCAGGTCCCCTATGCGTACCAACTATACCCCCTTTCCATCCGCGGACTGGAATTCTCTCGCGGCTGCCCTCGTCGATGATATCGCACTCTTAGCCTGGCCGTAAAGCTAGTTTGCTGCCGTGTTGTAAGGAAATCGAACCTCTGCACTGTTGAGCCATTTGCTCCACGACCCCTAAAAGGGTGTCGTCTCAGCAACTGTTGCTGAGACTTCTGCATTAGGGTCTATTTGCAGCTACTCCCAACCTGTCGCCGAGAGGACAGCGCCTTCTGGCTTTGGGGGTTAGTTGCGTTTCCTTACGCGTGTATCCTAGAATAATTTCGTAAAACTGTGTACATTTCCTTGAGACAAATCATGATATTCAGAGGAAAAGCACCCGGAGAGCAACTGAACATAGAAACATGCTATAAGACTCACACATCAAACATCAACCTGACAAAGAAGCCCATCTGGTATCTTCACTCGATCCATTCCATTGAGACAATAAATCTAGGCAGTAGTACTCCAAGAACGCCATGCGATGATGTCCGCCTGCCACGCTACGCTACGCTAAGCAGCTGAGGATCCCCCGGTTTATCCATCCCATCCATTTACCGGTCCTTCGGCTCGCTCCCTTTACGCATCCCCTACTCTTCGCCCTGTCGTTTTCTTCACCTTCGACGCTGATACCCAGCCAGGATGTGCATGTATCTAGATGCTCCATCTCTAGGGAGTACTTGGCCACCCCCTTTTTTCTCCCCTGGCCATCCGGCGCCGCCTCCATCAAGAGGTACTTTCCTCTGCCATGCCACGGCGTCCATCGCGGATCCCAGCTGGCGTGGTGCCCATCTCATGGGCCCGGCCCCCTTAAATCTAAGCTGAACTACACCCGACCCGTGTCCTGTTATATGGAGTTCACCACCCGTCGCCCCACCCATCATCATCGTCGCCCGTATCCTTGGGCTTCATATCGATCTTCTTAGCGACGACGGGTTTCCTGCTCGCAACCGTAGCCGTCGGCGTCGCCTTCCTGCTCCCCGCCGCCCCGGACCCGGACCCGGATTTCGCGAGCCCCTTCGGTAGCGGCTTACCGCCGGCGCCGCCGGGGTTCTTCTTCTGCGCCTGCGCGGCCAGCCAACCCGCGAAGTCGGGCTCGGAGCCGTCGTCGAAGGTCGTCGTCGTCTTCCTGGCCGGCTCCTTCCTAGCGGCGCCCGTCGGCGAAGTTGAGGAGGAGCCGCCAAAGGAGAAATCGCCGTTGTTATTATCGTTCTCGTCATCCATGTCGCCCATGTCGCCCCATGCGTCGGCAAATTCTTCCTCTTCGTTTTCGTCGCCGCCTGCCATGGGATTCGATCCCTCCTTGAAGAACGCCTCGGCCACGGCGGTCGATGAGGTGCGCGACATGCTCGCGAGTGGCTGGGCCGGCCTGACGGCCTGGCGGTGCAGGGCAGACGCCGACGAATTACCGGGTGTCGCCTTGCCGCCCGCGGTCGTCATCGAGGGCGAAGAAGGCCCCCCGGTTCCATTGCTGCCGGCGGTCGTCTGCATCTGGCCCGCCGCCGAGGACAGCTGGTTGGTGAAGGATGAAATGGCCCAGCCGGCCCAGGACGCCGCGGCCGACTGGCTGCTGGGCTGGGGGGTGCTCATGCGCGGGGCCGCGGTCGCCCCGTCGGCCGCCTGCGACGGCGGCGGCAGGACCGAGTCCGGCATGGAGGACGCCGCGGCGCGGATCTTCTGCAAGTAGACCTCCATGGCCTTGTTGGCCTGGTCGCGCACCAGCTTCTCCTTGTCCAGCAGCGACGGGCAGATGACCGGCAGGATGCGGCTCGCGCAGTCCTCGTCGCTGAAGTACTCCGCCGTCGCCGCCAGCGCCAAGAGGGCCGCGTTGCGCGCGTGGACGAAGGGGTCGCGTAGCGAACGGGTGAACGCGGCAATGAGGACCTTGGACCTTGACGAGGCCCCTAGGTTCTTGGCAATCTTTCCTAGACAGATAGTTGTGTTTGTCCTGATGCCGGGCTGCTCGTCATTAGCCGTCTTAGCCAGGTACTTAAGTAGTTCGCCGTTGATGGTCCGATCGGAGAGCTTGTTGATTATAGTAAGCACAGATTTCAGCGTCTGCTCTCTGACGACCGGGGCGACATCCGTGAAGCCAGAGACAATCTGTGGGAATATTTTATCATTGACCACCTTCTGCGGCAGCCTATCAATCATTAACGGCAGGTTGTCCAACAAACAGACTCGAATAGCCCGATCCGGATTTGCGAATAACCGAATAACGACCGGTTGGACACGCGTCGTGAAGTCGTCATCTGATAGCTTCGTCGAGATCTTCATCACGACGCTAAACGCTTTGGGCCCTCCTCCGCCGAATTCAACCGCCTTCAACAATTCCGGCAGGACCTTCATCTTGAAGAAGTCCTCGGGGAAGTCGTCAGAGAGCTGGTCGAGGGCGTCGAGGAATCGCTCCTTCTCTTCCTCCGACTTAACGCCCAGGTTGTCGATGCCCTCGGTCAGCTTGATCAGCGTCGAGTCGAAGAACCCGCCCGACCTGCGCCCCTGCTCCAGGAATGCCCCGACCGTGATCCTCGCCTTGGGGTTCGCGTTCACCAGCCGCTTGTAACTGGCGTGCATGCTGGGCGGGATGCCCTTCGTCTGTCCCGCCTGGTCGGCGCCCATAAAATCCCCATTGAACACCTCGAACACCATAGTACCGAAGTTATAAGAGTCGACCGCGGTGTGCGGACTGCGCTTGATGGCGTCCCAGCCCGATTTCGCAAGCTCCGGCGGCGTGTACCTCCCCGAATCCGGCACCAGACTTCCATACGTGTATATAACAGCCTCGTCGTCCTTCACGTTGCTCAGAATCTCGAAGCCTCCCAGCTTCCACTCGCCACTCTCCGACGTGTATATCGACGCGACTCTTAGACTGCCGTGGATGGAGGAGCCCTCCTCGTTTATGAACTTGACGGTGCGCGCGACACCACAAAGACCCCATTTTATGGTCTCGGGCGTCAAGCTCTTCCTCCTCACGTTCCAGCGAAGGGGGACGACTCGCTCGGTGGCGATGTAGATGTAGGAATCGGTCTCGACGGTATCGAGAACCTTGATGACGCCGGGGTGGCGCATCGTGCGTAGTTTCTTGAGCGCATTCTTGGCTAGGGGCAAGCGCGACTTGTTCGCGACGACGTCGAAGGCGAATATGCTGCAGTTGGAGCCGTCTTCGCGACGCGTGCCGTTGTACAGCGTCCAGATAGAGGCGTCGACGTCAACTTTATCGCCAAAGGTGTAAGGAAACGGCGGCCCCTGTGCGATAGCAGAGGCTACCGCCGACTTCAGAAAATTCATCGTATACTGGCTAGTATACTACACCATGAAGTCGCCACCTTTTCTAAAGATCGCGGTCCGAGTTGGCTGAAGTCGCCGGTTAGAAAAGGCAGAGAAGTGCTTAAGTAATAAGAAGGGAGGATTGCTTCCTTCTGCAGCGTTGCCAGCGTCGAGAATATAATTGCTACAGGTACAGTAACAAGAACCCCAGAGTCTAGCTCTAAGAACATTGGCGACCCCTCGATACTGTGTTCCCAGGCACCAATAAAACCCCTAAAGAACCGTGTCCACAACGAATACGGCGCCCTGGCCCCGCACTAACCCCACCTTAGAATAGTGCGGCTCAACTCGGAATGCCGAATCTACAAACCCTTTATGTATGATCGCCTAGACTATGCAATAAAAGTACCTCCACTCAGAGGGTTTATGTTAGAGCCTTCATGATATAGGGGGCGTCACAAAACGAGTAACCATGCCCTTTGCCCCAAACACCCCCCCCCGGAAAAAAAATTGTAAGCCTTGTTAGCCTGTCATTTCTGGCAAGCGGTACACCTAACACACTTAATTCATGAAGCCTACCGAGCCGTAACCAGATCTTCTGAAATAAGGGTGAAGCTACCCCACAACCAATGCTATACCGACGGAGTCTTGGATCCCCATGACGATTTAAATTGCTCATTTGGTCCCTCCACATTAAATGTTACGACGGAACTTATATACGCGACAAAGCCACTCCTAACCAAATACCCCGAATCAAGGCTTCCACCCGCCGGTCCTCGTCCTGAACAAGCCCTCGGGGTCCAGCTCGGCGGCGACGCGCCTCGCGAGGGTCGCCTTCTCCGGCCTCAGGCGCGCGAAGTAGTCCTGGGCGTAGAAGGCGTCGTTGGCGAAGAGCGGGAGGTACAGGCCGCCGAGCTCCCCGGGGTGGGCGTCGGCGTAGCTGCGCGCGAGGTCGCGGACGCCGCCGTACGTGGCGCGCATGGCGCGCTCGACGCGGGCGTAGGTGAGGTCGTCGGGGTACAGGAAGCTGTAGTTGAGCTCGACGACGAGGCGGTCGGCGTCCTCGTCGAGGTCGATGAGGTCGCCGCCCTTGGCGCGCGCCACGGCCGCGAGGCGCCGGGGCCCCGGCTGCAGCGCCATGCTGGCGATGAGCCCCGGCTCGCCCTGGACCTCGTTGCTGGTCGCCCCCCAGTGCTCGTAGAGTGCGCCCAGGAACTCGGGCCCGTCGGCCGCGCTCGGGAGCGGGACCATCTCCGTCCCGATCTGGTACGCGTTGCCCTTGAGCACCGCCCAGTTGTTGCCGCTGACCAGCTCGCTCATGCTCTGCGTCTTGGCCGTGTTGCTGTAGGGCCCGATGCTGGTGAAGTTGTCGAAGATGCCCGCCGGCGGCTCTGGGCCGTCGTAGAACACGAATACCTGTCGTCGCTTCCGGTTAGCTATTGCTCGCGCAACAGGTTCGAGGATGGATTTCTGCGATGTATTTTGATGCAGATGAGGGAGTGCTTCCGCAAGTAGCTGAGCGGTTGCCCCGCGCCTAACCTAGCGGAGCGAGGACGTGGGGAGCATCATGTAGGTAAAACTCACAATCCACAGGTCAACCAGGGTAGCCAAAGTCCGCTCGGCGGTGGGGATGATAGCCGCCTTGTGATCGGTGTTGTACTCGGTGAAGTCGCGGATGGCCTGCAAGATGGCCGGGGTGGTCTTATTGTTGGCGTAGAACCAGAAGGCGCCACCCCAGACGTCACCCTGGGGGTATGCCTGGAGCAGGAACGAGGTTACGATGCCGTAGTTGTTGCCGCCGCCCTTGAGCGCCATGAAGATGTCCGGGTAGTTGTCCTCCCTGACGGCGACGACCGACGCGTTCGGGAGCACGAGCGTGTACTCGAGCACCGAGTTCGCCGCCCAGCCGTACTGCGCGCTCAGGAAGCTGAGACCACCTGTTTCTTCCGTCAACCACTACTAATCCCTATACATCGTAGCTACTAGGTCTAAACTCACCTCCGAGAATATAACCACCTACGCCCACATTACCCAGCCTGCCGCCGACGGCCGTATACCCGGTTCCGTCGAGCGCCTCGGCCACGTCGTCCCACCTGTTTCCGGGCCCGACACGGACGGTCCCTGTCCCGGCGTCGAAGAGGATCTCGTTGAGGTTCTTGGTGGAGATGAGCGGGCCGCCGTCGACGCTGGCCCAGTAGTTGTTGGGGTTGTGGCCCCCCGACTTGACGGCGAAAGTCTCGGTGGTGCCGCGCAGCGAAGCCATGATGACGGCGACCTCCTCCGCCGTCGACGGCGCCAGGATACACGTCGGCTTAAGATTGCTGTTCGTCGTCGACCAGTACTCCCGCTGCTCCGCGTCGTACTCGAGCGTCAGCGGCTTCAGCACCTCGATCTCCGTCTGCTCCGCCACGAAGTCGCACGTGCTCTGCCCCTGGGCCGCGATCGCCGTCGCCAGGGCCGCGGCGGCGACGGCGAGGAAAGTCCGGGGCGCCATCGCGAAGGATGCGATGTGTGTCTTCAATAGACCGGTAACTGGGACTTCGGAAGATCGGTTCGGGTGCGGGACAGAATTAAAAGCCTCGCGACTCAAGAAGATTGGCTCTGTAGGGACGGCGACTGCGTCTCCACGCCGCATTTGTGCGTAACCATCGCCCCCTATATGGACCGGCAGGCCTTCTTATACGCCTCCTTGACGGCCGTAGACCTCGCGGCCCAAGGGAGATCGCCGTCGAGCCAGCACGCCCCTCCTCACCCCCGCAATATCGCGATGCAAGCCAAGTACAAGTCGGGCCCCGGGTGTGCTTACTGTCTTTATTCCTGATATTTCAAAAAAGAACATTGTTATGGTCACCCTCGGCGTATACTCCAAGAAAGCTTAGCGTCGGCTACCAGCACAGTTGCATGTTTATTGGCTACATTCTTTTGGAAGCTTTCTCCAGTTTACGTCACCCTTTCGACGTCGACCAATTTGCTTACTGATCGCATATGCTTGATGAGGTTAATACCTTGATAGCCCGTATTAAGCCACCCGAAGCCACAGGAAGCCATATCAAGCCATTTCCGACTCGTTAGCAAATCAGGTCAAAATGTCAAATTAAGTTGACGTTAAGAAACGAAAGCTTCTAAAACAACGTTAGAATTTCCAAAAATGGATGTGTTGCCGGTGGATGAGCGGTTGCTGTAACGGCTATAGAGCCGCCGCGCACAGACACCCCAGTGGGGTGCAGAATCATCTGGTCCCGAGCCAAGCTCCGTAAAAAGAATACGTAAAGTAAACTACCAGCGGAACGGACCGGCCCACATATTCCTCCTCTCAACTCGGAGTCCCAGGTTCCTTCGGGAGCCGAGCCGAAGATGAACTATTGGTATGTACGCTAATTCTAAATATATACTCCACAGACCGTTAACCGAGCGATCGACGAACGTCTATCTACCTCCTTCTTCGCGAGAGGGCTGAGCAGGAAAACTGCAATCGTACAATGCGTGCCGTGCATTTACGTCGCGTCGCCGCATCGGGCAAAATGAAGGATCGCGTAAGCAGGGTGGGGAATGGTCAAGGGGGCTGTCATCGGGTGCTCCGTCGTGGCTTTCCAGAGCTGACGAATCCCGGCATGTACAACTCACAGTGGTAATTTTAGTTACCTAGTTACCCGTACTGGGTTACTATGTGCCAAGGGGTGGTAGGCATGTATATGTGTATAAAAATTTGCACGGTATGTGACCTCGTCCATAATCCATAACGATCAAGATAGAAGACTGGGCAACCTATGACAGAGGTAAGCAACGGCAGAATTCTCTGCAATGTCTAAGCTCATGCAAATTTGTATGAGATTCTACCTGGGCATGGGAGTGGTCCCGGTGGACGTAATTAATTAAATATATCCATGTGACTTTGTAAGAAAGAGCAAGGTCATACTCAACCCTTGGAATGTGACCGCAGGTACGCTGACCAATACCTGAGGGGCTCGGTTGGAATACGATCCCACCGTAGCCCCAAGACTTGTAAACAAGATTTCAAGCGAGGCGATCAAGATTCCAGGCATGCATGCAGTGGCTTGCAGCCGGTGTGACCCCCGAGTCCACGCATGCCATGGACTAGAAACTTTACTTTTCCAAGGCAGACGGATCGGGTAGGCATTGCTTATAGCGTCCATCAACCACGTGTCGGCGTGTTGGTGGTCGCGATTATTTCACCGAGCGAAATCTTGTTTGCTATGCTCTGTAAACGGAGACGCTGGGTTTGAGCAGCACGGTTTATCCACCGGGTTCTGCCTTATGTAGGAATGGAGTTCGTGGAAGCTAGCGGGTTGCCGTTCGGTGCTTGAAATATAGTACGTTAGCTACTGATGTGTTAGTAGTCTTTGTACTATAACTCAGCTCAAACGCATACAGTACGTATACGCAGTGATTCATTTGTCCGGGTGGCCAGGATAGCTGAGCAAGGTGGGATTATATGTCACGAAGGATGACGTCCTCGTTCCGCGGAATCGTCCCTCTTATGCTGCCCCATTTTAATCATCAGATACATAGAGTACAATTGGGGGAAGTGACCAATCACGCGAAGCTCATCCAGTGCCATAGCTTTACATCGGAAATTTATACTCGACCCACTTATTTTAATGTAGGAGGAGCCGGGTATTTATGGAGCTTCTGTGCTTACTATCACCTGTTGCCTCAAGTCGAACTATCTAACTGCTAGCAATCAACTAGGAATCCAGGTGAGAGGATACATAAGCTATCGAAACCGGATCTCGGAAAGTCACAAGACCCTCCCACAACAAAACAAGGGGTCGAGTGTACATTCTGTAGCGGCACAGCTCCTGGTCAATGAGGCGCATTCCGCGGACTGGGATGTCGCGCACACCCACCATCGCGCTCTCAAGCCACCTCCGGGTATCGTATTCTCTTTATCTATCTAGTCTAGAATTTTCCTCTTCATGTATGCCTGATGACCTTGACGCCCTCGGCCGGTTCTAGGAGTAGCCATCTGCAGTCGATGTTCTCTTTCCTGAAGCGCCCGATGATCTTCTCCGCAATCTCCTCGAAGTTGCTTGTTGCGAGCGCCAGGATCGTGGGGCCCGCACCGGAAAGGCACGTCCCTAGCAGGCCCTCCTGCGCGCTTGGCGACATGGATTCCACAATCTCGCCCAAGCCTGGAATCAAGGTCTGTCTGTACTGCTGGTGGAGTTTGTCCTGCATCGCCAGGTGGATGAGTTCCGGGTCAGGCGGAGACTGGCCCAGCGCCACAGGTAGCAATGCTATCCGTTGCATGTTGAACGTCTGATAACGCCGCATTAGCCAAATCCTGCCATGTATCGCAGTGGAATGAGGATAGCTACTTACCACATCCTGCCTAGAGTACTCTGCCGGCAACACGGCTCTTGCTTTCGCAGTGGGTACCTCGAAGTTCGGAATAATCGCAACCGCCTTGATCTCCTTCGCCCATGGGAACTTGATGTGATGACCAATGCCGTGGGGTGGCTCCGGTGGGCACTCGCCGGTATCAAGGCCCCCAGCAGGCGAGGGTAGCACCTCGCTCAAGGGGATCTCGACCCTGGCGACATCCTCGGGTGTTAACGGCTTCAGATATGTCCCAATGAATCCGCCGAATAGAGCGGCACCAACGTTGTCGGGATGACGCTCTGCGTAGCAAAGGGTTAGCCATCAGATCAGCTCACGTGCTTGACAGGAGACTTATAAGATGCAACTTACCAATCATGAGACAGAAGTCGAATAGCCGCTTCTCATCCAGATGATCTAGGCCTCCGACTTGCTTCCCGAGCATAACACCGGCCACCACTGCAGCACCAGAGGATCCCAAGCCCCGCCCTAAGGGGATCGGGTTTACAATGTGAACGCGCGTTTCAACGGGAAACGCCCGCTGATTGTGACATCGCAGGACGTAGAGGGCAACCCGCGTGATAAGGTTAGCGGAGGGTTCGAGCGGGACATCGACATCCCCTTCACCCTCATATGTGATCTTGCAATTGAGAGGGTGCTCAGAGGTCTGTTTTGAGCGGTCAATTGTCACCTTCAACTCGAGATATAAAGACAGAGCCAGACCGATGACGTCGAATCCGGGACCGATGTTGGCGGACGACGCCGGGGTTTTGATTGTGAAGGACTCCATCCTTGCACGGCCGCGGGGTTAATGTATCGCCGTCTCCAAATCCTCTCTTCAATTTCGTATGTCTCTAAGCGTTGCGACACGCACACCCCCTCGGTATGATTCCTCCCAACGATAGGAGACAACTTCGTGATCTCTGACTCTGGTGCCCAATTTTGATTTCCAGAACACATTTGGCTAACCGAAAACCGGAGCTGCGGATACCGTAGGCTTTAGGTAACGCTACTGGAAATGCCCCTGTACAACCAATCACAATAGGTACTTCTGTGCAGCACAGTGGGTCGCTAATTAGAACCCTAAAGTAGCTAATCCCTAGTACTCCAAAACTGGCAAACTCACATTCGAGATTTCCCGGCTGGACGCCGGACGGGCAGTGGAATGAGGGACCCCGTTAGGGTCGGAGCACGCTCTCCTAGCGATGAGGCCCTCTTGGTCGCGTCCCGGCCCAAATCGAAACTTCCGAAAACAAAAGGAAAATGAGGCCGGGAAAAAATACGCCGTCCCACGAATAATTGCCGAAGAGGAAGCCAAGGGACAGAGCGAGAAGGCCAGAGGCCACCACAGCAGTAAACAGCGATCGTGGGTGCAAAAGGTGGCAGTTAAAGTTCATCGTATTTGTTGTTGCTGCTGCTCCGTGGGCGAGGGCTCAAAGAGTCAAAGTTAGCTTCATTGTTTACAATGTTCGAGGCTTGGATCTTGTAGTTCATTTGACACTTTCCCCCCCGGTGGATATCCCAGGGAGGACCTGCCTTGAATTCTAAATCATACTCGTAGGTGTATAGTTCAATCGTCAGTAGCTGCTTCTCGTGTTATTCAGTTCTTCGTCGTTTCTCCTGCAGACACGCCGGCAATCCATAGATCTCTCTCAAATACGCCCTCTCGCTTGTAAGCCTGGCAGCATTGTTCCCTACCTATTACAACTTGTTCAAGGCGCTCCCAGTCTCAATGGTGTCAGTAGCAACTGAATACGGTCGCCACTGTACGTGAGCTTCTCCCCCTCCTAGTCATCCTTCACCATGCGCGCCTTCCGGCTCAGCTACTGCTTCTACCTGATCAACTTCCAGAGGAAGGAAGCGAGGCGACCGACAACGGGTCCGAAGCGTCCATCGTGATGACAATTGCCCAGATAGGAGCAAATTGTACCGCGTGATAGGAATGACCGGCAGGGTTTCCCGACTGTGGCGTATGGTTTCCATGTACTTGGTCGGGGACCCCGGGCATCAGCGGCAATGGTCGCAGTACTACTCAGCGTCTCGGTTAATGCACGGCTGCAGCAATGTCCATGTAGGAGGCAGCCGTCTCTGGCGAACACCTCTCCTCTTCTCCTCCCCCAGAATTGTTTGCTGGCTGGCATGGTACCGCGGAGTATACAAGGACATCATGTAGTGTATAGTAGCCTGGGCGTCATCGAATTCCGGCGACGAGAACGGGGCGAAGAAAGTCGACATGTTCGTCTAAGACATGCGATGATGAGTGGAGCAAGAAGTAGCTGGTCAGATAGTCTGCACAGGGAGCTATATTCCAGGTTATGAAATGCAGCCGCTACCAGATGGTCCGTCGCTGAAATGCCAGCTGCGGCGTAGGGATCCGCTAAACTTTGACAGGAAGAAGGCCCGATGAACTGGCACACATGCTGTCCATGTTTTCGCGCGACTGAGTGGCGCTCCCAGTGTCTGGGACGACTCAGATCTCACGTTTGAGATCCGTAAATTTGGTTCGCCATAGGTTCGCTTTCTAACAGTCGTGGGTTGAATAGTGATGCCACGCCCGGAGATCGAGGAGCTCGTGGATAGGAGGGCAGGCTTTCCCCTTTTATTCCGAGGGGCTAAAATTCAGTAGCCTGGTTGAAGAGATGATATGCTTTCATCTGGCGGCTTAACTTATCCTGCTACAAACGTGCTCTGCGACCTACCTTCTAGCTTATCAGGGACTTAGACTTCAAAATAGCTCGATGTCCTTGCTCAGTAGTTAACATCTAATGTTGATTCCGTAAGATTACATTAAGGTTGAAGCCGATACGCATTCCCCGGGGGGCTCTATGCATAATGACCTATGTAAATATATACATAATAAAACAAAATAATAATTTTGCAGTATCGGAATAAAAGTAGGAATAGCTGTTTTGGCACATGAAGAAAGGGTGGAAGGACTTCGGCGCATGTACCAGATGCAGAACCCCTAGATAGGGGCTATACAGCTGTTTCCAAGTGTATATAGGGGGCCTTTTCCCTCCCATATATCAGAGGGGACAGGCAATACTGGTATAATCTATTGCTACCTCCCTGCGAGACTGCTTCTAACCTTTCACGCTGTTGCACCAAATAACCTGACAGGTTATCTATGTCATCTATGGCGCGGCCGCCATTTTAGTCAAACTAGGCTAGTAGTTGTAAAGGGGGCCACTCCATGTTTAAATATTTTACTAACACTTAGATGGTCTTTGGATAACCGTCGGCCAGTGGCTAATCCTGATCTGCGCCATCTTACTGGAGAAATATGACAGTTTTAGAACTCTTCCTTCAAGTAGGCTACAGACGGAGCCTGAGTCATATTCTAGGACCATATGGCTGGTGTTAATTCCTACCAGAACCCACACAGCATAGAGCAGAACCATGGTAATCTATGGATCACGATACATTACGCCATGTGAGGAATGAAATATAAGCATACAGACACTTCCCGGAGGAAAAGGTGGTAGCAGAACAGCGCCCGACGTCAGTTGCTAGACCTCTAGATAGGGTCTTAATACATCCTAGACCCGCATGACCTGAGTCCGGTGTAGGCAGTGACCCATATGATAGAAAGGATACCAAGCCCAGACTTCTAAGGCCTTCAGTAGAAATTTCGTGACATATCATCTGCTGCCTTGACGTCAATTTGCTCTAGAGAATGGCCCATTTGGGACAGGAACCACCTAGGAATCTGAACATGGACTCCCACCCCTTGTTCAGTTCCATGCAGAAGTTGGTAACTAGAGACAGAGCTCGAACTCTAACTATCATGGTGGGCTTGTAGTATGTCTGCGAGCACGGACTTTTTAGTTACCGAAGAGAGTAAGAACGACGACAGGAGAGCAACCTACTAGGACCGCCGCGCTTGATGGGTTCGACCGGACTCGTGATCTCCGTGAAGCCCGCGAGCCGCAGGGTCAAGTGGTTGGACTCCTTCGCGGACGGTGGCAGATGTCTCCATCCCGTGATGGGCACCATCGGTATGCCGAGTCACCACAGCGTGGTCTGACATGTTAAATGAGATTCCATGCGGCTAGCAATGTGTCGCATCTGGTAGGGCACCGACCCCAAGCACTTTCGTCCACCCCAAGAGTCATAACAGCTTTTCCCCTTTTCCCTCCAAGTCTCCTTGCTATACTCTTGACTCCCACTTCCACTCTTATTTAATCGTCACACCGTCGCTGATCCCGGCCTTTTATGCTTCGCTTTTCGCTTTGGGTCTCCACGTTCAATGATCAATTGCAGTCGGGCGGGATACCGGGCCGTCAAGCTGTGACCGTTACAAACGGGGGTACTCGTCCATCGCAGTCAACAATACGCGCCTACCTTCTCCCATTCCTTGAATAGTAACAAGTAAACGGTTTGGCTACTTTACGGAACGATAAAGCTTCCTTCCAAGGGCCGCCTAACGATAACTGACGACTCCTTTCTTAGGACTAGTAAGCAGCACTGGCGTTGACCATCGATTATGGCTAGATAGCGGGTTGTTCTGACATCCAATTCGGGATTTTGAAGATATAGGGATCGTATTTCGATGCATCCTTCCGTAACGTTTCAAGAGGTCATGTTTCTCGTGTGACGGCAGTTGTGCAGTCAGGCGACAGTCTTCTCGATCAAAGCAAAGAACAGTGGCCCCCATCTCCCTCCACCCCGGTGGTCCGGCAGCACGATCCAACCATGCTTCGTGGGTTCTCCCCACTGCTCCAGCCCCTTGCCGACCAGAGAGGCGCTTCTCACTGTGAGATCCCATTTGACACCTAACTTCTTGCGTTCCTTCTGAACCAGCTCGCTGGCTTTCTCGATCACACCGTCGTTCTCTTCATTGCTCAGGGAGCATGTCGCGTAGAGAACACGCCCGCCAACCCGCACGGCCTTCAGGGCGGCCATTAGCAGCACAGCCTGCGTCTTCGCCATCTTCTTCAAATGGCCCGAGCGCCACGACACCATCTCGTCGGCCACCCTGCCGCCCTGCTTGGCCTTCGCGTGGGCGTGGATGACGTGCCGCTCGCTAGAGCATGGCGCGTCCAGCAGGACTTTGTCATATCCGCCGGGGCCCAGGGGCAAGCTGTGGGCGACGTTGGCTTCCGTGCCATCGAGCCTCAGGACCCTGACCTCATCGCTCTTGAAGAATGGCGCTGGTAGATAGGATCGTAGATTTGAAGAGAGGCGTTTGTTACGACCTGCGTTGACTTCGTTGCTGTGAAGGCACCCGCCTGCTAGCGAAGGCGCCGCTTCGTCAAAGTCCCAGGGTCGTAGAAGTTGGCACAAGGCTACACTCTTGCCACCGGGAGCTGCGCATAGGTCCAATACCTTATCCCCTGGCCTGGGATCAAGGGTCGTAACTACGAGAAGGGAGGCAGCGTCAAGATTCCAATGCGTCATAAGACCACTAGCGGGGTCAGCATCCGGCGGTGGGAAC
This sequence comes from Monosporascus sp. GIB2, assembly GCA_004155935.1. NCBI lineage: Eukaryota > Fungi > Ascomycota > Sordariomycetes > Xylariales > Monosporascus > Monosporascus sp. GIB2. Next base: position 14,836 of record QJNV01000069.1, on the reverse strand, counting down.
GGAGTTTCAACATCTGGAGCGCTCCATTGGTACGAGGTGAGAAGGTCCGAAGAGGGCTCGTCTGTCAAACCCTCAGTAGTTCTAGGGAAAGCAATGAGCTGCAAGTTTTTGGCTTCGCCTTCCGGGAAGGCCTTAGGTATACCAGGGACGGCATAGCGGTTGACGAGGATAGCGTAGCGTGTCGGCGCGAGGAGCGCTGGATACAGCGCCTGTTGCCATCGTTCTTCCCCATATTGCAGCACATACGTGCGATTGAAGGAGTCTTCCGCAGCCTGTGCTTGCTTTCTTTCAGCTTTCGACAGCGGCGGCATGACGAGAAGCTCTTGGGTCTTGCATTGGCGGACTTGGTCTTGTAAATCTGCTGGCGTAGTCGGCTTCAATCAGTCAGCCGCATGTCTTCACTGATCCTTGCCGCTCAAGCGTTAATAGTCGGAACATGAACGCTAGACCACTGCAGGCGACCCAAGTTTCCTATACCTGCAAGTAATGGATCAGGCTGCGTATCTACCCGGGTTCCTTGTTGTTCGAATTGGACTGCCAACCTAAGGTGCCTACAACGTATGTGATGTGCCTACCAAGTAGGTGGTCGGCGGCGTACGAAATTTTGCTTGCCTTGGGGTTAAAGGGCGGTTGGCGGCTGCGACACCTGAACGACACCTGCCAGCCCCAAGCTTGACTTCGCACTCATGACACTTTAATCCCGAATTAACAAGCGCCTGTGCTTTTTACCTCTCCTGTTGCGTGGATGGTAGTTATATGTGCCATATCATCAAATTGTAGAACGTTTAGAGTTACGATTTGAAGATGGATGTGCGCCTATTGTTTCCCCTTCTGTTAAGGTGTATCTGTACACTATACGTCAAGAGTGCGCGTACCAGTTCATACATTGCATTGCGCCGGCGATTCTCGTGTGTCAAATTTGGCATATCGGCCGTGACGCGATCCCAAACCGCCGAGAGACACCACTTAAGCACACACCCACGTATGCTGCTCACGATGGGGCCGTATGAGCGGTACGTCACGGTATATACGATACTGTGAAAGTTACTAATAAACGTCACAAAGTAAGGTAGATAAAATAACATATATCCAATGTTCATTAGAGTAAGTCTACTAAATTAGCTAGTCTATGAGAAGGGGTAGGGTGGCCTTGAACCGGGGGGACGGATTTTCTCCCCTCGACCCCCTATTTCAATGTGAATAGTAAATGCTCATATGACTCACCAACATATGATCCACTTATGATAGAAGACTATAAACATCTTCTCACCGTCGTCTCAGCTTGGGTGTAACTATAAGTCCACAATATTATTATCATAAGCACAACGAAGTTCCGGCACACTAACCCAGCCTTCTTAAAGCCAAATACGAAGAGACACCAGTACATACGACCATACCACGTGGAAAACTCGGGATCCCGTCCGCTCTCCCCTAGATAAGCCGCGTAGGGCCAGATTAGTAGTTGGGTCGGTGACGACCAGCGAATCCCTGGTGTTGTATGTTTTTTTTTTCTTTTGACGTTTCCCCTTTTAAATTAACTACTTCGGTGTCTTTCAGGTAAAGCTAGGCGGCAGTCTCTTTCACTCTCTTTCAGTCTTTAACCGAAGCTTTAAAGACTTCTGCATGTGTCTACTTGGCACATATGTTCCTAGCCCGGCGGTTGAGCATTTCGGGGTCTTCGAACTTCATTGTCGTGAATTTTGGGGACGTATAAACACAGCCGCTCTTGATGTCAACATCCCAATGTCTGCGAAAGGCTGATGAGTATGAAGCAGAAAATTCCCATAGAGCAAAGAGTATTCCGGACGGAACTCTGGGAAACTATAGCTGATGAGTGGGCCAGCCACTCCACCTATCTTACTCATGGTGATCACACTAATGAGCGTTTCCATAGGATTTCTCCCATCATGTACGGAGTAGTAATGACAATCATTCTGATTCAACATCTATCTGAGTGACAAAAGGCAGACTTGCCTGTTGAGTTGCCCGTATCCCGAAATACCACTCCCAGGGGGATTCTTTGTTAGTTACCTCCACTGGCCCACCATATGCATAAGGCAAAATGTGGATTGCTATAGAAATATTATGGAATACACTGTCATATTTCGGTCAAAATCGATTTCGGTTGCCTTGCGATAACGCAAGCACTGGCACAACCGACAGAACATGTTTTTTCCCATACACTGTGGATTTGCATAAAAATCTACCTGATTTTATAGTGGACCCGGCGGAGGTAACTAGGTAAGAATACCCCTTGGAGTTGCACACTCGAACCCTTGTTTTATTGCAGGAGGCGCCCCTATTACGCCACTTGGTAAAACTTCGATTGTACGATACTTTTGACATATTCTCATAGCGACGACGTTCATAGCAATAATTAATCGGGCCGTAAACGTAGATTTCGGAACGCTTTCCTTTGAACAGTATATTAGCCTAGCAATTGCCTATATATCCCGTATTATACGCCTAAAAAGAAAAAGAGCAAGTCTCTGGTCTACTTAATAAGAATCCCCTTTTAACAAGAATACAAAGGTTTGAGTGTAGACCTCAAAGGGAGCATGGCATCTCCATAGATTCCTTCGACCGTATTCTAGTCTCGCCGTTTGTATGGTCAGGTAAAGGACATTTTAGTACAATACTAATTATGGTGTTAGGGGCAACTTTTCGCGTCCTGCCAGATCGCCCCACTCTTAGCCTCATCGCGCTTTCCATATCGGGCTAGCATAACCTCTCCGAAACATGTTGTTTCTCACCTACAAAGCGGTAATTATCTGAAAAGATTTCCGCTGCATATATCATGGAGAATTGGCGATGGTTCAAGGCCAAAAGGTTGAATTTCGTATATTGAAAGCGATGCGTAGCTTGTATTATCCCGGTATAATAAGTTGCATTCATTTGTATAAGCCAAATACCCGCGCGGCTATAGCATGGCAGTGTGCTAGTTTGTGCCTAATAGCGCAGTTGTGCCTAGGCAGCGGGTTCCTCTTAAGCTAAAGGGATGAGTCCACCGTGGAAATCGCGCCGACTTGCCGGTAAATTATGGAGCTACAATTGCAGGGCAGAATACTAGTCCTAGTCTGTCCCTTGAGTCATCTGGCCAATTTCGCATTATCTATCTTTTGTAGACGCGGCGCACGTCGCATATGCAGCTCACAGGTTAGGTAGGTACTGCTAATTATATATGGATGAACCTTGAGAAGTTGCTTGGCGATAAATCTATATGCAACTGTGGCGCTAATTTGCTTGCGGTTATCAAAGGGTTCTTGGTAATTGGCTGACCTCGCTAAGAGCTGCATAATCCCTGTGACTTCTATTCGAAACACGCCAAGGACTCCCATTTCTCCCATCCGCCCACATCTGAACTCGCCTATTTTCTTTCTAAGAGGAAGTCAGGGACAGCCAGAACGTACGACGAACTAATAGGATCCATCGTCAGATTAATGCAATTTTCCACCAATTCGCTATTCTCATAAGGCGCCACAAGGAGCATGCACTACGCCGCTGCTGTGGGTTTCGATGTTTCAATATGACCGAGTAGTGCCATCGTCCTCCATGTATGCCAGCTGTGCCTCAGCTCCCAACGGCGTCGGCTCATATGTGACGATGCTAGGCCACTCCGGCAGGGAGCCCTACGTGTTTCTCCAATTAAGGATGTCGGCGCCGAGATGAGGCTCAGTCAAGGGGTTGTGGTCCAGGGTCTCTGAGATCTCATAAAGAGGCCCAAGGCACCCTCCAGCGTTCGTAGCGCTTCTTCCTCTGTCTCTCCCTCTGCAAGGTTCATCGCAGGTCAACATCCACTCCTTACAGTCATTCTCTTCGACCTAGTCCTAACGACTAGACGTTTTCACTCATTTCCTGACTTGAAGTCACACTTTCACTCTTTAACCGCCAGCCGGTCCAAACCAGCCAAGCCCTGTGCATATTCGCAACTTGCTGTCTGACACCCTGTCCATACCTCTGAAAATGCCTTCCTATAGAAAGTCCACCATCCTAGCTGCCCTTGCCGGCGCTGCCTCGGTCTCAGCCCACGGCCACGTCACCAAAGTCACCGCTGGCGGCGTTACGTACGATGGCTTCGATCCCACCAGTGCCCCTTTCGGCCCGCAGCCGGACAGCGTCACGTGGAGTAATGGCGCTAAAGACAACGGCTTCGTCTTGTCGGCGGACATTAACAGCCCTGACATCATCTGCCACTTGGACGCCACTAACGCGGCCTTGACGGCGCCCGTTGCTGCTGGTAGCGATGTTTCGCTGACCTGGAACCAATGGCCCAAATCTCACGCGGGACCCGTGATTGACTATCTTGCCGACTGCGGTGGTGACTGCTCCACCGTCGACAAGACAACCCTGAAGTGGTTCAAGATCAAGGAGCTGGGCCAGCTCGAGCTGGGTGCTGGTGCCGGCCAGGTGGGCAAGTGGGCGGACGACCTGCTAATCGAGAACGGCCTTACCTGGACCACCACGATCCCCGCCAGCATCAAGCCCGGTAACTACGTGCTGCGCCACGAGTTGATCGCCCTGCACGAGGGTGGCAGCGCGGGCAAGACCCAGATGTACCCTCAGGTTTGTCACCACCCCGTGAAGTGCTACAGGAACGCCATGCTTACGATTGCGACAGTGCATCAACCTCAAGATCACCGGCTCGGGAACCGAGTCCCCCGAGGGTGTCATCGGTACCGAGCTCTACACGCCCACTGACCCCGGTATCCTCCACAACATCTACAACGACGAGACCAAACCAACCTATAAGATTCCGGGACCGCCTATGCCGACTTTCGGCGAGGGTTCCAACGACGACAACCAGGAGCCCGAGACTACGCCCGTCGTTTCTGAGGAGGCTCCTGTTGCTACTTCCAGCGCTGCTGACGTGACCACGGCCCCCACGAGCACTGCTGCCCCCTCGACCACCCTTGCCACGGTCACTACTGCCGAGCCGGTCCCCACCGGGCCCGTTGTCGCGGAGCCCATCGAGTCGGCCGCCCCGACCTCCACCAAGGCGTCGACGCCCGCTCCCACCAAGGTCTGCGCTGGCGGCAAGAAGCGCCGCAGTCGCCGCAACGCCCGCAAGACCCGGCAGGTCAAGAACCGTCTATAGAGGAGCAGGCTTGAGTGCGGGGGCTCTTGAGCTCATTCATGACGTCTTGGAGGGACAGAGTCGTACGGACAGACCTAAATTTCAGTGTAGATATATCTGAACTTGGCGAGCCATGGTGCTGCTGCCTTGCTTGAATGTGAATATACGGGGCTATGCCCTCAACACATGCAATCACCCACCTGTCTTACCCAACCCTGATGTGATGCCTGTTTTGAGATTTTATATGCGGGAAACCATCAAGATTTTAGGTTCATGATCCATTCTCACCCTGTTCCAGCGCCAAATGCACGTAGAGCGGCTGACTGTAGCTTCGCACGTCGCCCCCTACAGTCTAGTGGACGACCTTACGTCGGCCAGTTATATACTCCCGTCAACCTCCGCGCGTTGCATGAGCATCAGGATCCAATGGAAGCCGAAGCAGCAGGCTGATCCGCAGAATAGGTGACACTCCTTTGTAGTCGCTACCTACTTATTAGCTGACTATTACCAAGAAGTTCTTGCGTGAATCGTGCTCTCCTTCCCCTCCTTTCGAAGACGCAGACACGGTAACGTACTGAGATGTTCGTGGGCTCGTAACGCTCGAGGTCCCCGAGGCATGAGGTCCGCGGAGCTTAGACAGCCGAAGAATGACGCGTGCCACTGTCGTACGCGAGTGTATGGCGTCGCCAGGACTTCGGTGACGCGGTTCTTCCAGTCCTCGGCGTCGCGGTTATTGATGGGACCGCTTCTGATCAGCTTCTGCTGGGCCATTGAAGGCGGTTGGGGGCTGGTAGAGAGAAAAGGAAAAGGGGTAAGGAACGAGCGACAAGGAGACTGTTTGTACGCATTGATCCCTAGGAGACTGGTGTTCAAGCATGATAGATGTCTAATTATTAGTCAGTAGGCGGGGTCAAAAGCGCGTTAAAGCTGAGTGATAAGTCGCCAGCGTACGATGCATGACGGTCATATTCAAGACAAGATGTGACTTAAGGCACCTTTAGGAATACCTGCTCTCTAAAGCCAGCTATCTTCGAGCAGAGCCTCGTAGGCTACGGGTGGAACTTCCTGCTGCATTGAAGCTCAATGTCCCTAACATCTCTTGTGTCCACCGGAACAGAATCTCTAAAGCTTGCCACAATCCCACTTTCGGGATCTGCGAATAAAGGCCAGTCTGTTGCGCCAAGGTTTGGCCGAGCCGTATCCGCAGCGAATGAGAGTCAGGCATCTTGCATCACGAAGCTTGTTTCGTATTCCGACTGGGTCGAGCTGCCTCGATAATCAAGTTGGGTACCGAAGATCAATGGTAACTCCATCGAGTGCCAAGCCCCAAACCACGGTTTAGGGGATATGTTAGTGGAATTACCAGAATAGAAATAACGGTAGGCAGGCACGCCGTGCGAGATTCGTAGGCTGCGGCCGTCCGTTAAGAGTGGTTTATGTGTACTTCAGCAGCTTGCACTTACGTTGCGGACTTCCAGGCTGGACAGAAGAAGCTTTCCAGTGTCTGGCCCCACGCCAGTCTCATTTACACCACCCGGGTTATAAGGAGCGAAGGGGACGCCGTCATCGGCACTGTTACCAATAACGGCCGGCTAGATCGGATGCAGATGTTATCTTACACCTGACCGGCTACCTCCTGGTACAGCGCAGGATGAGAAGGAGATGAGACTTACGATCTTCGCCAAGCGTCCGCTAGTCGCTCGATCAGTCCAGTTCGGAAATACAATCCTATCATCGAAAACTGGCTGAAATGTGACGTACGGGGCTCGACCCCGAGTCCTGCTGAACTTGGATCACGTCCTCAATACGTTCGGCGTCAACTCTTCGCATGAAGGCTTGTTCCTCTTCTGCTGAGGGCCTCGTGCACCCTACTTGTGAGGCTACTTAAGAGAAATAAGAGTGCGTTGGGTCGTGCGTGGTCCTGTCGCCAGCTCGGTGCCTGGGTCCATTATGAATACGCTAACTATGGGGTCATCATGATATGCGAAGGCATAGTACCCTGTGGCAATCGCCCCAGCACTCTGACCCCAGAGCACGAGTCGTGACGAATCTCCGCCAAAACGCTCGATGTTGTCACGGACCCATTCGACAGCAAGGCGCTGATCCATTAAGCCGACGTTTTGCTTCTCTTGCCCGAGGCCTGCGGCATTTGGGAGCCGAAGAAGTTCAGGCGGCGGTTTAGGATAACCACGACGTGGCTCTTGCTGCGTTGCACCCACTGAGTCGGCCGGTTGTAGAACTGGTCCTGTCCGCCCCTCTGAAACCCCCGCCTTGTAGAAAGATAAAGACAGGCAACAAGTTCTTCTTCCTGGTCTTCGCCGGCGTCCATACGCTGAGGGTTAAACAGTCCTCGCTGATGTGGGTGCTGGTCTTGTCCAGTCCACCCAGGTTGAACTCCAGGACCTCTCGTGTATAGACAGAACCATTATTTGGGAGGTATTGCATACAACTTGGTGGTACCTTTGTAACCTGGATAGGGCAAGGGAAAGGTAGCTTAGGCTGAGGTGGCGCGAATCTTAACTCATTCAGAGGCGGCTCCGCGTATTGGATGCCAAGGAACTGACGAACCCCGGTAGCGGCGGGGTCTATAGTCCCGAAGACAACGCCATTTCCCGTCTTAACACGAGTTGGGTATATTGGTTCTCGGACCGTCCAACAGCCGATCCTGACTCAAAAGGTATCATGAACACAATGGCAAGAACTAGGCGAAGATGCATTGTTGCTTGTTGGGTCGGCGTAGAAGTGGTAATTCTAGGTACGGAATGAAGGGAGATGGTACTATCGAAGCCTCTATCCTGTGTTGGGGCCCTGTCTGGGCTAATAACAGGAGACGCTGATATGCAAGCCTGTCCTTGAGAGGGGAAGCGCGGGGTTTGATTGCAAATCGAATGGGCCATGCAACTTTATCCCTACACTGCTTGGCTACCTGCAAACCCTTGAATTCTAGGTAATTCATTTGGAGTCTGGGGTGGTATAGCAATATGATCCTGGGCGCCGTCTCCACGGCCCGAGACGTCGGGCCGCGAACCCCTAATCTGTCAATGGGCAGGGTCTGGCCAAAGGTTCACGCACCCTTGTTCAGCAGCTGAACGATACACATGAAAAGCAATGAATTAGGTCTGATAATACTGGATTAATGAACACAAAGTCGTTGAGGATCATAGTTATTCCGCTTTTCTTCTCATAATTCTGATTAGGTTAGACAGAGATACAGTAACAATAGACAACACCTTGGTAAGTATGCATAGGTAACTCAACTCTATAGCCAGAACTTGACTGGATTTGGCGATCATATTGGCTAGGCCTAGCTCATCGTACAAAGTGGCTGTATAATCCTTGCTTCTTTTAAGCAAGGCCAGGGACTAGCAAACCATTAAGCAAACACCGCTCAAGGCGGGCGAGCCATAACTACGGTTTCGTGAGGTTAATTTGACTTATGTTGTACGACTCCGTTTCCCATTAGAAGCAGTGTTAGTGAGCATGTCTATGTAATCTGCTTAAGCTTCCAATGCCACGGTCTCCTAATGTACCACTTATAATGGTGTTATTGCCTAGAGCCTACGTGCCTCCCATTGCCTAGAAAGGATATGCCTTCTTTCACCGTTCCTTGAAGTACAATCTCCCAGCTATATCAATTCTATGTCTTCCTTCTGAAAAGAAAAAAAATCATTTTCCTTTGCTCAGTAGGGATAGGCGCAAGCCATGAAAGCCACGGAATCAAGAGATTCACAAATCTTGTTAGCGGTACTTACGACTTTGCCATTGACCTTGTCACAGTTAGGCTGATCGCGGGATAAGGTTGCATAAAGTGTGAGAAGTGTAAATTGATATGGATAATTCAGGTTCTAGAGAATAATGGCTAGAAAGCTCTACATATAATATGGGAGCTCCGGAACAACGTTCTTACGGGGTGCCTATAGGTGCTTAATAATTAATTACGTAACCCTTATTTTACGACATACCCCCTAAGTAAAAAGAAAATTCTCTTTTAAATTTGCTATTTATAATTCCAGTAATCCTTAAATAATTATAATAATAATAAAAATAATAAAATTAATTAACTTAATTAATTAAAAAATAAGCCGTATATATTTTGAATACGTAAAAGGAAAATTATTATTATGTTCATTTCTTTATTATCGCCGTAATAATAAGTAACGAAATAATAAATTTGCGTTTTACGTTTTATATTATTTTTATTAATTTTCGCGCGTAAAAAAATTCCCTTTTTTTCTTTTTTTAATTTACATAATAATTTTATAAGCGCTTTAAATTAAGAAAAAATAATTACGATATTAACGTTTAATATAAAATTATTATTATTATTATTATTATTAAAAATAAGTAATTTTTTTTATTTCTTACGCGTACGTTATATACGTTACGAATTATTAATTATAATTATTAATAATAATAATAATAATAATAATAATAATAAATACCGTTACTTTTAAATAATTTTGCATAAATTTATTAATAACTATAGTAAATACTTTTTCGTACGTAACGTACCGTTACCGCCCGCGTTCGCGCGGCGCGCGTAACGCGCGTCGAGGCCGCCGCCGCCGACGTTACCACCGCCGCTACCGCCGTTGCCGCTGCTATTAAGCAGGCCGGCCTTACGTCGCCCGCGCCCGCGCCCGCTGACGCCGCCGTTACGACTCCCGCTCGCCCGTCCCGCCAACGCCCTACGCGTAACGTACGCCGCGCCAAGCCCTACCTCGGCTACCTGCGCTCCGCGTTCGCGGGCCGTTCGGACGGTATATACTACGATACCGCGGTAAAAAGTCGCTACTGGCGCTACGCCTCCGGGCATACCTACGTACCGGTATTCGTAGCTTCCTACTCCCTAAAAGCTCCTTCCTTTACTAACCGCTATTCGCAACCTTACCGTCGCCCGCGCCGCCGTAATACGCCTCATAAAGGTACTCGAAAACAACGCCCTCCGCCGATTTAATTTCCCTTTTTACCCCTATTTTTATACTTTAAAAAAAATATTAACCGTAATTACAAAAAGTAAACCGTTTTCGTATAACTATTTATATATTTTTTAAAAAATAAAAGGAAAAATAAAAAGAATAATAAACGATACGTTTATTATAAATACGTTTATTATAAAAATACCGGTTATACGTACGTAAATATTAACTTTTATTAAGTAAATTTTCGATTTCTTTTCTCCGTAAATATAATAATAATAATGATAATAATAATAATAATAATAATAATAATAATTTTTAATTTTTTTAAAAGAAATAAAAAAAAATTTGGCTTAAAAATTTTAAACCTAATAAAATATTACGTATTTTATTTATTTTTACGTTTTGCCGATTAAATTTACCATAAGTTTTATAAATTAAAAAATAATTCAAAATATTTAAATTATAAGTAAATAAGTTATATTAAACAATTAACAGATTTATTCTTAATATAATTATATATTTTATATATTAATATAATATGATATAATAAAATAATAATTTTTTAGTTTTTTATTATTAATTTAATTACTTATTTATTATTATAAAAAGGGTTTTTAAATTTTAAAATAAATATTTAAAAATAATAATTTTCTTAATCGTATATTTTAACGTAAATAATATAACTTTTGTTATAAAAATTATTACCGTTACTTAACAAATTATTTTTTATATAATTACTTTTCTTTAAAAGTTACCGCGTTTTAAAATTATCGGTAAATAATATATTTCTAATAATTAATAAAACTTAAATTTCCTTTATTTATAATTTTATATACAATCGCAAAAAAACGTATATAATATAAATAATGAATTATTTTATTAATAATTTTAATATATTTTTCTGATAACTTAATTAAAAATTTCGATAATAAAAATTATATAAATTATATTTAAACGAATTATTATTATTAAATATAAAATAAATTTTACGCGTTTTTAATAACTTTTAGTTTATTTTTTTAAAAAATTAACGATACATAAGTATTATTAATTAATCCGAAACGGATAGCGATTTTTTTTTTAATATAAAAATCGTATATTAAAAAAAGTTTTTCCCGAATTATTTAAATGTTAAAAAATTAATTTATTAATGAAAAATACGAAAATAAACATATATTATTTATTATATAATAAATACGGTTTTCTTAAAAATATAATAAGCTTAATTTTTGTAATATGAAAAAAAATTTCCGATATTATAATAACGGTAAAATTTTTAATTTATATAAAACTTATTTAAGTTTTATATATATTTTTTATTTATTTTAAAACAGTTTAAAAGAAGTAAATTATTTTAATTTATTTTTCGTAAAAACTATTTTAAAAAAATTTTATATTAAATCAACAAATTTTAAGGTTTTATTTAACGGTTATAATTATAATTATTTTAAAAAACTTAATTATAAATATAATAACGTATATATTAATAAAAAAATCGGTTTTTTAACAATTATTACCTATATAAATATGTAATTTATAACGTTTTAATTAATTATTGTTATTTCATTTATATATAAATATTTATTTTAAAAGAATTAATTTGAACTTAATTTATATAATCGGTTTTTTTCATATTCCGCGTTTAATAAATATTTTAATTTTTTTAATAGTTTTTTAAAAAATGTTTTTTAAAAGGTATTTTTCGAAATCATTTTAATATTTAAACGGTTTAATTAATTAATCCTTATAAATCTTAAACTTGTTAAATGTTATATTTAATCGATTTATTTTTTATAATATTTTTACCGCGATTATTTTATAGAAAATATGTAATTTTATATATTTTTATTTTGTTATATATTATAATAACGGAAATAAATAAACGATATTTTTTTTAATTCCGATTTAAAATTAAATATATTTTATTATTTTCATAAATTACAGTAATGTTTATCGAACGAACGTTACCGTTTTTAATATTAATAAAATTGTTTTTTAATATTTCTTTATTTTTACGAATAAAAACTTATAATTATCTTATCTTTTTTTTTTTTTTTTTTTTTTTAGGTTTAAAAATAAAAGAGGTAAAATTTTATTAATTGTTAGATTTTTCCTTATTTATTAAAATCTCGAACTTAATTTTAAATATGAGCGAATAAGTAAATTTACTTATATATTTTATTAAGTATATTTTCCGGAAGATTTCTTCCGTTTTTTATTTTTTATAATAACTTTACAGAAATTTTATAAGTTTACTACTTTTAACAAATAGTTCAAAATTTAACTTTAATAAATGATTAAATTTCGGTTTTAACGAATAATTAAGTTTTATTTTTTTCAACGTTTTTTAAATTTTATCTTTTAAATTAACAATATTTTTAAGGATAAAAAATTTATAATTAATTTTAATTATATTAATAATTTTTTTTTACTTTTAAGTTTTAATTTTTCGGTTAATTATTTATTAGGGTTGGAAATTTAAAAATAAAATCTCTTTAAGTTAAATTTTCGGAAATATAAAGTTTTATATAAATATTTTTTTAATTAGTAAAAACTATTTTCGTTAAATATAACATTATACGCAATAATAATTTTCAGAAATTTAATATTTTCTTAAATATCTGCTATAAATTTTTTTTTATTTTTCGCTTTTTTATTAACGGATACGTTTATACGCTATAAATATAAATTTTAAATTTATTATAATTATATTAACGAAAATATTATTTAAATTAATAAATAAATATTTTATTAGATATAAATAAATTATAAACCTAACTTAAATTTATCTTATATAATTACATAAGTATTTTAATTATTATAAAAATTTTATTAATTAATTTTTAGCTTATTTATTCGGTTTTTTATAAAATTTTAAACTTATAAAAAAGGTAATTTAAATTTAATTTTTTAATATATTATATCTAATAAGTTATAAATCCGTATATTACGATTATTTTAATATTATTATTTTAGCTAATTTAATAAATAAAAAATTTATATTACTTATATATTTAATATTTAAAATTTTTAATAATTCGGAACGTTATTTTTTAAGTACGATTTATAATTAAAAAAAAAGTTTTTTATTATATTCGTTTTTAATTATTAAAAATTATTTAAAATTATTATAACTTATAAAATAATCGAAATAATTTCATATAATCCGTTAAAATAATTTAAATATTTATCTTTTAGATATACGTTTTAAAATTACGTAAAAGTCGTACATACGAATATAAGTTTTATATTTTAAATACGTCGTTTTTTTATAATAATATTTTTAACGTTTTTAATAAATAATTTTAACGTTATAAGTTTTAAATGCTCAAATTTTAAATATTCGAAATCTTTCATTTTTTCGTAAAGCCGTAAATAATTTTTTAATCGTTTTTATATTTTTTTTATATTTTTTTTTAAATTAATTATCGGGTATATTAATACGTTTATTAAATTTTATAAAATTATAAATAAAATATTCGAAGAAAAAAATTTCGGTTTATATTTTAAAAAATTAAGTTATAAATTTATAGGAATTTTATTTTATTTTAAAAAAATAATTTAATTTATAATATTAAATTTTAAGCTTACCAAATGAAATTTTTAAAATAATATTAAAGAAAAACTTTATATTATTATTATATTTTTAAAAATAAAATTGTATTTTAATTTATTAAATATTTTATATAGTAATTTTTAATTATTTTTTTATATTATTAAATATAAAAATATTAAAAACTAATTAATTTTTGATATTTAATAAATAAAATATATTAAAATAATAAAAATTTACCGAAATAAATAATAATATAAATTTTTAAAATTAAATTAAATATATTAAAAATATATATATTAATAAAAATTATAATAATATTATTAAATTTTAATTATTTTATAATATTTCGGATAAATTTATTTTATATTTTTTAAATTAAAATAATATATTTTTTAAATAATTATTTCCGTAATTACGAAATATAAATTAATATAATTATTAAATTTTTATAAATAAGTTTTTCGAACGTAATTAAGTATAAATATTTATTATTTTTAAAGCGTTTTTAATTTTAAAAAATTTTATATTAAATTATAATAACCTTTTTTATTAAGTTATAATGTTAATAATAATATAATAAAAAATTTTAATTTATTTTCGTAATATATAATTAAAAATTACTTATTAAATTTTTTTAAGGTTATTATAAATTCATTAAATAAATTATTTCGAACGAAGTTAAAAAAAATTATATTTAATTTAATATAAAACGTTTCGTTACGGTATTTAAAAAAATTTTTACTGTAAATAATTTTTTAACTTTTTAAAAATTATACGTTTTCGTTTTAATATAAATAAAAAATTAAATTTTATATTATTAATTAAGTTTTATATTATTTATATTAGTTAAATATAAAACTTTATGGTAATTTTCGCGTATTATCGTAGTAATGCTTATCGTAATAAAAGTAAATTAATTTTTTAAATTTTTAAGTAAGTTTTAAATTGTAATTCTTTTTTTAAAAAATTGTTTTAATATTTTTAAAAATTTAATTTTTGATTATGACGTTAATTTTGGAAATCTTTTTTAATTTTTTCCGGTTATTTTTTATAAAATGTTTAAAGTTTTTAATGTATTTATTTTTAAAAGTTTTTAGTATAACGTTATATTAATCGGAAATTTTTTTAATTAACGAAAATTTAAATATATATATATTTTTTTTTCGTTTACGTTATAATTTAAGTAATATATTTTTCGACCGAAAAAAACATAAGAAAGTTTATAAAATAATTTATATTAAATATATTAAGGTTAATAAAGTTTTAAATATCGCGGGAAATAAC
>QJNV01000068.1:148082-203095 GCA_004155935.1 Monosporascus sp. GIB2 | reverse complement strand
CCCCCCCCCCCCCCACCCCTTTTTTTCCCCCGAAAATTGTCGATGATGCCGTCTCGTTGGCGAATGGATCGCACCACGCATCCTGAAAACCAAAAGGTTCTTCTAATAACTTGATGCTTTTGGGAAGTAGAAGCTGGTATCGTGAAGTATTACTGACTAGTGATGAATTTCCTAGGAACTGCGATGGATGATATTCGTTTGCGTGGTGATTATTGCCGTGATTGCTATGGACCATTCTTCCTGTGGCATATGTCCGTCCTTTCGGAGCTAATTTGAATGCTCTTTAGGGGTTCCCCAAAGCCTAATGAGTCACTATGTATGAGTGGGCAGATATGTTATGGAGAAGTAGTGATATCCGTGCGTTAAGGTTTCTCAACTAGAGCTTGGCTTTGGTTTGAACCTAGCCGGGAAAACTTTTTTTTAGACATTTCATCGAGCTTCTTAGATATGTGTGAGCGCCAGTATAGATGGAAAAACTAACATTACTAACTTTGGATGCCACCTCGATAAGCTAACTATTTTGTCTTGATTTCCAAGGAGGTACCACTTTACGAATTACCCCTATTTGAGCCACCTGAAGAATTAGATAGAATACTGTCCCCATATTAACGTATACATTCGTGTTGTAAGCCTTCTTCTGATGCGGGAACGAGTGGCCGTAATCTAACTCTAATATCTTGCCTGATCGTCACTTTTCCCACATTTCGCATTGCTTGTCATGCTTTATACGGGGTGCTTGTGATTCCTATTTCGAAGGCTTGGTGCCTTGATTCCACACTACTGGGTTCCTCTACCTCGCCCATCACCCGGACACTCTCTGTATGGATATCGTTATCAGCCGGTATATGTTACCTGTTCTGTAACTATGTTTGAACCGCCTTCCGCCTCTCCCGCCGGCATAAGATGGATATTGTTTATATTTTCATCAACTTCTCAAAAATACTCAAAGGAATGCTATCTTCACGGGAAGTTTACTTTCCCCCTTTATTGTTTTCTAGCATCCTTCGTTTCCTACCTTACGTTTTCCCTTCCAATTACGTCCTCCGTACAGATATTCGCTCATGAATCTCCCTTCACGTTCCAAATTACTCCCGCTACACACGCTCCTATTGATTCCACTACTCACTTTTCTCCCGTCACACCTCTCCCGATCTTCCCAATTAGCTTTCCCCTTGCAACTCATTTACCATCAACTACGAAGCCTCTTGCTCCAGATTGCTTCTCCCGTTCCACATTCTCTAGTTATGGCGACCATTACTAGCCATTCCACTATTCGAGTCTTCATCGCGTATTGTGTGATGTCTCACGGCACACGATCTCACGCACCGTCCTAACATCAACCTTAGCCCACTTGACGGGACCACGATGTCACGAGCCATAACACATTCGATAAATTTCGAGTATCCTAGGTATGGATCAAATAACTGCTCACACTTCTATCCTAAGTCCTCGAGAGCGGAAGGCCAGTATGTCAAGTCCCCCGGAGATTCCATCAGCGCGCCTGTACCCCCGGCTTATCCTGTGGTCATGACTCATACCTATAGTCGAGCAATCTGTGTATATGGAGCCAAGGGTCTGCTAGTCCAGTGTAACCTGTCTGGGATGTGGGAGGAAGTGTTATAACATGTGAGCGTTCCCCTTGTCCTGTCTGTGCTGACGCGCTACAGGAGGATGGTGAATTCGGACTCCTGCTGCTCCCACGTGGCGCCATCTGGAAACGTGTAATAGGAGTCCCTTGCGACCCTTTACACGGCTAGAGCAGGGATACCGCGCTTATTAGGTGTGTGATAGACATGTGGTCGAAGATATCAGCATTACTCCAGCAGAGGTAACGGCGGTCGTATCCATATCTAAACTTAAGACCCAATCACATGTTGAAATCTGGCTGATACCTCAAACTTGAGGATTCGCGGTAGTTGTTCATTGCAGACCAATAATGATTCAAATAACCCCCAAAGGTAAATTGACGCTCCTACTTCTAGCATGCTTTAGTCGTCCAATGGTGGGTAAAGATTCCTGAGCTGAGCTTCGCTAAATTTCTCGCAGTCCCGCGCCGCAACGCTGTGCATTGCTTCGGGTACTGTGCCATGACTGCCAAGGATTCGAGCATACCCTTGGGTTAAAAGCTGCTGGCAAAGCCACTTGATAACGTGCAGCCTAGCATCGTTTCTGTGGTAGTGCAGATGCTTGCCATTTCGCGTGGTCTTGTGCTACCTACTTAAGTAGCATAACTACCGTCAGGTGTCACAGACTCGTTACTCAGCTCCGTCATCGCTTGCCGCTGCAGATGCGTCTTCAGCAAATAGGGGTAAGCAATAAATACGCTTAAGATGTGAGCTCGGCATGCAAATGCAAAGAACGGAATGACTAAAAATAAAAGCTAAATCGCTCTTTAGAGTCGAGAAAAGTAAAGAGTCCACAGCGATGCGATTCTCACAAGGCCCCGAAGGGAACGCCTTCCTATTTCTAATAGAAAGTAGCAGGGCATCGCCCTGAACCTAGACCAGGAATTACATTGATTCCAAATTAATCAGAATGTTCTATTACTAGCCTCTCAGCCAAGGTGCCTGGACTATGGTAATCTGTTGGCGGTAGGGTTCATTTTTCTCTCTCCCTCGTAAATCAGCTCGTGGGTTGAATGCACCTCTAGAAAGGGGCTCATCAGCAGCGAGCAAGACTTTCCATACCACAACCCTATCCAAAGGCAGAAGACATAGCCGACAACTTAACCATAGCACGGGAATCAAAAGGGCCGTTAAGCCGTCAACCCCCCGCAACAAAAAAAAGGGGGGGGGGGGGGGGGGAGGCCCGACGCCTTTTCTACATCCCGATAGGGCCCTAGACGAATGAATAGATAACGGAACTTGCGAGGATACGACTCTACAGCCAACGTCATAGGTTTCGCTAAATGCCGATTAGAAACTCGTAACAGCTATCCGGTCGCAAAGTTATCAAAACCGTAATTCAACGGCCCGTCACCTTCGACCCAACCCGCCCCTCCCCTCTAAGAGACTTACTAGCAAAGCTGACAGGTTGCGACTTGAGGCCGGCTTCACTTCACTACCATTGGCAGGCATTGCTGTTACTATCTTACCCAATCGAGACCAGCTCTGAGTTGCGAAGTTGTTGCGAGCAGCATATATGTACGAGTAAAAGTGACAGTGCTCTAGAATCCTTGAACGCGCTGCCGTGGCAGGGGCCGGTGCGTAGATTGCTGAGGAACCTAGAGCATTAATAAGGGACGCAAGCCTACTTGTAATTATACTGCATCGTTATATCTGGTTTGAGCTGAACGTGGATAACAGTCAAAATCTTATGTGATATATACATTTCTATCGAAATATGCGGGTCTAATATATCCTATGGCATGGTGCTATTTTATACCAAATATCATCGCGTGTTTGAAGGTTAGGAGTCGTACACCCAAACCCCCTTATAATGAATCAATAAAGGAACTAAGGTGGGGACTTCGTAACAGTTTGTCCGCTTGAAAGCTGAGCCGAGGATGTTAAATGGTACAGTAAGCTGTGGAGTAGACTACATCTTAAGTTAGTGTGGGGTTGATTTGTCTGGGGTCAAGCACATCGATGGGTTTTCTCCAGGCCGTCGGAAGCCGCTCAAAGTTCGGCTCAAGCTCAAACTCTGACTTCGACTAAGCTTCGGTGTAGAGGCCTAAACTTCACAGTTTCCACCTCAATCGGTTTTCAGGAGTTCGATTTTCTTTCCTTTCGAAAGTAGCAGGAGTGAAGGGTTAGGCTTAAGACAATGTCCGCCGTCAATCGCAGTCTGCGGACGGCTTCGAAGTCACTGCGTGTGCAGCCGACAAGCTTCCACAGAGTAGCAGCAACTCCACTGGCACGAAGCGCGAAGTTCGGAAGCCCACGGTCGTTATTAGCTGCTGCCACCACCAGCAACTCCTCCCGCACCAACTCGTTCTCCACCACCACCCCCCGAAAATCAGCTCCCGCGATGCCGCAAGAAGGAAGGGAATACGATCCTGAAATCAAGGACATCGCGCAATATGTCAACAAGCCAATTGATTCCGAATTAGCTGTAAGTGTGGTTGTTATCTTGCTGGTTCTTAAAAAAGCTTCCTCAAGGGCTACCCCGCGCAATCTGGGGATGCCGCGGCTAACCGTCGCCTCGTTCCCTGGCAGTTTGACACGGCGAGATGGGTTTTCCTCGACACTCTCGGCTGCGGTCTTGAGGGTCTGCGATTCAAGGAGTGCACGAAGCTACTCGGGCCCATTGTGCCCGGAACCGTGGTTCCCAATGGCACAAAGGTTCCCGGTACCGACTTTCAGCTGGACCCCGTCAACGGCGCGTTCAACATCGGTGCTATGATCCGATGGCTCGACTACAACGACTGCTGGCTAGCGGCTGAATGGGGACACCCGTCAGACAACTTGGGCGCTATTCTCGCCGTCGCTGACTGGGTCAACCGGACCAACAAGGCCGGCGGCAACCTCGCCGGCGGCAAGATCTTTACGGTCAAGGATGTCCTGGAGGCAATGATCAAGGCGCATGAAATCCAAGGCTGTCTGGCGCTGCTCAACTCGTTTAACAGGGTCGGACTGGACCACGTTGTGCTCGTTAAGGTTGCCAGCACGGCGGTTGTGTCCCAGATGCTCGGATTAAGCGAGAAGCAGATCGCCGACGCCGTCACACAAGCCTGGGTTGATGGACAGAGCTTGCGAACCTACCGACACTCGCCGAACACCATGTCGCGGAAATCCTGGGCCGCCGGCGACGCTTGCCAAAGGGCTGTCAACTTGGCTCTGAAGGTTGCGAAGGGCGAACCTGGTATCCCGACCGTTCTTTCTGCGCCTGTTTGGGGCTTCTACGACGTCCTGTTCAAGGGAAACAAGTTCCAGTTCCAGCGTCCATATGGCAGCTACGTTATGGAGAACGTCTTATTCAAGGTCTCCTATCCAGGTTTGCACTACCCCACCACAAGAGCCCGCGCAACACTTAAATACTGACATTTCTCAGCGGAGTTCCATTCGCAGACTGCGGTCGAGGCCTCGCAGAAGATCCATGCTCAACTCAAGCAGTTGGGCAAGTCGGCGGCTGACATTAAGGGTATCACGTGCCGAACTCACGAGGCCTGCATTCGCATCATCGACAAGCAATTCAAGCCCATGGATAACTTCGCGGACCGTGACCACTGCATCCAGTACATGTGCTCCGTGATGCTGGTCTTCGGCCGGCTGGAAGCGACGGACTACGTCGACGGCAGCGAGGCGGCGACATCACCCCTCGTCGAATCCCTGCGCAAGAAGATCAAGTGTGTCGAGGACCCGCAGTTCACCAAGGACTACCACGACCCCGAGCTCCGGACCATCTCCAACGCCCTGACGGTCGAGCTGAACGACGGCACCGTCCTGGAAGAGGTCGTGGTCGAGGCTCCCCTGGGCCATCGCCTGAGGAGAGAGGAGGCCAAGCCTCACATCTTGGAGAAATACAAGAGGCACCTGAGCCACCACTTCTCGGAGGCTCAGGTCAAGGAGCTGGTCGAGCTGGGCTTGGATGGCAAGAAGTTGGAGACTCTCTCTGTTGACGAGTACGTCGACAAGTACGTCGTCAAGAACAGCAAGTTTGTCTGAATTCGTGTACGAGTGGACGAGTCGTGATTTAAAACAAAATAGCTGTCGTCATCTAGACTGGTCAGGACATAAATACAAACGGTGAAACTACAAGGCTGCCGCGGAGTTGACTAAGCGCTGTATTACGAGGTTTTCTACACACACAAGGCCCCCAAAAAGACATTCTTGTAGTAACTGAATCGTATTTGTAAGTGCGACCTGACCGACCGGTTCGGATAAAGAATGTTTGCACAGCCACCGTGTTTCCCTGATGAGAAAGTCAAATGCGAAAGACCCAGGCGGTCCCACAACAGTCTGTCCCCTACTACCTACCTACCTATGGGAGGTGGGTTAACTAACTTTAGAAAGCCGATCGCCAAGCCGGGTTACGGAAAGTCTCCTACTGCACTAACCTACCTACGCCAACTGCGCCGTACATAAATAGGTGGGGCAGTGTTTGCCGCCTCAGCGCTCTTGTTATAGTGGTACGTTAATTGGAAACGTCGCTCAGACAAATCCCCCGGGGCCTGCTGCGACCTTAACGTTTAACCTCCTACTTAAACCTCCCCTCTGTCCTCTGAGAACTCCCTAGCCTCCCTAAGCCAATATATATTATAATTGAGTTTCTTTAGCCCCCGAGCCGCTGATCTGTCCATCGAGTATTACTTCCCTACAACGTCTAGCCACCCGAACTCCAGGGATCCAAGATAGTCACAATGGACCGCCAGGAGATAATCGCGACCAACAAGTCTCTTCGTCTGATCAAGAATGTGCGTTCAGACTCCTGAGTCCACGTCTGGAATGAAGAGCCACTAAGCACTATTCCAGGAGCTGGAAACCCTCCTCGAGAAGGGCGTCGTGAGCGACGACGTCTTCGACCAGGTCACCAAACTCCTACCCGCCGAGTCGCCGCTCTCCCGGACCGAAGCGCAGCGCGGTAGCCCCTCGGTCGCCGCACCGCCCACCCCCGTCTCGGCGCCGCAGACCCCGCCCGTCCAGTCGATGGCGAACATGGCGCTGAACCAGAACCCGCCTCCGAGCCACCAGGCGCAGCCGCCGCCGTCGTACCAGCAGACGGGCCCGCCGTCGCTCCCCGCGCGCGGAGGACCGCCCGCCGCGCCCCCGCCGCAGAAGCCCGTCCTCGCGCACGCCCGCGCCCTGTACAGGTACCAGGCGGCCGACAGCCGGGACCTGTCGTTCGAGCGCGACGACCTCATCGCCGTCCACGAGTACATGAACGCCGACTGGTGGATGGGCCGCAACGAGCGCACGGGCGCCGAGGGCATCTTCCCCAAGACCTATGTCCACGTCGACCTGGCCGAGGCGCCGAAGCAGCAGCAGTATCAGGGCTACGCCCCTCCAGCCCCCGTCGGAGGAGGCTACGCTGCCCCGGCCCCGCAGGCCCAGAACCCCTATAATGCCCCCGCACCGCCGATGGCCGTCGCGGAGGGTGGGGGCAACCAGGGCGGCGGGGAATCGCAGGGTGAAAGCAAGGTGTCCCAGCATGGAAAAAAGTTCGGTAAGAAGCTAGGAAATGCCGCTATCTTCGGCGCGGGTGCGACGATTGGTTCCAACCTCGTCAATTCGATCTTCTGAGTGGGCGTTGGGGAGCTTTGTTTGGTCTCGGTTCATGTTATGTTGCTTTGGGCATCAGATGGGCCGAGGGGTTATCTCTCTGGTCACCTGAGCATACTGATCCTGCCGGTGGCTCGGGATTGAGGGCTGCACGGCTGTCTCTGAGGGGTAGTATATATAGCTGACTTGCTATGGAATCATGTAATCTCGGGCCAGAGGGTTATAGATAGACGCCGGAATGAGTATTTACGAATAAGTAGACCAGTGAACCGTCTATTGCCTTTGAAGCCTTTATGATAATCTTACATCTTCGCGTATATAGCTCACTCAGCCTGAGAGTGACGGGTTTTGCGGCCCCTATTCCACGATACTCTGGTTAAGGTAATAATAACCCGATGATGTATTCATCTCTATCTACATACGTTATATGTGGCGTATGCGGGCATCCTTAACGTGTTAAGGAGTGGTTTCAAAGTGGCTTCTATAAATGGCAGGGTCCAGGAGACGGACCGCTACTACATTGTATTCCAACGCGGGCTCTCCTCTATGAAACTATCTCCATACATGTCAGCTCAAGATGGCTAGCTCACACTGGGACACCATCTCGAACCGCATAACGGTCTTCTGCTCCTATTGGATTATGGCAAAAGATCAGGCGCTCGAACTGCGTTAGTAGCTCAAGCGGTATATAGTTATATATTCCTACAGCTCCTTATGCGGCGTTGTCGTTGATCCTTGGCAGGCGGAAATCAATAACAACCCGGAGCTTAGTTGAGATCTTTTGCTCATTCTCCAACGAGATCGTCATTCACATCCTCGAGTATTTTCCAAGTTCTGATGTAGGCAACATTCGACTGGCCTCTAGATACGTGGCAGATATGTCCTCGCTAAATCTTGTGCCCCAAGAATTTTGGACTAGCCGCTTCGCGCCTGAATCAGAGATGGGCTTCTCCTTTGCCCAACCGTTTTGTCCGCGGCTGTCTGCTCGCGGACCGCCGGGTGCTATACATCAAAGCAGAGGCGACCCTGAGTGATTCGGGCTGTTTCCCGCGTTCCGGAATCGCAAGCGGATCTGGCACAACCCGAAAAATATCTCAGACGCTTTACGTGTCCATATAGAGAATAAGGACTGAGTAACCGACACCCCCTACCGAGATCCACGTCTAGTCATGCCTCCGGCCGGCAGGCTGGGACCCGCTGTCTCGGCGGAGACGTCGCTTGAAGTAGAACACAGGGGAAGGTTCGCTAGTCAAAACTTGTATTTAAGCTGTCGCCTGTTTGAAAAGCAGACTTTAATGGTTCCCCCCTGAGATGGCAAGTCGTGGGCTGAGACTGGGGGCATCCTATGTCTATTCGAATGGAACCACCTATGTCAGCAGGTTGCACGCACGGCCACCGAGCACTTCTGAGAGCGACGTCGGCAACTCCCAAGTTGGTTACGTTAACACCCATTAAGAAAGACACGATATCGTTCAGTCCCGGAAGTTCACTAGAAGCGTTGGAAGCTACCGTTGCTATGAAGGGAGTAATTGGGCTTAAATTTCACATGGCAGTTCCTCACGGACTATAGGTGCTTTCCGCCGGGAAATTAATTATTACAGACTCGGACACCAGAATGGGACGGCGCGCAACAGGCCATAATCGACCATGTATAGGTTGGGAGTCGAACTTGACGTGAGTGCCACCTCTATTCGATCCTGGGACACTCACGGTTGGGACAGGCATGCAAGATAGTCTCGTTATCTCTAGTCGTACAAATACCCGATCTTTTTGTCACCTGCAATACTAGGGTATCTACACCAAAGGGTCCATGTACTGCTGAGATTTGGAATCCGACGATGCCGAGGTGTCCTCGCACCTGGCGTTTCCCTGATTCGCTCTGGCTGCAAG
This sequence comes from Monosporascus sp. GIB2, assembly GCA_004155935.1. NCBI lineage: Eukaryota > Fungi > Ascomycota > Sordariomycetes > Xylariales > Monosporascus > Monosporascus sp. GIB2. The sequence goes on along the minus strand of QJNV01000068.1, from coordinate 194,045 downwards.
CATTTAGCCTTTGCCTCGATATGGACTTCAGTGGACCGGACGGGCGGCTTTTTCGGCAGCTGACCAGGGTAAATACGATTATGTGTAGCTACCCAGCGGTCTTCCTTGGAATGAAGTTCATCTACTCATATGGCCGCGGATGCTCTTATGGACGCCGCAACTACCTAATTAAAAACACGTTTGACGCACTTGGTATCGAACAGCCGTTCTATATCGACGGACGCAATGGTGAGGTGATCACGAAGCCCGCCTTGGTCTCGACTTTAATCATAAACTGATACAAAGTTTGCTCGTAAGAGAATACCTTAGGGATGATATTGAAAAGCTCTACTACATCTAAGTCCGGTGGATACCACGGGGAGTTAAGTGTGGCGTGTCTAAATATAACAGCTTTTTACGATCAAGGGGAGATCAGATGAACTCTGTCTCCGCGGACAAGAAGTTATGAAAATACCCCTTTATAGGATAACTGATGTTGAACCCAAAGAAGGCGAACTCCTCACACCTTTCTGCGCTAAAGCTATGGTGAGGAGGGACGCGTACCTTGACTGCTATGTTGAAACTCTCAGGCATCCTCCAGGTAGATATTTCTACGATCTCGCGGGCCGTAGCCAAGTGGTACAAGACGCGGTTCTCCGGAGTCTTTCCTGTCAAGGTCCGGACGGCTCGCATGACCTACTCACACGGGACTCGCTAGAATAAGCACGGGAATTCTAGGATACCAAGGGGGCTTCGCCTTCACGGCGGCGGACCTCACCAACGTTCAGGAGATTCGAGTTTCGGTCGGCAAGGAGGGCCGGTGACGGTCGGAGAAGCACATCTCCGGTCTTTGGCTCGATTATCGCGACTCAAGAATACCAGCCATCGTGGGGCAATGGATCCGAGAAAACGATTCCCTCGCGTTGGAACCGGGGGTCCGGATCGCCCAGGTGACAAGCTGGCACGATTTCTCGGACGGCTACAGGCAGGTTAGATTTGGTCCCATCGTGAAGACCCGCCCGGGCACCGCGGCGGGCGTAAGAAAGGAGTTCTTGAACCCGACGACGGGAGGCAGCGTCTGCCTGTCGTACCGCAAGGACCCGTACGAGAAGCTAGTAAGTCTTCCTTCACCAGCATCTACCCAGATTTTCCTGCCACCTCGGCCCACCGGAACTAACTTTTCATGTCTTCCCCCACTCAGCGCGGCATCATATATGGTCGCAATTATGAATGGCACCATGTGCGCGTCCTCTACCCGCCACACGCGGGTAGCCGCGAGAACCCCCTAATCACGGCGCCGCCGCCCTCGTGCCGGGCTGGCGGCTCGTGGCACGGCAGAGACAGCAACTTCAAGTCCTGGGTGGTGCCGGAGAAAGCCTTTTATGGTCGAGGGCATGGCGGGGGCCGGAGAACGACGAGAGTCCTATCATCGCCATCGAGGTCTCGTACAAGGTCCTCAGCTCTGAGCCCCGCCGCCTGACACTCGTCTACGGCGGCGCACGCTCGGCGCGCTCGGCAAGCGGCCCCAGAAGCAAGAACTGCTTCCGGTGAGACCCTCGCGCGCATGGAGGTCAGGTTGGTTAGGCGGGAGAAGATTGATTTTCTCAGCGTACCTAATAAGCTTATTTAACCGAGCAATAATCGTCCACCATCCCCCCCTCCCCCGCCTAAGACCGCACCGACCCTCCTATCCCTCGCCTGACTTCGCATCTCTCCCACTCAGCCCCAACCCCAACAGCAGCCTATCTGTATTTCCGATCCGGCGCCCACACTGACCGGGTACGATTCCGAAACATCACAGTTCTTCACGAATACGAGCCGCAAGCTCCACTTCAGCGAGTGGCAGGCGGCGGCGACGACGCCCTCGCCCGAGCTCTCCTCCCGCGCCTACGTCCTGGCGGAGGCTAGCAGGTCCCAAGGAATGGGCGACGGCGTGAAGAGCGTGCGAGACTTCAGGCGGATGGACGGCGTGGGCGCGTTCGTGGGGCTCTGGGCCGTGCCGAGGCGCAGGGACCGCTCACTGCGACATAACCCGCTGGGACCTCTTTCGAGACGAAGAAGGACGGGGGCGAGGGATGAGTGGGGAGGAGACGGCCAGACTGTGGGCGAAGGGGGAGAGGGGATTTGGAGTGATATTGATAAAGCGAGGATGCGGGAACGAATGACAGGGAGGTATACTCTCCGGGCTAGATTTACGTCCGGCTTCGCGTCATTTGCCTCAATGCCTGCTGCTCCGTCTGCGGCCTACTGGTACAGTTGGTTGCCAACTTGGATTCACCTGGATCATGCTGTCTAGCCTTTGCCGAATGCGCCGGGTGGCAATGTCGATCGCACCGGGGCTTCATGGGAGGATCACATGATTTCCACAGGAAACATTGCAGGACTCTGACTTTTATGGCACGCCCGATTCCGCAAAGAAGGCCCGCTATCGCGCACCAAATCGCATGGACCAAAGCTGGTGCAATGAGTGACCAAGTAGGTGACGCCTGGTAAGGGTTGTTCCAAGGCCCAGGATCTGACTCAAAGACGGAGAGACTCCTCTCCACAAGAAAAAGAACTCCCAACAGTAATCTGCTTCCCACCAAGCGACGGCAGAATGAAGTCATCATGAGGTTGTTCCGACGGCGAACTCATTATGCGATTGGCCGGTGCCCCGGCAGCAGCCACGGCAGCCAGCCGCCGCAGCAGCGCCGGCACCGCCGACTATTAAATTGGGAACGGCGAGGCTGGTGATAACTCCAAAAGAACGGACTGCGCAGTGGCGTGAGGCCTAAAGGCGCTCATAGTATAGTCCGCGAGACCTGCAATAAAAATGGGTGCAAAGACGCCACTTTGAAGCCCGGCGGAAGGTATGCGAGCATTGTGCCCGAGTTCCCGTAGCTGCATATATAAATCCTAATTAATTGCCAATACTAAGGCAATCCGGCGTAGTGTTAATGTCATGCCCTGCTTGTTCCCCTGGTTTAGTATAGACATTCCCTTCGGGGGCGTGTGTGAATCACACGGTTGTCAATGTCTTTCGTCCCTCCTTTTTGCATTTTTACAGGAGCTTCTTCCCCTTATATTCAGATACGCCTTTTTCTTGGATCAACCTAACAGATACAGAAAACGAAGGTGACCGGGGCAGTCAAGTCGAATCACTCGCCTATGGAACCGGCTGCATAATTATGTGAGCGCCGACCGACGCCATTCCGGGAGCAGGCGCGGGGTCTCCCGACTTCGATCGAGCAAGGCGACGAGCTGGCAATGGCGATATTCCGAACGGACGGGTCCCAGCGGCTGTGGTCGAATTGCTCGGGCTCGTCTCGAATCTCCAACAGCGGGCACGCGGCGCTCGTGGATCATCAAGACGAAAGCCAAGAGGGGAACCTTCCCGATGACTTTCCGAGCTTTCACGGGCCGATGCATAAGTACTAAAGAAGAGAGGCTGCGCTGCTGTCACTCACGGTCCGCTTTTCTTCTAATCCCTGGAACGCCGTTTGTGTGCACCTTAAGTCGGCCCACACGCACGCGGATTTCCACACGTTGCCCAGAACTCTACGACGTCCACATCGATATTCAGAACGGAAAGCGCTTCCTGGTACTTATGAGAGAATGGTGTTGAGGCCGAGATTATTATCGCCCGCCTCAAACTGCGACGGGCTATGCCGACGCTTTTCGGGGCGTTCGGTCTAACGTGCGTTACTTGATCCTCATCTGATAAAGCCGCCTCGTCGGAGGCGACCGTCGAAATAACATAAAATAATGCGTCCTTGGAAAGCCGGCCAGTCGTGAATACGTAGCGCGCGGTAGGATATTATTGACCGCCTCATCTAAGCACCCATATATACATACACCCCCTTGGACTCCTTTTAAGGGGAAACTCATTAGACCGGATATCTGACAATAACTAACGGGGCGCACGAACGCCCTGCAGACCGCGGGGTCTGTCAGTCTCTCTCTGTGTGTGAGTCTATCTGTTTGTCTAATGCCAGATAGGACAGGCTGCGGGTCGTTCAGATGCGGCGCCCGACGTCCATTTCTCCTTGGAAGTAATACTCCACCCTGGTGTCACATTTAGCAAAAATACACATGCCAGATAGGCCGGCACCGAACCCCAGCAAGCACTCGCTCGTCCGCCTGCTGAACTAATGCATAATCAAGTCTTGGCCGGTGGATTGGGACCGAGACAAGACGATAGTCTAAGCCCGGCCACGGAGGTACCGCTTCTACCCCAGCCAGCCAGCCAGGCAAGCCGTACGTGTTTGCCAAAAACCGCGCGCTGACTTTCCCGTGCCATCCCCACTACGCCACGGCATCGTCGTCCCCGTCCACGCCGCGGCGCCCCCTGAGCCAGGTCTCGGGGGCGCTCTCGAAGCTGGCGCGGCGTCCCCAGTTGCGGGGCTGGCGCTTGAGGAAGGCGCCGACGGCGCCTAGGTAGCCCTCATGGCGCAGGAAGTAGGCCTGCTTCTGGCCCTTGCTCCAGAACTTGATGGCGTACGAGAGCGTGTTCATGGTCTGCGGGTGGCCCCGGATGAAGGATCCACCGAAGTAGATGTTAGAGAGGCCGTGAATCTGCGACTGCAGGTACGCGATTTGCCCGATGTTGTTACTGATGGCATAGAGCAGCGACCGCGAGACGTCGGCGTCCGAGAAGCGGTCCTTGAGGTTGTTTTGCGCCATATTCGAACCTGCGCATCCGCAGCCAGTTGCCGCGCGGGACGGTGGATCTGACGATGGCGGAAGTTGCTGTTGCTGCTGCTGCGGCTGCGAAGAAGATGATACCGGGACGTCTGAGGCTGGAGCAGGGTTCTTGATGGTGGATATGCCCGCGCCGTTGTTTTCGGTTTCGTGCTCGGCCTCCAGCTTCATGCGAAATACCTTCCCGAAGGAGCTGGCGATTGTAGTGCTTTTCAGCCCGATCTTGCTATAGTCGGCGCCGTAGATATCGCCCACGAGCATGTCGACTTTGGCATTGTCGCCCTTGGCCGCCATGTCCAGCATGTCGTCGAAGCTCTGGGCGCCGGTGAGGAGTGACAAGAGGCCCCATAGTGTTCCTCCACCTAGCGATGTCCCTCCCACGCGCTCGTAAGTCCGCGGCCCCGACACTCTGAGGATGCTGACACCAGATCCTATGTTCACCAGCATGTAAGGGTAGACATTAGCGTTGGGCGAGGCAAAATGCATGGGGTCCGTCTCGGAATAGGTAAAGACTTCGCGGGGTATCTCGGTAATAAAGAAATCCAATCCTGCAATAAAAGAAGCCGTTAGTGAGCTGCTCACGTCCCTCATACTTCTGGCTGCAGTCCGGCTGACCTATTATTAAGCACTCCATCTCGTCTTCTCGCAGGACGTCAACGCCCAGCCGTTCCCTTATCCTGTCGTAGAACTTATATGCCCCACCGCCCGTAGCCATGATACATAGTTCGCCGGGTTTCGAGCCGTTGAGGGCGAGCTGGTTGTCCTTCAGGTGGCGCATGAATTCGATACACTCATCTATGCGGTCCGTCTCGAACGATTGGAAGTTCAGCCTGCCGCCCAGGCCCGTGGAATGCGCCTCGCGGGAGAAGTAGACGAGCTTGGCCAGAGAGCCACCGATCTAACACGGCGCATATCCCATGTAAGCTCACAGCTAACCTCCTCGCGCCCGCCTGGTTATATAGGGGACGCTTCCCGGGCTTGGCGAAAATGCACAGCGAAGAGACTCACATCGACAGCTATGTGACTGACCACCGCCGTGTGGTTGGGCAGTCTGATGTCATTGGTCTCGTAGTAACCACCGGCACTCTGGCCATTGTTGTTGCCGACGGTTCCGGCCGGGGTTCCGGGGTCGCCGGATTCAACGATGAAGGCGCCCGTGACATTGATCTTGACAGAACCGGGATGGCTGATGGTATTGCCTATCTCGGAAGTGCTGGTCATAGTCCGGGGCCTCCCCGTGGTCGGCGACGTACCAGCCGTCCCCGCGATCGCATCGTCGCGGCGATTGTCGTCTTGAGCGGCGCTCTCTGTGACGGCCTCGGCTTGAGAGGCGGCGCCTTGAGTCATGTCTTCTTCGGGAGGATGGCTTGGTATGATTTTGGTTTTCTGCTTTCAGGGACAAGCTTCCAGGACCGGCGCAGAAGCCGGAATTGAGCTGTAGCCCTGGGACGGCATGAATGAAGGCGAATTGACGCGGGTCTGGTTTAAACGGGGGCGGTTAAAATATATCACGCAAGTTGTCAGATAGGCTGGGGGGCCTTACTTGGCCCAGACGAGGGAGATGAAGAATTCCTTGACTAATAATAAGTTCTGCTTATGCGTTATCGCGTGTTTTATCGATAAACGCCCAGTACAGTAAGCAAGACGTTACTGCTCCCCTCCCCCGCTGCGACACTTCCCGCCGTCCGAGGCTCTTGACCCTCTCGACCCTCTTTTCAACTACAGCGATTGAACTCCCGCGCTTCGTTCTTTGCTCCGCTATAACTTATTTAATTATCGGCCCAAGGGACAGACGCCAATAGCTACCGGAATTTTGAGACCTCGGGGAATCCATGAGAACAAGTAGACTCTTAACTCCGATTGTAGCTTGAAAATAGAGCCTACACATGTTTGCCATGGTGTCGACGGGCTCGGCCCCTGAGGAATCGAACAGGTGAAAGCCGTTTCCATAGTCGCCAACACACACGGATATATGTGCGAATATACCTAAGGTTGCATTGGTTATATGGCCAATATACCGAAGGGATTCGAAAGAGATAGAGTGACGTAGGCCGAACAAGCACGCAATTATGATTGGTCAATGGCTACTCTTCTTGGCACAGAGAGGAAGAGCCGCCCAGCAACGTCAACGACGTTCCAGCTACAATATATAGCAACCTAAGAAAACTTTGTCCTGTGAAGCCCATCCTATCCGGCGGGAAAGGGCGAAGCTGCGAAGATACCTTGTATATTGCACGGGTGTAGTATCGCGACCACCCTGGGTAGCTGATGTTGCGGTTTATTATTCATATGTCAAGACCCTATTTAGATTCTGGAACAAAGGCGTTTCCTCGCTCGCTCACTGCCTGACCGTCATCCATCTCCCGGTCCTCATCCCCGGACGCCGCGTCAGCGTTTTCATCGTCATCGTCTTCGCTAGTGTCGTCGGATCCGGTAACCACTAGCTCAGTAGCCGCGACGGCGGCCTGCGCTATGAGGAGGCAGCTATAGACGACGGCGGCCCGAGTCGCCTCGCGATGGCCCTGCGCTTGCGCCAGTTTCGCGCGTAGGGATTCGCTCAGCCGCGCCGTGCACTCATCCATCATCCTCTGGGCCCGTCGCCGCCGCCGCCGCCGCAGCCAGTTCTCGATGGCGCGGCGGCGGTGTGCCTCCAGCTGCGCGAGGTGCTTGCGGTGCTGCGCCGTGTCGTCTCCCGAGGACGAGGGGCCGCCGGCACCCTTCTTCCCCGTCGCGCCCACGGACTGGTTTCGGAGCTTCCTGGCCCGGACGATACTGCCCTTGCGCCCGGAATCCATGACGGCCTTAATAAGGCTAGAGGAGAGGCATAAAACTCTTTGTGAAATGCAGTCTGTAGCTTGGGTGGTGATACTCTTCTTGGTAACTGCACGTTTGAAGTCCTACGATGTCTTTTTCTGACTAGAAAGAAGAATAGATGATGAGATAGTTTGTGCAAAGTGACGTTGGTGATAAGGTTCGCGCGGTGGTAGTGGCATCATGTCGAACGGGCGCTTGATTGGATGCGGCCTAACAGCGTAGCGTAGGCCCGCATCATAGTCCCGCGCCACGAAGTACAGTATGTGCTCCTTAACTCCTTGAGTACATCCCATAAGAACCGCATCTGCACACCATACAGCCTACAGCAGCGTGAAGGAACGTATAAGTGAGCAAAGCTAGCACTCGACAATGGACCCGTCCAAGAGTGACAGGATCAACAACATTCCATCCAGGATTGCGAAGAATCTACAGCCTGACTTCCACCATACCCAGAAGCCGGCTCTTCTCTAGTCGTGATCTTCCTGATCCATAGTATCCCGTCGTCGTGGAAGTCCCGACGTTGATGACCGACGGAGCTCCGGCATATGGGCTCCAGAGGACTTACACAGCTCATGGAGGAGTCGCTTCACAGTCCCTATTCATCCTTCGGTACAAGCCGGAGGAGGCGGAAGCGTGAATTTCTGGACATGTCAAGATCGCTGTACGGCACATTTGAACATCCCACAGCTGGCAAGCGACCTCGGTGCCGCCGTGGCGCAAAATACCCACATTACGGCGAGGTGTTGCCCGAGCGCCCATATGATAGTCTTCTGGGATGTCACGTTGCCGAAATAGTCTATAGTGGCTGTCGACTGCACTCTGCCGGCAGCACACCCGCAAACTCTGCGGATGGTTAGCGTGGCAGAGCTTCGGTGCGGGAAAGGGCCCGAGGTGACGTATATGACACCCGTGGAAAAGACGACCGAGATCCCAATCTTGCGGCAGGTCGGGAAGTGAAGGCACCAGATGACCCTCTGGGGAAGCGCCAGAATGAAGACATCAAACGTGAAGTCGGAGACTGCTGCGAAGATATCGATGACTCTCCTGTTCCTGCAGGTGCCTGGAACCCACCAGTGAAATATGCTCCCCCTGGGACTATAATAGAAGCTTATTACCGACTGCCGTGGCGAGACATAGGAAGACGTGGGCTCATGTCAGGGCTTGGCACGTCCAAAACAAATACATTGCGCCTGTGTAAGGGAACGAAGGTATGGATCCACGCGAAGAGGATCGTGGCCTTTGCGGACATCGTACCTAGGCAGTGAAAGGTCATGTAGAGATAAAGCAGCTGTCTCAGGTCAGTTTCTATAATCCCAGAATGACCTTGGTGAACGCTGACCCCGGAAACACACTTATCCATGTACTGCACTTGGACATTCCACTGGTGGACCAAAAGCCCAATGCCGTGTAGCATTTCGGATGCTGACCAGCATGTCAACGTCCGTGCCATAGCGTTACATTATTTAGCACCTCGGCTTCTACATAGGGCAGGGTTTCATACAAAAGCTAAGAGACTGAGGTCCAGAAGTGCCGCAAGTTAATGACGGGGCTTGGGCACGTCAGGATAGAAGCACGATAGAAGCCGAGAACTCAAAATTTTCAGGCCTAACATTCTTGGAACATTGGACACTAGAATAAGCGCGAATGGCAGCTCTTAATGGCCACAGAATGTCGCAGACGACGATAATAGCGAGGCGCTGTCCGTTCCGTTTGGCGAGTTGTCAAAATCCGGCCTGACCCCAGGGCAGGGAGCCAGGGCAGGGAGCAAGGGCAAGGCCGTCCAGAAAGGCTTCTTGTTGAGCAGGCGTAAGGAAGACAAAATCCTCCATCAGACTCGGTAATCGTACGACTAGGTTCTAGAGAATGTGGAGACCAGCTAGATTATCTAGTCCGGAACGGAGTCGGTACACTCTTGTAGGATCGAACGCCTGGTTTCGACGTGTAATCTAGAGGGAGAAGACCTTTTTACTGCTTGAAATACGTTCAGCGAGTTGCACAATCCAGATTAGACAACGACCGAAAGTATGCATTGGAAATTTTGCGCGAGGCTTCCTCTGCACTTGCAACTCTGAATACGGGTTGGTTTCACAGCAGCGTCGACCAGGTACTATTACGTGCATTGTGCCCGATAGCGTGCAATGAAATCGTTCAAGCAACGACCAGCATCAACCATCTGGCGGCGCGGCTAGCAATTCAGGGTGGTTATCAGCGTCGTATCTAGGGACGGCAGAAGCTGCCATGCATCAATTAATATCATAGAGCTGTTACGCGATTACCACTTTCACCAATGCTACCCTTACCCCCCATGTTGTAGGCACATCAGTCACAGCCTTCTCTGTGATCCGAGCGACTGCCGTAGGACTGATTTGCTCTGTACAATAACCCGTTATATATTTTCTGATCAAGAATGCTGACCAGGCGTCATACGCAGACCCTAGGGGATACAAGAAGGTAAACAATATATTTATTCTCCCCAGTCTCTTCCAATCTCCATGGACATGTACACGTGCCTGGAGGTGGTGCCGCAAATTTTCAGCCCTCGTCTTGAAATCAACTCTGGCATATTTCGCCCAGCATTGTAACAAGAAGGGACGCAACTAGTGAACCTACCGCGAGACGATACCACGCAAAAGGGGTTGATGATCTGGACCATTGCTGGCATACAACTTATTGCACTTGAATGCGAATGCTATCTTCTTTGCAATGGCATGTACGTAGTTCAAAACAAAAGTAGCACTGTTCCGACCATCAATTTTCAATCACAAAACATGGTTCCATTTTACGAGCTACTTCGAGTAGGTTCTCGGAGAGTAAAAAAGGCTACGTAACAGCATCTGGCCTCGGCCTTCTACTACAGAATGGCCGTTGCATTGAACGATATAAGGGGCTAAGTATAACTATGCCCGCCTCCGAAGAACCCAGATAGTTGGTGATGAGGAAATGCTACATCAAAGCGAATCGAGGCGGCGAGTGGTCTTTCTGGGCGAATGTAATACCGCGCTGGCAGCTATAACGGCTTGAGGCTATCACTACGCTACTCGAAGATCCAATATGTCGTTAGTACCCCAATGCCTAGGATCTCGTTGGCAATACAGGCTGTACAAGTTAGCACACTTGTGAATGTCTGAATCGTCACTTCCTGCGAAACAATGATAGGCGAGTGTAGCCTCGTGTTGATAAGGCTCTGAACAAAGGCCGGTCAACCCAAGGAATCAGTAGCTGCCAAGAGTTGATTTTCTGATCTCTACCAGTATCCTTAGTACTTGCAAATTTGGATCCGGTCAGCTTTTCTGTCGGCTCGTCCGGGCGTCTGGCTGGGAGACCAGGTGGTTATAGGTGTGATACTATGTAATTAGGCACTGGGGACCCAGCAATGGCTAACATGTCGCATCTGACGATCCACTTTCTGACAGCGTTGAGTGAAAGATATATGATATATTGGAGTGGGGTTGATTGCTCTGAGTAGATAGGACTACGCATGCAGCCTGTAGGCTACGACCGCGCCGTAGCTTGCCGGCAGGTGGGCAATGTCCGGCTGGCATCCCTTCGGTCAAAGTCTCGCGGGCAATACAAGTAGACAGGAACACATGCGAGGTCTTTGTTATGGGAGGGGAAGGTAAAGTGATTAGGGGACCAACCTAAAGCCTATGACAATCGCAGTAGTATTGTACTAGTTATCCATCCTCGTTGTGCAGGGCCGGGCATGCAGCTCATGAAGTGAAAGTAGGATTGTATGGTTGGGACTTTACTATGAACTCTCTGTGGTTATTGTCTAAGATAGTTTTTATATCAACCAGATTCCATATTTGATTCGGCTTAGGGACTGGGACTTGGACAGCCACATGTCCAAAAATGTATGGATCGTCCATTTACCCTATTCCAACCTCTGCTCCAACTATTATCACCATCATCGTTCGAAATTAATTCATTGACTCTATGTTAGCCACGTTCAATAATATTTCTTAAAATCTTTGGAAGAGTTACCAGAACATGGCGGTCCTGATAGAGTTGTGACAGTGCGAATTCTGGAGCAAGGCCCCTTTGGTTACACCAGCAAGCTGGCAGCAAGCTGTGACATAGCCTGCGTCAAGCATATGTTCATCGAGGGGTTATTGCTAACGGTGGTAGAGCGTCCAGAACAATTCACCGATAATATTATATGGTTGCTTAATAGCGGATAGTGATGGCTTATGGTTCTTCGGTTTCCAGTAAAAGGAAAAGTTATTCGAGATATATATATGGCAACCATGGGAATGCAGGTGGTTATCCGTGGCTCGACCATTGTGGTCAGAGCGTGGTCACGTTAATAAGGTAAATGAGCAAAGGGGGAGAGACATGAACCAGGACGAGGCCGGTGGTGAACAGGTGCGGGTCGGGGAGCATTATCTACCCGCTAGGACCCCAAAACTGCATATCGTAGGTAGCCAGGACCCTGGACATGCCACACTCCATCATATCGACCCAAACTCCTCGATATCGAAGTGCCGACTCTCATTGTTGACAGGCGCGCGGAGAACTCACCGCCCTGGCTGCACGGGGATCCGATACTCTCGGTTTAGAAACCCTTGCGATTTACTATCCGAAATGACCTCTTCATCGGTATCCACGGAGAAGGGGGAAAGCCGATGTTGTGTATTTTGAAATACCTGAGCCGATCCCGCATCTTCTAAGCCAGCTGGCGTAACTTGGCGAAGACGCAACAGACCGGATGGAAATCTTGGTAGAACCTGTCTATGTGCAGCGGATTCTGAGCTGCTCGGGTAGGTGACGTACGGAATCGCGGCATGCCACACGGACGCAAAGGAGAAACCCTTGGGGGACGGGGGGTTGAGTTTGGAGGTTAACGGATTATGTGAGCGAAGCGGCAAACTCCAGGCCATCGTTGTGACAACCGACTATCTTGAGTCCCTGAAAGATGTAAACTCCTTCAAGAGCCATTCCAAATACTGATAGGTGGATGGGCCGCTTGGGTAGTTGATAAGTTTTCAGCTGGTGCCGGTCCACACTGGCGGCAGAGCCTAGTAGCAGGTTCCAGCATGCAGAAGCATACGCGCTTGGATCGTAAGAAGGCGACAATCAGGAGTAGATTATATAGCACGTCGTGCCTGCCACTAAATACTGTTGAACTCCCGTAACCGAATGATTGGTGCTGGTACTGCAGGGTCTTCCTCCAAACCGCACTGAACGCCAAGCCATGCAGCTTTCCCATTCCTGTCCTACACATGGCCGAGTTCCCTTCATAGAAATGGCCGATTAGAGACGGCCACGAACTCCTTAACGCCTAGCAGCTGAATCAGATCGAGACGACTAAGAACACATGTGACTCAGGCGTTGTGCCTCTCCCGGGCTGCGGCGAACTGTTCCTCTTGGAGTCGCTGCAGCTCCTCAATTGACATTCCACTCTCCTCGAACTTATTTCCGCGTTTCTCGCGGACCTGATGGGTGTTAACATACGCAGAGACTAAAATAGGAAAGCAGAAAACGAAAGGCTACCTTCTGTGTCTCCTTGTGGGCCGCGGCAGCTTCAAGGACTGCCGGCACATAGTCGCTGAACCCCAGGGTGTCGAGGGCTTTAGTAATGTGGTCGCATGCAATTGTCTTCTTAGCTTCTTTTTCGGAAATGTCGTTGGCCTCGGATGATACGAGAGTGATGAACTCCACGCAGCATTCAATCAGCAGATCGCGGGCTTCCTTTGAGAAGGAGACCCCACTCGAGGAAGGAAGGATCTCGCTGACGATTTTCTGGACCGTCGCTGCACTGTCATTAGTCAAACTGGATAGGAGTGGAATACTTAGAAAATACGTAGGCGACTTGGTAGCGTCGCTTCTCCGACACGAGCACGAACTGGAGTAGGAAGAGCATAATCACATACCTTTGGGAAGAGACAAATCTTCGTTACCTGACAGACGGACGTTAGCAGGTTCCACGAGCGAAAATTAATATCATAAAGAGAGATGATACGATTTGGGTTTTCGATGGAAGACGAGTGGGCAGGTGTCTTGGATTTCGTCATGGTTGATATGCGTTGGTCGTTGCCCCTAGAGGAAGAAAATGTCTAACACATTTATAAGGGAAAGTTGTGAAAGAACGGTGGGCACGGATAAAGGGGTAACAGTGAAGGGGGGTTTGCCGACTTGGTGGCCGGAGTGGTAAGTAAAGCGCTGTATGAGTTATATACTAGAAGACAGCATGCCTTATACCAGGTAACACCGAGCGCGTATAGAGTAATGTAAGTCCATAACCGCATTTGAGGTATGGAAGTCAGGCTTAAGAGTCCGCGGTAGGTACGAACAACTTGAGGTGCCCATGACCACAGAGTGGCGGCTGATCCAAGGCCCGAATGAATGGGATGTGACCATCGTGAATGAACAATGCAAGTGTACTATGGCCGAGTACTGGATTGGGACCAGATGAGCCAATAGAAACGGGAAAAGACCGTATTGGGGTGGCTAGAATAATTCAACGAGGAGCTGATTCATCGAGTCCCACGGGATCTCAGTGGAGCATAAATGAAGCATGGCGAGGGACGGGGCAGTACCCCATGATCTCCAGCGCTCGCCGGAAATTTAACGTTTAAAAATTGGCAAAACAGGGTGAGTCCTCATGCGAAAGGAATGTTATTTACCTCCATAATCATTATCCGACATAGTGAGAGGAGTGATGAAGCGTGTTGTTAGGTGAGAGACTCTGGAGAGAGAAATGGTGAGGCGATTAAGCTGTTAAGAGCCAGGATCGGGCTGCCCAGTTCAAGGACTGAATCAAGTCCTTTCCCCCTGTTGAAGAATTATGCCTTTGAAGCTTCCAGAATTCCGGAACAAGTAGTGGTGGCTCGAGTTATTGAAAGGCGGCAGAGGTGTTTTGTGGGTTAGACGTGTGTGATAGACACTCGGAGGCTGCTGCTTTCATCACGAATCTCGGGTATTGAGGCGCGGGATGCCAGTGGAGACAGAGGATGGAAGTCACGTTTATATGTACGAAGTTATGCCTGCATGCGGCTAGATATGTATGCTCTAACTTACTATGTAATGTGGGATGATGCTTGCCATGTGAGGCTCCAGTGGCTATGGTTCGGTGGCTGTGGCTCAGTGGCTGCACATACCAAAGGGCTTGGTTCCGAAGCCATGGCGAGTCCTGATTGGGGCACGGCTGGAAACTCTGTGGCGTAGTCGAACACGGTGCACGGTGCATCAGATCTTGGTGTGTGGGTCTCGGAGCTTAAAACTCGAACTCTTTTCTTTGCTCGGAATTTTCCAACTCGGAGCAAACAAAACTTCTGTCCCAGGCATCATGCAACACTTCCTTTCCCCCAATGTGCTGAAGCGGCGCAATGGGAGCGATCTAGATGAGACGCTTTCATTTATCATGATTCAGACAAGCAGCTCAGGCTGATGCTGGGGACGGGCGATTAATTGATTGTCCTCGTTCTTGACTCCCATTGTCTCTCGACCTTGCGGTCCAATGGTGGTGACTTTGCACAACGTCTCTTAGTTGAATCCACTGGTACCGCGTCGCTCTGAGGAGGAAGAAGTAAGGCTCGTATTTCACTGGTATGTTCAGACATGGTCTCCTTGGAAGCCCTGACCCTTTCCTTTTCATGATGAGCCTATTGTCGCCCCAGTCTTACCACAGCCAAATGGCAACATGGTGATCGACACGTCAAGCCAAACAGACATTTCTGACTACCCATAACATTTCATATACTATGTTTCTTTCTTACTAGCGATTTTGAAGCTAATAGAGATACTAGGGTTTGCTGATATCCTGTGAGTCTACCTGCCTTGATACTGGTGTGGTTCACTTCTTGCATGATGCCGATATTTCCAAATGTACTATCAAATACCGACTCTACATGACGGAATAAATCCACCTGATCGACCATACTGGCAACCGCTTGTGTCAGCCACCCCGGGGGCCGGATTCGAGACTGATACATCGATGTGTAGGATAACACGTGCATTGTTTGCGATGCACTCTATCCAAACCTGACTAGGGCACGATGAGTTCCGGTAAGGTACGAAATACTATTTTTCATTTGGTTATGCTTGCTGTGATGACAAACTTTATATTCCATGCTAATCCTGAATCTCCTTGTTGAAATTCTATAAAGCCTTTTCATCTTTCGCCTGAGCAATACTTTTCTACCTCATTTTACATGTCGACTCATCTCTATCAGCTGGCTGACTTGCGATTAGTACATAGGTCCTGTGTTAGGCATCTTGAAAGTCCGCCAATTCAGCAGCATTCCACCTGATGAATGTCAGTGCGTTCTCCTCGCTGAGTATGATTGATCTACTTACCGGAAGTGCTTTCCGCTGAATTCCTGCCTGGCGCCATCGACAAGCTTGGCAATAACAGCGCCTGGCTTGTCTGGGCTTAGGAGGAGACCTTTTTCATGCTCATTGACGAAGCTCGCGTGTACTTTAGTAGTCATTCCAGTCATGCCTTCTTCCCTGATCTGCTTCTGCATGGCTGTGTCAACCTTGCCCGGCGAGATTACTACGCTGATGATGGACGGCTCCTCGACAGCCAGGTGAGCACAGATGTGGTTGAGGGCAGCTTTGGAAGTGCCATAAGCCCCCCAGCCGGCGTAAGCACCGTATGCAGCACCGGAGGAGACGAAGACAACCCTACCATTTGCCTTCCTCAACTCGGGTATTGCTTCTTTCACCTGTGCTGGTCAGATCATGATTGTCGACTAGGTACTGAGCAACTACACTCACGAGTGCAACTGCACTGAACACATTAATGTCGTAGGCCCGCCTCCATTCCTCGGCAGACGACTCGGATATCTTCGTAATGGGGGACAGGACACCGTGGTTCACCACGAGGCCATCGATCTTTCCGAAGGCCTGAAGAGATGATTGGATGACTTTCGGCGCAACCTGTTCTCAAGGTCAGTGAGCGATATTCTCTAGTCTTCCTAATATCAATAGAAAATTGACATGAATTATAAGATCACACAACCTACTGTTAAGTCTGCTAAGTCTGCAGTAATGAAGTCAACCGAAGACTGGTGTTGCTCCTTAATTGCTCTCAATTCCTTCTCGGTTCTGGCCACTAAGAACACCTTGTGCGAGGCTCGCAGTAGAGCCTGAGCTACTGCCAAGCCAAGTCCACGGCTAGCACCGGTGACGATAAACACCTTCGACGACATTGTGGTGACGATGGAGGTTGTGGCAGAGACTGGTTCCAACTGTTATGAGTCGTTCGGAAACTGTGAATAAAATGTGACTAGTTCTTGTGTTATCTAATCGAAGCGTGCGAGCTAATGGTGTGGGTCATAATGAGGGGCCGCTAGATACATGATGCTATCCCCTAGGGCGCGTCTCTAGCTTCGGTCATCGAAATGCGCCCTTCATAGGAGCGAATTGCATATATCACATTCGACCTTCACGGGGAACTAACCTACCAGCCAGGGTTTGGTTATGAGGTCAGATATATTTTGGTTGCTTGCTATTGGGTACACCCCCTCGCCGCAACCGTTCTACTGGGAGCCGGCATAATCGGCTTCTCCACGGCCTATTACCTCAGCGAGCACCAACAGGACTCGACGGTTCACCCTTGTCAAGCCTTCGCCCGAGCTCTTTGCCTCGGCTTCGGGCTACGCGGGAGGGTTCGCGGCTAGGACTGGTTCTCACCCGCCAGCGCAGCGCCTGGCGCCCTGAGCTTCGAAGAGCACTGCAAGCTCGCCGATAAGGACGGCGGCGCCGAGAAATGGGGTTACGCCCGCAGCACGCCCATCAATCTCACGCCCTCGAAGAACAAGAAAGGTGTTGATTCTGGTGCCACGACGGCGCGAGACGTGTCGAGGCAGTCAACGGCGAGCCATTTCCCGGGGCTCCCCCGTCGTAGTTGAGGAGAGTGGGGGGCAATGCTGTCGAAATGACCAGCGAGGAGTTAACCACGGTGCAAGTTTGAGCTTTTACGGGCGGTCAATGCAATCAATGGCGGCTCGAGCGTGGCGGACAGGCAGGCAGACAAGCAAGCGCTAACTAACGCCCCGAAACCCGGAGACCCCCTGCGCCTCTGCCAGCACATCCTACGGAAGTGCCTCGACGCCGGGGTGCGCCTGCACCCCCCCCCAACCGGGAACCGTAGCACGTAACGCAAGGTCAGGTACGTGGCGTGGCGTACGGGCTTTTCTGCTTCCGAGCTACCCGACTACTAGATGGATGGATAAACGTGTGCGTTACAAAAGCAAGGCGCCCAACGTGAGACATGATGCCGCCTTGCCGTTTCTGGGTCGCGATGAGACGGGTTTGTATATGTATCAGAGGGATATGTCTATCTGTATACGGCGGATGCCAGATGAGGATCTGACGGACGGTACGCGGGTTGGGCTTTTTCGAGCCTCGGGGAACTGATCCCGTTCGAGTCGAATGCATAGACTATTTTATGAGTTACTCGGGTCGACATGGCTACACATAAGTCCTCTCAGGAGCTATAGAGGCGTGTGGCACCACATATCTCGAACACGCTAGAGACATATCAAGGATGTTGTCGCCCGGAAGGTGGCACGTGTGTTTGAAACTGTTTGAAACAGGGAAAATAATAAAAGTCAAATTGGTATCTTGTCCCAGTCCGCCAACACCATGATGATGCTACCCCTACTTGCTACAAGAAGATAGAAAATGAGCCGATGTACAATCGATGTACACGAGCCCGCAACAGCGAGGCGAAAATATATATAATAGTGATGATGATGACAGATGATGCACGACGATGCCCTCCAAGTCTTGTCTCGTGCGATCATGACGGCCCGTTCTCAGACTCCGCCTTATGCCCCAGGACCACTCACAGCTGGTATTACAAAGACATAAATCGTCACAAATCGTGTTGCGTAGTTAATACAAATAGTGGAAACCTTTGGCGGTGACAAAGGGCAGCGGTCCTTGATGAAGTGTCGAAAAGTGAAAAGGCATGTTTTTTGTGTCCTTGCTTGGACTTCAGCCAGGAAGACTCAAGCAGCAAGAGGATCGTCAAGTTCGAAATGCCGTTCTTGCTCCTCCTCGGCCGAGGGGTCGAGGTGGAAGACGATGCCCCGGCGCTTCCAGTCCCCACGCTTGACACAGAAGCTGGGGTCGTCCATCCAGTTGGTAGGCCGCCTCTGGTTCGAGGGGCGAGGCGGCGGCGCCAGCGGCGTCGTGGGCGTTGAAGAAGAGTCGCCGTCGTCCATGTCCGCGAGGCCCGGCGGGATGGTTTGCCAGTCCTTGAGCGGCCACTGGGCCGTCTGGTCGTAGATGTATGCCATGCGCCTGTTGCCGTCACAGTGGAAGTAGCAGTTCTCGCCCTTGATGGGCGAGTACTCGGGGGAGTCCTGGATGTGGTCCTCCGTGCGCGGTTGCGCCCGGTTCAAGAAGCGGCTCTCCCGCTCCTCGTCCTCGTGGTACCGCTCCTCGCCGAAATGGGGGGACGAGTTGATGTTCAGCGGGGGGTGAAGGGAGAGGGGGTCAAGAGACCCGGACCGGGAGGGTTTGCGGTGCGATTCCGTCGATGAGCGAGAGCCGGTGCTCGCTAAGCTGCCTGATAGGCTGACCTTGCGTGTGTGGAGACCGTCCTCCCCGTCAGCTTGGGCCTTGCTGCTGCAAAGCAGGCTGCCCTTTGATTTTGTGCGAAAGAGGGATGGCATTATAGCCAGTCCGTATATATGTCTTGTGTAATTGCCCGGAGCCGGACCGTTAGGATGGATAGGAGTGCGTCGAAAGAAAAATATATGCAGAGATAATGAATGGGATAGAGAGTTACTTGTAGAGGTCAGGGCCTTGCTGACATCAGACGCCCGTGTACCCGACCGAGGTCGAGATCGAGGTTGATCTTTGCACAGGGGAAAACGACTTCCTAGAAGTAATGGCTGAGCCGTGGACACAGGTCGTATTCATATAGATTCCTGAGCCAATGCAACCACTAGTCTGCCTGGAAACCCGTGTTTGCTAAAGATATTTCTCAACATCACTAGTGCATATAGAGCTGCATCGTGCCTTGCATGCAAGGGGAAGTAAGCGGAAAACCTTATTGCTTATGGCGGATAAGCGGACTTTATTGGTGGCTGCGGCCTTCGAAGATTTGTTTTAGCGGGAGTCCGTGATGTGGCGGTTTGACATGCCGATGGGGAAACGAATGCGTCATAGCTCGTAACCGTATGACATCGCCGAAGATCCCGGCTATATCACAAAGGGCTCTGTGCGCTCTCATAGGCTTGCCAACAATTACTTAGTATCAGGCCGCCCATGGCTGTGGGCAGTTCGCGTGTCAGTGTACGAGAACAAAGGATCAGGCTAAACCATAGAGAGGTGGGGGAGTAATATTTGACAAGAGAAATTTCGAATCTTCTGACCGCGCGACGTGGGTGAGGGTGTCTAAAGAGTAGGCACCATGAGAAAATTTGCCCGTCATTGCCTAGCGGGTGAACTTTGTAAAGTCATACTGATAGTATCTTACCAGGTGACGCCGGACTTGGTGCGGTGCCGAGGCCGAGATTCCGACGACTGTCAGATGGTCACCGGCGCATCGGGCTCCTGAAGCCGATGAAGACCACTTAGGTATTAGCGATATTAATCGTCACCTAACTCTAGGGGCCGCTTGCCAGAAATGCCACGAGAAAATGCGCTCGGATGCCGTGTTGTACTATACTTACGAGGGGCGGAATGTGGTAGAAACGCGCCCTGTGCTCGGGTTTTGGTTCGCACCCGGATTTCCATGATTGATTGATCAGATCTGATCGGATTTTGCAGAAGCAGGTCGAGCGTTTCTGGGCGGTTTATGGTGTGGTTGATCTGTAGATCCTTGCACTTGGCCCACCAAACCCCTGACAGCTAGTGGAGACGGTCTATGACCTTCCAAGGCAACCTGTAAATAGTAAGTGTGACTGGACTCGATATCACATGTACCCCGGCCTTGATTACGTTAAATGGGTAATAGAGGTCAAGAAAATAGCAGCATAATCGCTAACTCCATTAAGGTTCGAAAGATTCGTTCCTACATCGTCTACCTAGGTATGTATCCAGACGGCACCCGTCTTGAAGTACTTATTCGGAGCTATTTACTAACGAGGAAAGGGGGTAAAGTGTGCCAGTCATTGGTATATGACGATTAGCTGCTCTGCAACCATACTACGACGATGAAAGACGCAGTGCGACGATCGAAGCGCCTCCAGCGTCTCGTGTCTTACGACTTCAGGTCATAGGTTCACATCCGCTGAGACTGGCTGGCTGGCGATGTCATAGCAGTGGGCGACGGCGCTTGCAAGCTTCAACAACATTGCTCCGTATCGACATGATTAATCACGGAAGCCTCGCTTGCCCCAGTCAGTGGAGGCCCAGTTGTGCGGCCTTGACCAACCCAATCATATACTTTTATCGAAATGTACTACGTAGGGGAAATATCTCCTCCACATAACCCGCGTACACAACTCGTTCGGAGTTAGCAAGAGGCCTTCACTGCCCGCAGTCTCCCTCCTGCCGAGTAGATCTCGGCTGAAAAGAATGAATCGAGCCTGGGCCGAGCTTGTTAGAACTATTAGTGGCTCCGACCCCTCGCAGTTTTGCTGTAAACCTACGTGGCGCATGGGGTCGGCATTCCAATGCGGGCCGTCGCCCACCAAAGCTGTATCGAATAGTCTCCCGGGGGACCAAGATCCGGCATGTTGGAAACCGGATAGCCGGGCTGGCGCTAGCTGGCCGAGTCCGGTCCTCGATTCGAAACCCACATGATGGCTAACTTAAGGTTACAATAGGTTCTCTCAGACTTCGATGCTGCATGCTTTAGTGACGGAATACTGAGGCGGAACCGGGGATCTTACGGTCGAAGCGCCGTTATTGGGTGAGACGTTGCGCCGCATTTTGGTTATTCCCGGGCAATACGAAAGAGAACTGTCTTCGTCACCTCAATGGCTAGGTACAAAATCCTAAACCGTCCTACGATATAGAGTTGACGAGTCTTGTAGCCCAAGTTTCGCAACTGTCGTAGACCATGCCTTGCATATGCACAACTCCATGGCCTATATTTTCAGTCCGCCTTCCCCTGGTATCTCTGCATAGAGCCACGCAAGCACCCTCGAGGTGACTCGAGCCAAAAAACTGGCCAAATACATTATATTTTACATTTTAGGCTATACTGACCCGGAGATTCCCCTCTAGTAGAGTAGGACCACGTTGCAATCGATTGTGATTCCTGTAGCTTCCTGGACTAAGCTTGAGCCGGACCCGAGTATCCAATTGAATCGTATCCAGATGTTTGCCGTCAACCCTGTTAGATGCGTCGTCAAAACCAATCGTCTCATCTTCTAGTTCGGTGCCTGGATGTTGTTGGCTTAGTGTGAACTCTATTCCAGGAGCCACTTTCATCTTAGATCCCCAAGCCCTTTAGACTTTGCCAGCATGCGACACCTCCTGGTGGGCGGGATTCGCCGGCGATGTATGCTATCCGGCTGTCCGTTGATCTCGACCTAATAATATTCGACGATGCAGTCCGTGTTCGTGCGGGAATCATTCCACAAGGTTATAGCATGACTCGTAAGGATACCTATGGGAGGCGGGCGAGTCTCGGATAGCACTCTAGGCGAGCCGCCTGGATAGTTGACCTAGAACCCTGCGGGTGAACCACAATTAAGTTTCGAGGCGCGGATGATGTCTATTTACAACACGCCATCATGCTCCCCTGGAAGTCTCTTAACACGTTTCTGCTCCCAGTTATCAAGGTCCTTGGCGGCCAATCTCTGCGTATCCAAGTTAAGTTAGCACTTAACCCCTTAAATGCTCTGTAGGTGAATGTCGCAGAGGGGTTTTACATAATATTCATCTTTGATGTTGACTTTCCGTCCCGCCTTGCCGACGCCTAATTCCTCGTCTCGAGTCATTTGCCGGACCCGGCGGTCGTGCTTTTCGTAGCGGACTGCCGTCGCAGGCGTCAGGACAAAGGAGCCGCCGACAATGACCGCCATGAACGGTAGCCCAAAAAGCAAGAACGGGTGCTTTGCCAAAAGTGCGCGGTATTTCGCGGCAAACGTGCCAGCTTCCGCGGAGCTTCGATACCTCTTGGACTGGAATACAGCCATTTTGAATACGCGGGGAATCAATTTCTGGTTCGACCGCGGATGTGCTCTGCGAATCCAAGTTCGAAGTGATAGGAGTGACGAGTAGCAATAAATCTTGTAATCAGGTTTTAGCGCTCGTACTCGCCGATCCCATCCATTGGTTTAACACGCGGTGTTTCAGAGCAGTTAGTCTAGGAAGTCGGAGTTCCAAGAGCCCATGACATAAAGGCGAATGATGATGTCGATTAGTTAGAGGCAGCAGGAAGCGTGGTCCCCACTTTGTGCAGCTGTGGATACTTTGTTGGAGCAGCTGCTTACCTAAGGTGTTCCGTCGCTGATCAACAACGCATTGGCCACATTATGCTCATTGGTACCTGCTTAGTTGCCCCAGACTCTTTTAATTGATTTCGGGAGCTCGAAAGAAAGCCGACGTTGGATCTCACGTGGCCGCGTGTCAGTTTCGTGTCATTGGCTTCTCCGCCGGCGGATTTGACCAACCGTAGCATTCAGGTCCAGACAGAAATAGCTATGCTACATGCTGGATTATTGCTCATGCTGTAATTCTGTTACAACCCGAGAGAGGATGAGCATCGCGAGTGGATAATGCCGCCAACTTCCTATGGAAGACCAGGACCTCAGGGTCGCGAGAACTTCACCAATGGTTCCACCCACCATGGTCAGCCCCCGCCTTCCACGTTAGCTGCACAGCTCGTGGAGAATATCTCAGCGTCAACGAGATCTTCGCGTCCGGATGAGACTGCGGAACTGAGCAAACTGATTGGCATCATTGAGAGAGTCAAGGATGAGCCCGACAACTTGAAAACCCAAGAAGAGCGTGTCGGGCATAATCACATGCTCATATATGTCTATGCTCGCGTCACATTGGAAGGTCTCAAATGGGATGACCCATTTGCGGATACGGTGCATCTTCGGTCGGAGGCGCTAGGGGCAATCAATTTCTTGAGGGTTGCCGTCGCCGAGACCCCGGAGGTCCTCCTTGCTACCTCGGACCCTGGTCGTTTCCTCTTTAGGGGCAAAGAACCGCTCTGGATATGGATATTCCCGAAGGTCCTCAAGATGCTCGGGTATAATAGCTCTGTTGACTTGGCAGCCGCTATCGAGCCGTTTTTCGAGACTGTATTCTCCGTCGCATGCCGGAGCACTGCTTTGTGGCCATTTATACCCCAGTTTCTAGACTACCTTAAAGTCAATTTTACAGGTGAGTACCTACCTGTCCGAGGCCCGGGATAATGCTCCTAACTGAGATCCTATAAGCTATATGCTCTCGGTTGGTAGATATCAAGGCTTCCTCCGCGAACAAAGACCCGTCCATAGGACTCCGATTGCCTACAGACTCGTTTCTTGAGAAAATTGGAAGTGACGACTCGCAGCTATTGCAGCATCAATGCACGTACACATTGCCGCTAGCATCACAGGCGTTCCAGCATGCCACTGGCCTCTTGTCCATTATGACACTTCCTTTCGCTCGCTGTGTTCCCGGATCTCACATATCGCCTTTTCAAGAGTACATACCATCGCTTCTGGATGCATACCTTTCCTTACACGAGGCTCAGCAGCAATGCCGCCGTCTATCTCCTGGTTGCCTGCCGCTTCTCCTGCAGAACACCCTGCAAATCTTAGGAACAGTCCCGAACACGAGCATTACGGATCCTCTAGTGCAGGAGAAAGCATTGATCGTATTGGTGATAATTTGCGTTGAACTGTCCAACCATCACACGGAGAATATCGCCGAGGACAAAGGGGGCGTTGACAGTCAACTGCTTTGCAAAGCACTTGTCAGGATTGCTGATGCCTGTTTGTATTCGAAGCCCCTGTCACGGCTAGTCGGATCACAATTATTACCAGCTCTGGAAAAGCAGCAGGTTCATGACGACGCGGCTGTTGTTAGGAACGACTTATTGGTAAGCGCTTTACGTTGTGCGTCACAGGTAATTACTAATGGTGCTCCAGAAATGTTTGGAGCTTCTTCGAAGGGTAACTGTTGATCCTGCGCCCACATCGTTGGGGTCATCTCTACAGCCTGACCAATTCGCTACCGATGATCTACGCCATCAGGTGAAGACTTTGCAGATTGCGGCAAATATAAACGCTCCCAACGAGCCGCAACTCAAACGTAGGAAAGTGGCGGAGGAATCGAAATCTCTACCTCGCATCACTTCCCATATTTATGCTATCTTGCAAATAGAGCCCAAGGAGGATCTCGTAGGCCTAGACGGCGTGTTACAGTATGTCTCTCCCTAGCGCCTTACTGCACGCTACTGACCACTTTAGAACCCGCTTTTCAGAACTGGATGAGCGTGGACAGTGTCAGATCATCGATGTTTTGGGCTACATCGGTTGTGCTGCCGATAATACGCTCGTGATCGCCGACAGAACGCAGGCGAATCCACCGACGCTACACTGCTCGCGCTGCCATGATGTTGTGGATAACCGCAATACCCCCCTCTGCCTTGATCCCACAATAAAGAAGAAGGCTTTGGGATTGTTCTCCTCTTTGATACAACTCCCGAGCTTTGCGGCGTCACGGCGACCACGTGTTACTGCAATGGTAGCCTTGAGGCGTCTAGGCAAGCACTGCTGCGACCCCGAGTTTCTCGATATCGAAACTTCCGTAGCAGCACAGTGGTGCTGGAAGTCGTTACAGAGCTCGGTAAGGGAGTTGCGCATTGCGTCAGGGTAATATACGAAACTCCCTTGCACGAAGATATGAACTGACCATTTTCACAGTCGGACGCTTGCCGTCTTCTTGAGCGAGTTGAGTACAGATACGTCTGACACTATCTACAAAAACCGGACCATTGTTCTGAAGTTGCTCCGCTCGCTCTCCGAGCAAAACCAACCGCACTTGACGGAGACGTGCATCATGGCCTGGTCCCAGATCGGAAGGTATTGCTGGTCCCGTCGCATTCTCCTGAAAGCCTAGCTGATATTCTATGCCATACTAGCGTCGTAACTGAGGACCAACTTAACCTCGTTCTTATCAAACTTGTGGAGTATTTAGGGCACGCAAGCGTCATTACTTCTGCCACAGCTTTCACAGAGGTATATCGTCGTGGTCCCACCTGTTAACTATAGGATGCTGACTCCATGGAGATTATGAACCTTGCCCAGTGTCGGCAGACAACCCCTCGCCAACTGCTCGAACCGTTCTGGAGATCCCTTGCCTTTTCTGCGGTCAAAGACTGCGTTACACAGCCAAAGCTAATTCGGATCCTGGCGGAACTGATGTTGATGAACATTCAGGATCTAATTCTCTACATCCACGGTCATGCCATGCCCTGGCTAGTATTGACGAAGAAGCGAGACATCATTCAAAAGATTGCAGAAGTACGGGGCGAGGAAGAACCTTGGCAGCCATGTCTGGACAACGCTAATCTCGGTCCTATACTTGCTCTTCTCCTAGTACAGGAAGTATCAGACGTGCAGGAGTATTCCATGACGTTACTCCGCCAGATATCTTCTCATTTTGATGGCCTATCCCTTGTGGAGCTCCTCCAGATGGAGCCACTGATCACTACATTGGAACTCCTGAAAGCTGCTGGTGATGCAGACGAGACTCATAAGCCTCATGTAAGCTCCCTCATGTCTACTTCCTTTCTTTCCGATCCCGCTAGTGCTAATGACTCCTCAAGATACGGGGCGCCTTAAATCAGATGGCCCTCCTGATCCTTGCTGCTTTTGGAGAGGCGAAGCAAAAGAAATCGCACGCAACTGGCCGGTTCCTTCAGCAACATGCCTTGGGCTTGATGGCCCGACTAACCGACGTCATTAATGATACGTCGGGGATCCATAACCCAATACAAGAACGGAAACGCTGCATCAAAGCAATGGAGGAAATGATCAAAATAGGCAAAAGCTACATACGAATTGCTCGTCCCCAAGTAGGTCCAACGTTTTAGTCTTGGTTCACAGAAGCTGACAGACGATAGATGTCGGCCTGTCTCTTGGCAGCCATGTCAGATGATGAGCTTCGCTCTTCTGCATTCTCCTGTTGGGCTGCCATGCTTCTGCATCTCGAAGAGGACGTTGAAGTGCTAATCGAGACAACATTCTTTCTCATCAGTCATTACTGGGCCTCCTTCGACACTGCAACGCAGGACTTATCACGGCATCTAATTGAGACCTTGCTAAACCAGGAAAGAGCAATCCTAGAGGACGTCATCAGCAAACTACCGTCTTTTAGCCACATCAACGGGTTAGCGGATGTGGAAGCAAAGCTAAGCACGCTTCGTAAACCCGTTGATAATCGTACAGCATTCTTCCTCTTGAGCGAGAGGATAAGTCATGAAAATGCTGGCGTCGTCCTCCAGGCACTGAGGGAGCTCGCGTCTTATCTGCAGAAACAGCAAGGCTACCTCCAGGCGTCGGCCGTGAGTGAACAGCCTGACTCTGTCGTTCCGACCCTCGCCCGCGCTCTGCTCAACTGTGCCTCGAAGTATAACGGGGTCCATGGGGAGATCAGCAGCCTCTGTACGCAGTGCATTGGCCTGATGGGCTGTTTGGACCCCAACCGCGTGGATACAGTTCGAGCCGAGAGACAGATTGTGGTCAGAAGCAATTTTGAGGAGTCGGGCGAATCAACAGACTTCGTAGTCTTTTTATTGGAAGAGGTCCTAGTCAAGTCGTTTCTTTCGGCCACAGACACTAAGCTGCAAGGATACCTGTCGTATGTAATGCAAGAACTTCTCGAGAGGTGTGATATCGCATCTGCCATCAAGCTGGCCGGCACCAGAGATGCCGAGCCTATCTATCGGAAATGGCTTTCGATATCTGAAGGGGCTAGAGAAGTCCTCACGCCCTTCCTCTCCTCCCGATACGTCCTCGCCCCTATGCCCCAGCAGCCAACGGAATACCCGATCTTCCGACCTGGTAAAATATATGGGAACTGGATCCGAACCTTTACGCTGGACTTACTTCGAAGGCCCCAAAACGGTTTCGCTTCGCTAATCTTTGAACCCCTATGTCGGGTGATTCGGGTCAAAGATCTTTCAATTGCCGAGTTCCTTCTCCCTTACCTAGTACTTCACATAGTCATCGGCGAAGCCACCACAGGAGAAGTACGCAATAACGTCCTTCATGAGATGCTCAGCGTTCTCCAACATGAACTATCACAAGAGGCGAACTACGCAGAAAAAGAGGATAAGAAGCTATACTGTGAGGTGCGTCTATCAAAGAGAATTATTTGTTTAATACGTTGCTTACGACTATAGGCCGTGTTCCGTGTCCTCGACTATGCTAGTCGGTGGATTCAGGCTAAGAAATCCCAGCCGAACCTGAGCCCTAGGGACGTCACTGCCATACAGAAGGCTCAGGATATTCTCGACTCCATCCCTGCTGAACTGATATCCCAAAGAGCAGTGGACTGCCAAGCATATTCAAGAGCTCTCTTCCATCTAGAACAGCATATCCGACAGGTCGAGGGCAACAACGCGGACGTGGACGAGAAGGACCGATTGCTGCAGAGGCTTCAAGATATTTACACACAGATTGATGAGCCCGATGGTCTCGAGGGCATCTCTGCCCACCTTCATGTCCTCGATATTAACCAGCAAATTTTGAGTCATCGGAAAGCTGGGCGATGGACGGCAGCTCAAACTTGGTACGAGATTAAGCTTGCGGAGAATCCTGACAACATCGATGTCCAGATTGATCTCTTGACGTGCCTAAAAGAATCAGGACAATATGGTAGGTTATCGTCTATCCTGGGTAGCACCACAGCTAACCGCCAGGCAGATGTTCTTTTGAATTATGTTGAAGGTATTGAGAAGCACACTGCTGTCACGACCATCAATCGGATAGTGCCGTATGCTGTTGAAGCGTCCTGGGCGACTGGAAGATGGCAAACGATGCGCAAATTTATCTCCAAGTATCAAGGAGATCACACCGAAAATTTCAACGTGTCTATTGCTCAGGCTCTGCTCTACCTACAACAAGGCTGGACAAAATCCTTCGTTGAAGAAATGAAAATTCTGCGCGAGAGAGTGGCTTCTTCCATGACGTTCTCTGCCACCTCGTCTCTTCAGACGTGCCACGAACCGTTGCTCAAGTGTCACGTATTGACCGATCTTGAACTAATTGCTGGCATCAACAATGATGAGACCCAACACCTCCAAGAGACCCTTAAATCTCTCAACCGGCGTCTGGAAGTCCTTGGCTCCTATGTCAATGACAAGCAATATGTATTAGGCATCAGGCGCGCTGCGATGGAGCTAATGAGGTATGTCCTTTGCTGGTTGTAGTGTGTCTCGAATGCTAACTTGATCAGACCAAAGTTTAGTGACCTGGATATCTCCGCCCTGTGGCTTGCGAGCGCCCGCCTGGCGAGGAAAGCCAATTCCATGCACCAATCCTTTAATGCCGTGCTGCACGCCTCGGAGCTGGGTGATGGTTCTGCTACGATTGAGAACGCCCGCCTCCTATGGAAAGAGGGCCATAGTAGGAAAGCCATTCAGACTCTTCAGGGGGCCATTGCTAGCACCTCTTTCACCAATGGAAGTTTTGCCGAACACGACTCGTCAGAGAAGAACATTGAGTCGCAGCAAAGCATGCTTACAGCACGGGCTCATTTACTCCTTGCGAAGTGGCTTGATAACGCAGGCCAGACCCATGCGTCCGCGTTGCGACAACAATACCAAAACGTCCCAAAGAGCTACGCCACTTGGGAGAAGGGTCATTATTATCTCGGCAGACATTACAAAAAGGTGCTCGAATCTGAGAAGTCGCTGAAGATGGAGGATCAAAGCGAACAGTACCTCAGCGGAGAGACGGCGAAACTTGTGATCGAGAATTACATCCGATCTCTCAATTACGGAACCAAATACCTGTACCAGACTCTCCCACGCATCCTCACCCTCTGGTTGGAAATGGGGGCCCAGCTCGACAAGGCTCCTGAAGGCAGGGTCTCACTTTCGCGTGAGCTCTACCATCGCCGCAAAACACTTTTGGACTCACTCCACAAGTACCTAAACAAATACATCAACCGCCTGCCTGCGTACATCTTCTATACTGCACTGCCCCAGCTTGTGGCGCGTATTGCGCATCCCAATCCGGAGGTGTTCATGCTCCTGCAAGAAATCATTTTGAAAGTGGTGGAAGCGCATCCTAGGCAAGCGCTATGGAGCTTGTTCGCTATTATGACTTCCAAACAAGCCACCTCCGAGCGTAGGACTCGAGGGCAACAGATCCTGCAGCGACTAAGGGGCGCGAGCAAGAAGGTAGAGAACGGGTCCTTCGATCTCAAATCAATATTGCGCATGGGTGAGAAACTCGCGGACCAACTGCTCATGGCTTGCAACAACGGGGATTTCCAAAGCAACAGGACTACCATGGCGAGCATCACACGTGATCTGGGATTCAACCATAAATGCACGCCGTGTCCGCTAGTTGTCCCAATCGAGGCTTGTCTGACGGCCACGCTGCCCACGCTCACCGACAACGTGAAGAAACACAAGGCATTTTCGCGGGATGTCATAACAATTGACTGTTTCCTGGACGAAGTCTTGGTGCTGGGATCTCTGGCAAAGCCGCGAAAACTCACCGCCCGTGGGTCCAATGGCGTCAACTATGGGCTCCTCATCAAGCCAAAGGACGATCTACGGACAGACCAGCGTCTCATGGAATTTAATGGCATGATCAACCGGTCTCTCAAGCGAGACGCGGAATCTAGCAGGAGGCAGTTGTACATCAGAACGTACGCGGTCACTCCCCTGAATGAAGAGTGTGGTATCATCGAATGGGTCGAGGGTCTCAAGACGCTACGGGATATCCTTCTCAGTATCTATCGATCGAAAGGGGTTGTCCCTAACTACAGCCATCTCGCGACGATGATGAGAGACGCGGCTTCTGGCGACAAGAACATCAAGATCTTCACGGAGGGGGTCCTTGGGACGTTCCCACCGGTACTTCCACAGTGGTTCATCTCGCAGTTCCCCAACCCCACGGCCTGGTTCGCGGCAAGGCTCAGATACACCAGGTCTTGCGCTGTCATGTCCATGGTGGGTACGATCCTGGGGCTTGGTGACCGGCACGGCGAGAATGTTCTACTGGAAGAAGGAAACGGCGGCATTTTTCATGTGGATTTCAACTGCCTATTCGACAAGGGCCTCACGTTTGCGCAACCCGAGAGGGTCCCTTTCCGCCTGACTCACAACATGGTAGCAGCCATGGGCATCCACGGCTATGAGGGACCCTTCCGGAAGTGCTCGGAATTGACGTTGAGCATCCTCAGACAGCAGGAGGAGACGCTGATGACGATCCTCGAGGCGTTCATCTACGACCCGACGCTGGACCTGCAACGGGACAAGAAGAGGAAGCACGAGGTAGTGAGGCTCAATCCCCAAAGTGTTGTGGATAATATCAGACGCAAGGTCAGGGGCCTGCTGCCCGACGAGAGCATACCTCTGGGCGTGGAGGGACAGGTGGAGGAACTCATCAAGCAGGCTGTGAACCCGAAGAACCTCGCAGCCATGTATATCGGGTGGTGCCCTTTCTTATGAGGAGTCAAGCACCCGATGCGACGCAACCTGAGTAGGGGAAGCCATGATAAAGCGACTAACAACGGACTGTAATTGATGCCGTATCTGTAGCTGTATATTTTGGCAGCTGTGCAGGTGATTATGATTAGACGAATAATGATAGAGCCAATTTTGAACAGAGGACGTGCTTCGCTTTGGCCTTAGCTTGGAGGTGGTTTAAGGGTGAGCATTACTCTCCCCTTGGGGGCTTCATGGCAAAAATTGACCCTGAACAGGGACAAGACCAAGAAAAGTCTGATAAATCAAACGATCGCGATGTTAATTGATGCTTTGCTCTTATTTAATAGTAGCCTATCTCAAATTAGAACGGAAAACAAGAAATTATGGAAAGTTGAGGTAGGTAGCACAGCAGGAAAG
Source organism: Monosporascus sp. GIB2 (assembly GCA_004155935.1). Lineage (NCBI taxonomy): Eukaryota > Fungi > Ascomycota > Sordariomycetes > Xylariales > Monosporascus > Monosporascus sp. GIB2. The sequence goes on along the minus strand of QJNV01000068.1, from coordinate 162,628 downwards.
TCGGTGTCTTCTTCGCACCTTCTAAAGGTTGCAATCAGCAGGAGGTGGTGACCTGGAGCTGCCGCCTAGAGCTAGAAAATTCCCTACAAAAGAGAGAGGGGCGGGAGCTTTGACGCGCTTTTACAACCTGCCTGCGGAAACCCATCCGCCCCTGTCCCACGCGTCTCATCCTCAAACAACTTGGACTGCTTTCTTCCGAACCTCACCCTCTATTTCACCTTTGAGAATTTGAACGCTTGGATAGGGTATCTGTCTGATACCGAAGTGTCTCTTCTTCCTGAAGTCTGTTTTCGACATAGGAAATTGCATTTATTCCCAGTGTTCCCGCTGCGGTGATCAAATCCATTTCGACTGCATTCATCTCATCTGCGCCAGCCATCCTCTGCATCTCTGCAGTACATCTGGATCACCTAACGTACAGTACCTAACGTACCTCTACACCCACTTGCCCAATCTCCCGTCTACGACACTCACCATTTCAACACTGCAGACTCACGGGTATCCGACATCTACTTTCTGTGAGTTCAGACGAGATGTCTTATAGAATCGGTAGGTGTCATTTTTTATTATCCTTTTCATCCACCTTTTGTCTTCCCATGCGAAAGCCTGGTAGACTTTCCGCCACCAGATTTGACGTCACCCACTGGAAGTCAGATGGCTTGCGCGCAGATCTTCCTCGTCTCTTTACAATGCAGTTTTTTCGAGAGTCCCTTCGAAACTGGAAATTGGAACATTGCTGACAAGTCTCGCAGAGCTGTCGAAAAACAACCGCGCCGGCTGCCAAGATGGCGTATGCAAGAAGGCCGCCGCGAAGATCGGCAAAGGTGAACTCAGACTCGGCGCCTGGGTCACCATGCCCGGCGGGGAGCACGGCTCCTGGCGATGGAGACACTGGTAGGCCTCTCTCTTGCCCATGGTGCGAGACGGATTTGGCTAACTAGAAAATAGGGGCTGTGTGTCCGGCTTCACCGTTTCCAACATCCAGGAAAGCATCAAGAGTGGCGATGGCGATTATGACTGGAATATGCTCGATGGCTATGATGAACTAGAGTAAGTTACTTCTTCGTACCCCTTCCGTTTCTTCACCTTTACTAACCCTCGAAAGTGACCATCCGGATGTACAAGAGAAGATTCGACGTGTCGTCGCCCAAGGACACATTGATCCAGAGGACTTCAACGGCGTAAGTAGCATTCAGTTAATCCAGTGGTGAAGCACTGACTGATGTCACAAAGGATCCAGAGTTCAACAAGCCTGGCCAGAAGGCTATTCGCGGCCGCGCCAAGAAATCGAAGGCCGAGGATGACGAGGTAAGTGTAGCTTCAATATACCAAGCAAATATGCGGCCCTCATTACTTACACTTAGCTTAGGCCGTTGAAGAGGACGACGCGCCTAAGAAGAAGCCCGCTAAGCGAGGCCGCAAGAAGGCAGCCGAGGACGACGATGATGAAGAAGAGGCCCAACCTGCTAAGAAGAGGGCCAGGGGTGGTCGCAAGTCCAAAGCAGCTGTGGGTGACGACGATGAGGAGGAGGTCCAACCTCAGCCTTCTAAGACAAAGGCTAAGGGTGGCCGTAAGTCCAAGGCAGCTGCGGAGGAGGACGAGGATGAGCCTCAGGGGGTAGCTCCCGCCAAGAAGCCGCGCGGCAGAAAGGCGGCCAAGAAAGTTCCCGCACCTCCGGCCGATGATGACGATGATGATGAAGTCGAGACCGAGGAGGAAGAGGCTGATGAGCCTGAATATGAGCCTGAGCCCGAACCCGAGCCTGCTCCCAACGCCAAGGGTAGACGCGGTCGCAAATCCACCAGGACTGCAGCTGTGGACGAGGATGACAACGATACCGCCGTCGATCCCGCTCCCACTAAGTCCAGGCGTGGCCGTCCTAAGAAGGCTTAAGCATTTCCAGGCGGAACAAGGTATGTTGTATCTTATTGAGCGACATCTTGCTTTAATCTTGACCGACTAATTTGGGAAACAGGAAGATGCGGGCTGTGATTGTCCCCGGTTTCGATACCATGTACCATCATCTCATTGTGTCACCACAGTCGCCATCGCAGCAGCTATTGTATTGAGGCTGGCAGCTTTTGCTTTGCCCGCCTTGCATGATCAAGGTTAGGAGACGTTGTCAGTCCACGAATTGTTACATGTAGGACCAGCCATGCAGCAGGGGGTTTCGCGAGGAGTGCGAGAATGATACCAAAAACGCCAACGGAGGGTTTGCACTATTGATTGTACCAACTTACGCATACGTAATGGAGTGAGCCGTTGATATGAAATCTCCTATTTTACGGCATGGACTACCAGTGTGCATTGCTACTTAGAGTTTGTGAGCGCAACATTGGCTCTTATTGAACTAATTTGGCACATGGATTATGATACCTGGTTGCTCCTTCGTACGGAATATTGAATTCACAGACCCAACAGAAACCACGGATAAGTGCAATCACAAGAACAGGTAGGTATCCGGAATGAATTTCGAGGCTCAGAAAAGCAGCTGGGCCAGGGGTCAACGTGGCTCAAGCTACCCGGTAACGTTAAATGCCCTAATCAGCGGGCACACGCCGCTAGGTAGGCTACTTACGTACCTAGGCTAGGCTAGTCTAGGCTAGTCCAGGCTAGTCTAGTCTAGTCTTAGGTGACATCAGATTGACTCCAGTACCCAAAGTTAGTAGGATAAGTAACTAGATTACTACCATAGTACATGAGTTTACAGCTGGTGCAACTCCAATCCCTCGGCATCACGTCAATAGCTTGCTGCGTCGCCTTTGTAGCTACAAAGTCGTCTAAACTGCTAGTTGATCTAGGTTTTACCATTCTGGCGGGATTCGATGGCTCTACGCACAATCTAATGCCCCCCCTTCCCATCTAGCCAGACGGAAGAATATCTACAAGCTGGCACATCAGACACGGACAAAATGCATATACAACACTTCCAATCCCTCTCGCTTCCCTTGCTCTTGGCCCTGCCCGCCGCCGTGCGCGCCGTCTTCCAAGACGAGGTCGGCCATATCGACTATCACCATGAGCTCCTCGGCGTCCCCAAGCGCGAAACCACCTTCTTCCACCGCCCCATACCTGACGAGAAGGCCAGTCTCCTCTACACATTGAGCGACCTCGGCGTGCTCGGCGCCGTCAACCCCGGCAATGGTGCCCTGGTCTGGCGGCAGGTGCTGAACCCCAATATCAGCGATAGCATATTTGGCCGTGGTGATACCGGACATCTGAGGGCCGTGGAAGATGAGACGTGGCTGGCGAGCGCTCTGGGAAGTTCTGTCCAGGCCTGGAATGCATTATCCGGCCGCAACCTCTGGTCTCTCGACTTCGAGGGCACCGTCAAGGACCTCGAGGTCATGGGTTTGACTGAGAGCGAGCATAGGGACGTCCTTGCGCTTCACGCCGAAGACGACGCGACCGTACTGAGGAGGATACACGGGACGGAAGGTCGCGTTGTGTGGGAACATAGAGAGGTTACCAACGACCTGCCGCTGCAGGTCAGCACCAACGTGGAGAAGGTCTTTGTCGTAACACTACACGGATCCCTGCTCTCCTACAGCCTCAAGGTCATTGTCCTGGATACCTTGACGGGCAGGAAGCTGGATGAGATACCCATCGGTACCAAGGGCGAGGTACAGAAAGAGGAGGACGTCATGTTCGTCGGGTCTAACTCCGCCGCACCCGTCGTCGCCTGGACCGACAACACCCTGACGACGCTGAAGGTCAACGTGCTTGGTACCAAGAGTACTAAGGGATTCCCTCTGGTCGCTGGTGCGACAGATGTCGAGATTCATGCGCCGCACCTGGTCCAGTCGTCGCCCCACTTCCTGGTCCACACTCGGACCGAGACGAGTCATAAGGGTGAAGTTTTTCATGTCGACCTAACGAACAATGCCATCACCAAGGCGTATGAGCTGCCGCTATTGGAGGGAAAAGGTGCCTTTTCGACGAGCTCGTTGGCTGCAAACGTCTACTTTACCCGGGTCACGGCTGACGAGGTCATCGTCACGTCCTCGCAGTCGCACGGCATTCTCGGCCGCTGGTCTCTTCAGGGTGGGACAGACAAGCTTCAAGCCATGCACAGTGTTTCCGAGGTCATCAAGAAGGCCGAGGGCAGCTATGCTGTGAGGTCGGCAGTTGTAAATGACGCCGACGATTGGGTTCTGATCCGCAATGGAGAGCTCGGGTGGACTCGCCCCGAGGGCTTAAGCGGCGCCGTCGCCGCTACTTGGGCGGAGATCCCCGAGTCCGAGGAGTTGGCCAAGACTCTCGAGGCCGAGGCTCACAGCAATCCGCTCCAGGCCTACATACACCGAGTCAACCGTCACATTGACGACCTCCAGTATTTACCTGACTGGCTACAGTCCATTCCTGGGCGTCTCATGAGCAGCATCCTCGGCTCGGAGGGCACTAAACCTAGTGATACTCTCGCAGGGGATAGCTTCGGGTTCAACAAGCTTGTCGTCCTTGCGACCAAACGAGGAAAGCTCTACGGCCTCGATGCTGGCAACCAAGGCAGGATCATCTGGAGCAAAAAAGCGAGTGAGACGCCCGCTGCCAAACCTTGGGATGTGAAAGCTATTCACGCCGATAACGTCAAGGGGTTCGTCATCGTTCGCGGAGCACATGGAGAATACATCATTGTCAAGTCTGATACCGGGATGACTATCGAATCAATGCCGTCCGGCCTATTTCCACCCACCGAGGGCGCCGTTCTCGTAGACAGTGACGCCGGCCCGTGGCTACTCCCCATCGGCGTTGGTGGCCAGGTCAACGAGATCCCCAGCGCTTGGGCTCCGAAACAAACCGTCGTCACTCGCACTTCCGAAGGGGGCATACAGGGTCTCATGTTTGCCCCCGCTGGCGAGCATGCAGTTTCTACGGCTGCCTGGACATTTTTGCCTCCTCAGGGTCAAAAGATCGTAAACATTGCAAGCCGGCCGACGCACGACCCTATCGCTTCCATCGGCCGCGTACTCGGAGACCGCAGCGTGAAGTACAAGTATCTAAACCCGAACACCATTGTAGTCGCGGCCGTCGACGAAACCGCGCTCTCGCTTACCATATACCTACTGGACACGATCTCCGGCCAGGTGTTACATTCTACGGCCCACGAGGGCGTCGATCCCAGTAAGGGGGTCAGCTGTGTCCTCTCGGAGAACTGGTTCGCCTGCTCGTTCTACGGCGAGTACAAGCTGCGCGAGTCGTCGCAGCCGCAGAGCGTCAAGGGCTACCAGCTCGCCGTCTCCGACCTGTACGAGTCAGAGCTGTCCAACGACCGCGGACCCCTCGGCGACTCGGACGTGGCCAACTTCTCATCGCTGGCGCCCGTCGACAACCCCGTTGCCGGCCTGCCGCTCCCCGCCGTCGTCTCCAAGTCCTACGTGCTCTCCACGCCGCTGACGGCGCTCGCCGTGACGCAGACCAAGCAAGGGATCAGCGCGCGCCAGCTCCTCGCGTACGCGCCGGAGCTGCGGTCCATCGTCGGCGTCCCCCGCGCGGCCCTCGACCCCCGCCGCCCTGCCGGCCGCGACCCCACGCCGCAGGAGCTCGAGGAGGGTCTCACGAGATACGGCGCCGCGCTCGAGGTGGACCCGCGCTGGGTGTTGAGCCATACGCGAGACGTTGTACTGGATCCCAAAGGTTCTCTCAAAAGAATCGCGGCGGCACCCGCCGTCCTCGAGAGCACGTCCCTCGTCGTCGCCTACGGCGGGGTCGACGTCTTCGGCACCCGCGTCGCGCCCAGCGCCGCCTTCGACATGCTCGGCGCCGGGTTCAACAAGCTCGCGCTCGTGGCTACCGTCGGCGCGCTCGCGCTGGGGGTTGGTGTTTTGGGGCCTTTGGTGAGTGTTTTTAAACACGTTTTATTCCCCTTGGCTTTCCATCTTGAAGGGGTCATACGTCTAATTTCGGATCGACCTTCGCTTTTCTTATATCCCCCTTCTACAGTTTCCTCCTCTCTCCCATTCACAGTACTATACTAATTTGTATCTTCGTGCAGGTCAGGAAAAAGCAAATAAACCTGCGGTGGGGTGGGACTTAGTAGGGAAAGGGGGTTAGGGACGCTGGTATTCTTGACGTGTAATTGCTCTAGGTTACGAAGATCGCTGTCATGATGTACGGAAAAAGGGGGCGGGGTTATTGATTTGGATGCTAATGGTAGCTTCACCTTTAACCCGACGCTATGGGTAACACGAGGGATATCGGAGAGTTCACTACGCTGCTTCGCCTGTTCCAGATATGCCCCTGGTCGCCTGCGAAGCAGATGGGTGCTCGCTTGTCTTCTGGCAACGGACTGCTGCTCTGCCGGAAATTGCGAATGACGGCTGTAATAAATAGCTACATATATACGTGTGCATGCGTAAACCTCTGACAGCCGAATACCGAACATCCTAGTACAGTACGAGGCATATGCCTATCGACGTGTTTCTTGAAGGCGTTTTATAATGTTGTACATTAGATACGTAAGCGGCTATATGACTTTACGTATAACTAGCTAACTAACATAGCGATGAACCGATCCTTATTATTCCCGGGCATGATGTTTATGCCCCCGAACTTGACTACGACGTCCCTTGCTATTTGCGTCGCCTTCGGCTATAGAGCCCGACTGGGGCGCTACGTCGCTTGTAACTGTGCGAATCCACCGTCGGCCATTCGGTTACCAGAGGAGATGGGTTATGACTCGCGACAGATGCAGTTCACTTATTAAGCTTCAAATGGTACGGAGAGCCGGTGGCGGGAATTCCCGAAGCGGTCCGTCTCGCTTGCTGCTTAAACCTCCCGCTTTTAGTCGGCGCTCGTCCATTGGAAGTAGGGCGATGGCTAATACAAGTATATCTAATTTTCGTCGTTCTTACGTTGAAGTTGACAGAACCTTACGTCGTTTGGGGTTGAGAAGTCGGCCCTAACGGATCGTCCGGGGCTGTGTAACAACAAGCGCGTGCCCGCGCCCAAACTTTTCTTCTGGTAAGGCTATGAGAGGAGGTTTTGATCCTACCCGACGGCTCCCAATCCTGCGTCAGTTCTGCCCAACCATGTGACGAAATAATATTTGCTCCGACCGTGGAAACGAATAACCCCTTTGCGAAAGAGTTTGGGCAGCTGGAGCAGTTGGACGAGCGTTTCATGCGAAAGCCCGACATATTAACATTAGTAGCCAGGTCTAGCGCTACGTACTGCAGAACCAGGCATCCCGCGCTTGCCGTGCCCCGCCACACCTATTATTCTACAGTAGGATGCCGCTCGAACGGGCGGATCAACTGCTGCATCATGCACGAGCGCTTCCATGGTGCCGTCCCGTAGGAGGAGGGAAAATGCTTGATCACAAACACCGGTTTCTGCTTGGGGTCCATGATGAAGCCGAATTCCGGCATAAAGCAGCTCGCTGGGCGGCGAGGCACCGGATTGGATGCGAAAACCCAATGGATGACGGAACACCCAGGCGGATTAGGGGAATTGGTTGACGCAATTGTGCAGAAGGGTGAAATTTCCAGCTTTTTCCTGCAAATTACGAATCACGACACCAGCTTAACGTAGGTGGACTAACGTAGGTGGACTAACGTAGGTGGATTATGGTAGCGTAGTGTGTTATTTCTAGGCACTTCCCTAGGAAGCCGAGGTGGGTATTATGACAGACTGCTGGGACTTCGTCATGAACGCTTCGCAGGCCGTACGACTGGTAGAGATTCTTTTAGTAGACGGGAAGAGAGCAAGCTTGCTTGCTTGCCTGCTTTCAGTTTGGTTAATGGTTAATATCATTCGTCCGTCGGTGTGCCCTTGTAAAAGAGTACATATTTTATCAGTTACAGAAGCCAGTCAGCCAGCCGCAGGTCACGCTACGCCGTGGTGTGTCCACAAAAGAGCAACAGGGCTTGTCAGCTTCGAAAACGGGCAATGCCTGTGCCCCTCCCCCGCCCTCTCTGTCTGCCCCTTCGACAGCTTTCTTTTCCGTCTTGCACGTTGCCCAACGAACAAGTCTGGAACCACGAGGATATTTCTTGTCCAGGACACGGAACTCAACCCAGATCTCACGAGATACCCATCACGCGCATCGGCACCTGTAGCATGCTGCACCCGGGAAAGGCAGCGCACCCCCGGTCTTTCAATATGGTGACTTGGTTGCCTGATCTCCTCTAATTGTGACGATCTCATCTGTAAAACAATACGAACTCGCGAAAATGCCTGCGTACAAAAAAAAAACCTTCGTGCATCCGGGCTATGTTCAGTCAGGACAAGACGGTCTAGTTCCCTGAAACCCAGCCTTGTTATCTCTCGGCTGTGCAGCAAAGGTCGGCTCTGTGCAATTCCACTACATTCATTGTTAGTCTATTACATACATACATACAATTGCAACGCCCACTTTGTGATTTGTATAGTTGTATCGTGCAGCGGGATGTAGAAGTACAACAATAACAAGAGGGATGCATGGGAATGGGGATATGGCGGGTCCCCCACCCCCTCTTTCTCTTCCCCCAAGTTCCAAGTATCTCAATCAGCTGCTGTGACATGACGACGTCGGCCTTCCCTAGCGTCTACGTAGGTAGCTTACGAGGGTCACACCCCAATTAAAAGTCGTTAAAACGCATAAAGAAGGGTCGGGCATACAGTAATAAGATTGGAAACTAGAATGTGGGCTGTTTTACTGCTTGCTGTCTGGCTATCCGAGCCAAGTGCCAGCCCGCCAGGATCAACACCTACATGTACCAAAGTAAGAAGTATGCGTACTTAAAGCAATCTAGTCTAGTCTATCGCTCTACATCAAATCCCCTGATCCTCCCCAGCTCGCGCCTCTCTTCTACCACGTTACTTGCGCTGCTGTCCTCATTTACTTCTTTCCTTCTCACTTCTTAATAACAAGCATTTCTTGCTTGCGATATCCTCTCAGTCCGGCGCCGACCATCTAGGTGGTGATATTCTCTTCCTGAACATCACTCGCAGAAGAGAGTCTCTAGGCTCCAATTGTAAGCGCCCAAGCAGCCTAGCGTGTGATCATAAATTCACGCTATACAAGGGCACGACGTTGGGTTCCTGTTTCACTACGTCAACTTACCCCGCTACAAAACCCAAGAGGAGTGTCGCTTGTGAAGCTTCGTCAAACTCAATCTCTTCAAGTGTCACCACCACAAATAACAAAAAGGACACCGGCAAGCTTATTTTCGAAAGACTAATATAGTCACATAAAAGCCAACCTTTGAATCGCATCTCGCCATGTCGTACGCTCGCTCGAGTCGTAGTGACTTGGACGACCGAGATTACCGGAGGGGCCCGGCTCGAGTCTATGATGACAATGACCTCTACGACCGGCGGGAATTCCGCGGTTCACCACGCCGTGCGCCGGTCAGGGAGTACGACAACGTCGGTCGAGACGATCGTGTCCCCTCGTTTCTTCGCGAGGAGAACAGGAAGACCGACTCCGGGCAACTGGTGCTCCGTTCCAGGGAGGTAGAGACTGTTGACCGCCGAAGACCCCGCAGCCCCAGTCCACAGCCTCTCACGCGCTACGTCGAGCGGCCCAGGAGCGTCAGTCCTCCTCGGAGGTCTATGTCTCGACCACGTCCGAGGTACACTGAACGGTCGCCGTCACCGTCCCCGCAGCGTGAGAGAGACCTCCGAGTCGATATAGACAGTCGCGTTGTCGAGAGGCGGAGACCGAGGTCCCCGACTCCTGATCGTGAGCGGGATCGAATTCGCATCATGATGGAAAGGGAGAGGGCCCGGTCTCCCTCTTCCAGCCCTTCACCGCCTCGGCCGGCGCCGGCCCCTCCCGTCATCAAAGGGCCCACGATCGAGCGGGAGGTTATCACCCACTATCGCGACATCGACCACGGTAAGTTTCTCTGGCCTATGCTATCTTGCAACTAGCATTACCTAAAGTAGGGCAAGCGTTTTGCTAATATCCCACCTAGGTGTTGAGCGAGCGAGGCCTCCGAGCCCGCCTCCACCATCTCGTACGCCCCGCCCCATCGCGAGGGAGCGGGAGTCATGCGAGACGGATATCGACATTCGGCGCTCACGCCACGAGATGGACATCGACATCCGGCACTCGCACAGGTCGCGCTCGCGGCCGCGTGGCCAGTCTCGCCCGCCGGCGTACGAGGACGGCGACCGGCTAATGGTGCGCTCGAGCGAAACGACGCGACGCCGTGCACACTCGGAGGCGCGACCGCGCGAGGATTGGGACGACGAGGCCGAGTATATCACGAGCAAGATCGACCAGCGCGGCCGCATGGGCGAGGCATGGAACGGTGCCACCCGCGACTGGACCATCGTCGACGTGCCGCCGGGCACCGAGCGCGTGCGCATGGACGGCGTCGGCGGCGGCGGCGCCGAGATCACCTGGCAGCGGTACAACGGCGTGCGGCGGTCCAAGTTCCTGCCCGAGCGCGACGGCGCCCCGGGCTCGAGCGGCGCCACCACCGTCAGTGAGCCGACGCGGGAGCCGCCCCGCGACGACCGCGAGCGAGAGCGCCTGAGCGTGCAGATCTCGTCCAGCAGGGACAAGTCGCGCGACCGCGAGGAGGTCGTCGAGGAGGTCCGCGACCGCCGCATCTCCATCCGCGACAGCTCGCGTGGCCCCTCCAAGCGCAGCCGGGAGATGTGGACCGAGATCACCAAGGACCTCGTCGTCCGCGAGGCCATCGAGAAGCGCGGCTACGAGTACGAAGAGACCGAGTACTTCTTCTACGTCATGGAATACCTCCGCTATGTAAGCCTCTCTTTCCATTTGCTTTTCCTCTACTTCTTAGTCGTCATCCGGATCGACTACGCACACTGCACAACGCACAGTGTGCCGCTATCGTATTTTTTTTTTTTTGTAAACGCGCGCGTACTGATCCACGCAAATAGGAGGACGTCGTCGAACTGGTGAACATATCCGACGATATCCGCCGCGCTCGCAGACGCCGCGCCCGCGAGATCGAGTGGGAGCGCGAACACCGCGACGGCTGGGACCGGCGACACCACCACCACCAACACCGCCTGTCACTCAACTGGGACAAGATCGACGACGAGCGGATCGTCGAGCGCGAGATCGTCTACGACCGCCCGCCGCGCACGTACCTGCGCTAAGCTCGTTCGCGCCGCCACCAAGGAACAGGCTGCCCCGGGTGGACGTATTGGCGTCGACGGCGGAATCCTGCATTCCCTTGTGGGGATGAAGGGGCGCCGTTGCCTGAGGGGACGCCTTGTGGTGCCGAAGATAAATCTAACCTGCGCGGCATTGGACTTGAGTAGGAAGAACTGACTGGCGGAAGGCTGCTTTACCGTCAGCCAGACCAACTATAATCGGGTCTTCTCGCACATCCCCGAATCACGATCTACGTATAATAGTATACTTCGCCTAATACTATTAGAACGAGGGTGCTCCCAGAAGGTGATGACAGCAACGGGGTGGCAGGGACTATACAGGGGCAGACTTTTACAACCGTCTTCTTCTTCCTCTTCTGCACAGCATCCACACACCTAACGATAATCACGCCATAGCCTTTTTCATGATGCGATGAAGATGTCAGTTAACGCAGCGTGGAAGTCCCTTTTTATGTTGGAGAGTGGCATGGGGGAAACGAATGAGAGATGACGATGACGGGATCCTTTTTCCGGTTTCTTTATTGGATATGTAGCTAGAATGAAAGTCAGTGGCGAGGTGTAATTTTTTTTTTTTTTTTTTTCTCATTTAGTAGGAATTGATGATGTTATGACCTCTAATCTCTAGTCTCCTACGTGCTTTTGAGGTTGGATGACACTGAATGTCTAGACAGTGGTTACCGACCATGCTGCTCATGAGTTTCTCGGATATGCGCGTGGGATTGAAGGGGCGCCTGGGACCTCCCAGTGGACGCGAGATGGATGGCGTATTGATGGAGTGGTCTATCGCGGTTAGCTAGGACGTTGACATGAACGGGAGCAGCCGTAGACGTATGGATGACCTGTTCTGTTCGACCGGGGAGTATCTGTCTCGACGGCGACGCATAAGGATCCGTAACTAAGTCTTAAGTTAATTCCGACAGCCTCACAAAGTGGAGGATACCACACCATCACCCGTGAGAGCTAGCTACACGTGACGCCAGGTACAACAAGCCGGTCTCGAGTGAGCTCGACCACGGTGGCTATGCCCACCGCTTCGTTATATGAACCTTGTGTTTTGCTTACGCTCTACCGGCTGGACAAGGAAGCCCGCTCCAGCGAGGGCGCCAACAGAGTAGGCGAACGTACGAGTTGCTTGTAAACCTCTTCTAGTCGGCCAGGCAGCCTTTACGGCGCCATCAAACGATAGATGCTTACTTATATGATACGCGGTATCTATGCCGGATGGGAAGCCCGATCGTGGGAATAGGGGTCGAGAAAGGGGGTAACTAGATGGCCGGCACCTCTGCCTATATACGAGTTACTAGTCCAGTAGCTAGGCCCTCTTAGGCTGGTTAATCGCTTTGCTATAGCGTCTATCTCATGCTGCATTTGACATATCTTTAATAGCCAATATCTGTTATTGAGACTACTTCCATACGAGTGAAGGGGGTCCCGGCTGGGCGTCGCGCAGGAGCGCCCAAGTTAGACTTGCCTGGCCGAATCGTTAATCGACCCGAGTAAACGCTCTTTGGTAGCCCACGGCTAATCACTACGCGCCTTCGAAGATCAACCGTAAATAGCAACAAGGGTGGCACTTTAATCTTTAACATAGAATTGTAATACAACCATTTTATAGTGGCGTTAGTGGTGGCGTTATAAAAATTGTACCAGCCCTATTCCGCCGTGCATTTACTTAATGTAGGGGAAATGAGAACCCGTTCTGGGATTACCGAGAAGCGTTTAGCTCCAATCGATTAACGATTCGGCCAGGTGAGTTCTAACTGGCTCGCGTAGGAGAAGAGCTCGTCTTCTCAGTTGGAACCAGCCTGACTTGACCGCGTGGGTAGAGTGTTTTATCTCCAGAGTTATAGGCTGGCTGGCTTGCTTGCTTGTCAAGCTCGGCCTAGGTAAACTTGTCCATTGCTTAGATACCGGGCCCGTCCAGATAATGAGCAGCTTGAGAGCCGCGGATAATTACTAGAGATGGCTGGAACAAGTGGCAATAGGGGTTCATGAAGGCGCCAAATTAGGAGGGCCTGAGCGACGAAATGTAAGGTCGCCGCTCGCAAAGCAGGAAACGCGAGGGATGGGTTTGCGCTAGCTGATATTATCTAATGCCATAAATCTATGAAAGGTAATGAATGCATGTTTGGCCCTTACGGAATAGCTAACGTAATAGGCGCTTAGTAACTCGCGAGGCTCCTGATTCCGAGCCAAACGCCATCACCCACGCAGAGCCTTTAATCTAGTCTAGCAGTGCTGGGCAGAGGTGCTGCTATGGTCTTCGCCCGTTGGGGGAGCCGCAGATCATTCGGTATTGGCTGTGCCGGAAATATCCGCAGGTTCCTAGGCGTAGCCACCATAAGGACTAGTGTGCCGTCGGAGTTTTCCGCCACTAACATTACATGTCCCCGCAGCAGGGACAGGGCGAAGCGACCATACCGGATATGTGAGCGGCTCATGACGTGTGGCGGAGCGATGTCGAAAGCACTGCAATGAGCTTGGAATCCAGCAGGAGAAACAACGGTCACGAATCGAGAAGGCCGCCCAAGACCTCAGAAGCTGTCGGAAGTGTTTTCCGTCGGCCTAGAAAAACATCTTTAGATTCATAACGGACCAAGTAAAAGAGGTTAGATCTGATCGACGCGGAAGGCGCTGCCTGGTTCAACTACTACTACTTGGGAATACGTTGTAGGAGGAATAGGGCCGTGCAGCAGGACAGCCTAAGGGCGGGAACGAAGTGATTGCATAAATGTATAAAGATGCCTAAAATGACTTTGGTTGTGGCTGCTCAAAGAAAAAGAAGAGACGGGGGTTCCTTATCCTCAGGGGGTTAGAAGTCGAGGCTTGGATTTCGAATTCTCAGTTCGATATCGACAGTTGCAAAAGGCCATCCTGTACACTTCAGATTAATGGCTTGCAAGAGGCAAGAGACGGTTAAGTTTTAGCGACGGGCGTCTGTAAAAAGACGCCTCCGGCTCATTATCGCGAGAAGTCAATAGGGGCGGAGCTCAGCACCACAGCGATGCATCAGAGCAATGAACAATATCACAGATAAACCGCAAACCCCCTCCCTTCCGCCCCGCGGGAATGTCGACGGACGATGATCCACACGGACGCGTCCTGGACCGTGGCATCACCATAATATTCATCCCAAACCATCTAATGTCGCGGTTCACGGACAGCGAGGACGAGCAGAAGCGGGCGGGCACGCAGCGCCGTACTGGGCCTCGGTCAAAGCGAGGGTGTCACGTCCCTACGTCGTGCGGCCACGAGCATGTCCTTGAAGGTCAGCCATTCTCGCGGTCCTAGGGATTTATAAAGACTTCAGATAGGAAACACCCAAGAGTGTGACAGCTTCCTTCCCCGCAATATGTCAACATCATGTCGCCAGGGCGGTGCCTGGCACGTGGTTTCTGCCGCCGTCGCGTAGTGCGTTTCGAAGAACCTGAACCCTGCGGAAGGGGGGGGGGGGGGGGGGGGGCGG
>QJNV01000068.1:0-148072 GCA_004155935.1 Monosporascus sp. GIB2 | reverse complement strand
CGCCCGCCCGCCCCCCCCCCCCCCCCCCCCCCCCCCCCCCCCCCCCCCCCCCCCCCCCCCCCCCCCCCCCCCCCCCCCCCCCCCCCCCCCCCCCCCCCGGTGATCAAGAGCTTGAAGAAGTGGAGTGGCATAGAGTGCTGGGTATAGTCGGCCCGCGCGGGCCGTCTGTACGACTTGTTTCTCCTCTTTCGTATAACATTTTGTAATTGACCTTTGATCATACTAGGCCCCCGCCCCTTATATTCCGTGACGTCGCGGTTGCAGCTTATTGAAGATGCCGAGCCCGGGGCTCACCTGTCGAAGCAGCGCTTAGGCTTCTTAGATGCTCGCCGTGTGGTTCTCTTTGGGTATTGAAGATTGTGTGGAACGTGACTGCAGTTTTTCCGTTCCACTAGAGGTCACGCGTTATCCGCTCATATATGGCGAACCTCTAACTATTTTGAGAAAATTGGAGTTGAGAACTCCTTCAACAAGCAGGCGGCCGAATCGTGGGCGTTGGAAGAGGGACTGCACTGCCACTGCAATCCTGCCTTCCTTATTCGTGCACGGGGATATGTATGTGATAGGAGTGGACCTTGGCAATTTGGGGCTCAGCTATCTGCAGGTCAGCTTCACCAATATTTCAATTTCGGGACGGGTTAGGATTACATGAGCTCATCATTCCCCTTCATGAGCGTTCGTGACCCATTCGCCCGGCGGAGAAAGGGGCTAATTAGATTGGTCCTCCTGGAGATTGAAAGCTAAGGCGCCGCCCCATGTGGATTCGGACAGGCCCATTGAGATCTCGACCAGAGGACCCTGAATTTCAGAATTGGACCCTGAAAATCCTCTGGCTTGGCAGTTGGAAGTTCTCTGCTGAATTGCGCTAAGATATTCCATGGCGCAAGGAAAAAAAGCGCATGCGCAAAAGAACGCGCGGCTCCTGACTCCGGTCGACTTCAGTCGCTCTCGTACCGTATCAATCCACTCACTCGCCGCGCACAATCATTAGAATTGTACCAGTTAGAGCGTCGATTGTCCGCTAACTGGAGTAGGCCACATAATAACAAGCCAAGATGTCTAGCCCCTATTCTGCTCCCAAATTAATAACAAGCTCGGTGGAAGTCGTAAAAGCACCCAGGTTGTTTGCTCCGTGGGGGACCAATCCATCCTGGTATCCATAACTCGTTCTGAACACGTTCCTTCTGGTAGGCGATCCAGTTGAAACAAGACTATCGACTCATGGTAAGTAACCTGCTGCCTTGGCATTTGCTGCGGCCGCCTGCCAATACATCATTAGTCGACGTTATGTCCTTGTCCGTAGCCGGTCAATACGTGTGCATGGTTGAGGTGAAAAGGCACGCAGCTCCTTTCCCACTGCGGCTGGTCTTTGCTTAGTTGAAACCTCCGGTACTAATTGTTCGTACCGCCGACTGTTTCTGGTAGTCCATCTCTTGTGGATTTTGCAACTCGAAGTTGCCTTTAACAGCTAGGTGAGACCTGCGTCCTTGTACAACTCATACTCTCGACAACTTTCTGAGCGCCTGGACTCGTCTCGTAATTCTTCGTTGCTGCCTCTGCCCGCCTTGGTACCGAACGCTGTCGACTTGACCCCGCGACCTATCCTCCGAGACAACAATGGAACGTGATAGACTGATCACGTGGCCGGCGGTCGAAGCTATGATCGCAGAGGGCCGCATCATTGTTATATACGAGGGCAACGTTTTGCGACTAGATTCATGGTTGGAGAAACACCCCGGAGGTCGCCTGGCCATTCTGCATATGGTTGGGAGAGATGCGACCGATGAGATCAACGTGTAAATGCTCCCTTCACTCGTTCATACATGCCCTACCCGCGAATTCCAAGTGAATCCCAAAGCGACTGAAAGAGACGCAAGCTTAGTCGGCGAGTTTTAAGCTGAAAGTCGTGCGTTTGGGGGACTTACGGTTGGAAAGAGTTGGGCTTGAAGTATGCTGGGTCTAGTTCGGATCGCCGGACTTCTGACAATTCCGAATCGCCTATCATCACTATTCATTGGGCGCCCGTTCCCACCGGAATGGAACCATTGCTGACATATCATACAGGTACCATTCGGTGGCTGTCCGTAACACGATGAAAGCATACCGGATTGGTCGGCTAGCTGGACCCTGGATCAACATGACACCGCCAATAAGAGGCGGCGTTTACCTCAGCGAGGAGACTTCGATCAACAATAGACTAGTTTCCGAGGAGCCTGACGACTGCAACAGTAACGCTGATGAGATAGGTTCGACGTCGAGCCTTGGCCTACCCTCTGACCAGACCTCCTTAACTTCTGCATGCAGCAGTGCCGACGAAGATGAGTTATTAAGGTTGAGCTCTGGCGTGAAACCGTCTTCCCCAGAGACCGGCATCCGCAGGAGACTGCAGAGGGAAGGGTTCGAAGACACCGTCTCCGACGCCGCCTGTCCGGCCACCACCAATCAGATCTCGCTCTCGCCGGCCCAATTCACAGATTTGGCAGTGCAGTATGACATCAAGCGGGGTATTCAGGACTACCCATCCGTAGATCCAGCCGTCCAGCAGGGCATCATTCAGAAGTACCGAGTCCTCCAACGGAGAATTGAAGACGAGGGGCTGTACGAATGTCGCTACTCGGAATATGCCAAGGAACTGGTCCGGTATACCACCCTCTTCACGATATCCATGGTCGCATTGTATTATCGATGGTACATGACATCGGCTGTCTTCTTGGGCCTGTTCTGGGTTTGTTCATCTCTCTTCTGTGCTACCCGCATTTGCTAATTGCTGCCTAATAGCACCAAATCATGTTCACTGCACACGATGCCGGACATACCGCCATCACACACAACTTTGTGTTCGATACCCTAATTGGCATTTTTATCGCCGACTTCTGCTGTGGCCTGTCGATGGGATGGTGGAAGAGTAGTCACAATGTACACCACCTGGTGACGAACCAACCCGTACGCCTCCTGAACCCCTAGCGCTGTCTGCGAGAATGAAGCTTACCCTCTACCAGGAGCACGATCCAGATATCCAGAACATTCCGCTGTTCGCGACGTGCCCATCTTTCTTCAGGTCGCTTCGGTCCACTTACTACGACTTCACCTTCATCTGGGACGCAGCTGCAGAGTTTCTGGTGCCCTACCAGAAGTACACCTACTACCCGGTGATGGGCATCGCGCGGTTCAACCTGTACCTGCTGTCCTGGCTGCACGTGCTCTCCCGAAAATCGTGGGCGGGGCGGACCCAGGCGGCGCCCCGGCTGCTGCTGAGCGCCGAGATTGCCTTCATGGCGTGCTACTGGTTCCTGTTCGGGTACCTCCTATTGTGGCGGGCGCTGCCGACGTGGACGGTCCGCGTCGCGTTCGTGCTAGTCTCCCACGTCGTCACCATGCCGCTGCACGTCCAGATCACCCTCAGCCACTGGGGCATGTCGACCGCCGACCTTGGCGAGTCCGAGTCCTTTCCCCAGCGCCAGCTCCGCACCACCATGGACGTCGACTGCCCCGCCTGGCTCGACTTCATCCATGGTGGCCTCCAGTTCCAGGCCGTCCACCACCTCTTCCCCCGCCTGCCGCGCCACAATCTCCGGAGGGCGCAGGTTCTGGTCAGGGAGTTCTGTAATGATACCGGCATCCCTTACTCGATTCTCGGCTTCGTCGATGGTAACGGAAAAGTGCTCAGCCGCCTGGACGAGGTCGCCGAGCAGGTTGCCCACCTTATCGCGTGTCAGAAGCATATGGCTGTGACTGGGGAAAGCGGGCTGATTTAGATTAGCCCTCGCCCGCTTTTGGATATAACGTATAATACTGTAGAACATATATAATAAGTTCGAATTAGACTAACATGTCGTCCAGTTCATTATTAGCTACGACTTTATAAGTCTAACGCTGGACAATAATCCTATCTCTAAGAGCGTAAGTTGCCCGTGGATTAAATCCGCTGTGCCCTTGCTTCTCGTTGTCGGCAGTGAAACTGCATGACGCTTTGCGGTGCGCTCAACTGTTTCGTCTACGCGATCTATAAAATCCCGAGTGAGTTACTCGGCGTAGCCCCCACGGTTTCCCCCCAAGTTCGTCCACCATTCCCAAGGCCGGATGGACGGGAGGCAAGTTCCATCCCATGTCGGATTTAGGCCCCCTCAAACGTACATGTTTGCCCCTTGCGTTATGCAGCCGGTGTATGATATCTGCATGCGATACGGTAGCTGACTGCAAAGTTACCGGCCGTGCGGTATAGAGGGCTTGTATGTAAGCTGGCCAGGTCATCGCCGTGGCAAGGGAGCCTCCCCCGAACTTCATTATCAGTTTATGGTAAAATGTGCGCCTAACTCGAGCGAGGGTAAGAATTGGCGTGTGTACTTAGTTCGTCGACGTGATATGATTGTAACGCATATTTCGTAGCCGGTTCTGCGATGGACAACGCTGCGGAAACACCGACGGTACTGATGTTGGTTCATGGTAGCCGTAGTATCTGACGGAGAATCCTAGCCACTCTACTTCTGAACAATCTGTTCGTCTATAACTCAGAATCCACCGTAATACCGTACGGTATACCGCGTACGCCACGGGGGCACGGGCAGCTATTAGGGAGACTGTAAATGGGGTAAAATTGATGACGTCTGCTATCCCATAACGATTCTAGTCATCGCTGTCATATTTTGGAACCTAGTTCATGTGACTGAACCAAAGGGAAAACCTTGGGGGGAGTGGAAAACTATTCCATGACTTCGTAGTCGTCTATGTCTATGCGGTTTTACCTGAGACTATTGTAGGATCGAACATCAGGGTCCATGAGGAGGTACAATCCCTAGTTCATTTCATGCGTGATCGTTCATAGAGTTTACATATCTTAAGATGAGAAAGCCCACCGGTTATCCATCTAATGTAGGTGCGTTTTCATCTGAACCTTTAATCTCACTCATCGTCGCTTGTAGGGAACTAACATGAACCCCTTTTCGGGACCACAGCGACCCGCCAACGAGGGTCATTCCTGTATATATGTAAGTGGTTCCGCCCCCACATGACTAGGAAGAACCAGATTTTAATGCTCAACTATACAGTATTTAAACTAGGAGTCAACTTCGAAGCTGCTTCTTCTACCTTTCACCCTGTACACTACCAATTTCTCTGACATTGCTAGACATGCTGTAAGACAATTATACAATTTTCGGGGGCTTGTTTCTCTGATATTGCCATGTCGTGCTATGCGCTTGACCGAATACAACTACCTTATATCGGGGCAAACACACTGGCTGGTCATTGTGGAAGCGCCTTCTTTAAAGAGGGGGAGGGAGGAAAGAGAAGACAAGACTGGTGGAGGAAAAGGCTTCTTTCTCACGATCGGAGATAGCTTCGAGGTGCAGCACTATTTCTTCCATATAGGAGTTCCCCCAACTTTAACCTGCAATGGCATGCTGCTGGATATTACCTGTAGGTTACCGGACTTCAGCCTGCTCTACGGCAATGACAATGGCCGGAATGGTCTACCTATCTATGGAGCATGTTCGAGAACCCATCAGGGACACCAAACAGAGTTGAAGGCCCGAAGTATAAAAAGGGGCAACAGGGTACCGAAGAAATGTGACCCATAGAATATGTAGCAAATTCTGCTTTCTCCATACAACGACCCTTCACGATACTTGGAAACTGACTGAGACCACCACCGCCTGTCAAGATGGGGCATTTGCGACAAATCGACCCCGGCTCCCTATTCCAACCCCGTGCCTTGTTCTACGTCTATCACGGACATCGGCTCACTTTACTTCCTATTGGTCTCTATGAGACCACATTAGAGCAGCCACTGTAGTTCCGCGACCAGGCAATTAATCATCGGTCTACGTTCTTCCTCGTACCATACCGACGTGACATGTATCTATCAAATATAAAGCCTTTTACCTGGAACAAATGGTCGAGAAGTCACGCGCCGCCGACCTGCGGCATTTAGTTGTTACTAGCCTACGCCTAAAAGGGAGCAGAGATGATAATCGGGAAGCAACCCTAGAGGTACCCTAAGAGGTTGGAGCATAACCATGTACATCTGCTAGGGCGAAAATATTGAAAATGAGTAAGCAGGTGCAAAGAGTCTCTATGTCGTCTGAGACACTCTCTTTCAGGTTACCAAAAACGTCCCAAAGATTAGACCAGAAGAAGTATGTTACGAGCGTACCATTATCGGCTGAGCGGCATTAGAAGAACAACAAGACTCTCTGTACTGATCATAAAGTCAGCTCGATTGGTTAACGCTGACACAGAGCCCTAAAGGAGGATGGTAATGGGGAGAATTCTGCACTTCTCTGGGACATTGGGTTGCCTTTCATGATCCACAAAACACGTACACTATGAATATTCGGCTTCTGTATGGTTCCTTGGTTGCTTTCATCGATTGCTAGCTGTCATTGCTCAGTCTCGAGTTTACCACACACAGTCCTATTTGGTAGTAGAGAGCTGCACTATTGGAATAGTCTAAGGTCAGTAACTATGAACCCGCAGGAACATTTAGCAATGAATTAAAAGCACCCCAAAGGTTCGTTCGTTGATTCAGATTGGGCATGTGGCAAGAATGAATCTGCTATTAACGACATCTTACTGGAGCTAACCATGACTTCTCGAGTCACCTTTCTACGAGCCCCGGAGTAATCACTTCATGATATTTCCCCTTTACAAAGGCAGCAGCATATTCTCTGTTGACAACCAAGCAGAGTGACTAACCTCAACCGGAACATTTAATAACGGCCGATTTGAAGCTCAAGCCCAGACGACCGATCTAGCAAGAAGTAACAAGCTGGCTAGCTTCTATAAGTCCAGCTCCCCAAATCTTACTCTCGTAATCTCCGTCATTCCCGCGGCTGTCGACTATGCTGTGACACCAAACCACGTCGACGTGTGCTAGGACGGCGTGGGCCATGGGATTCTGGGGGCGCAGCGCTGAAATGGCTGGATGGGCAGAGGTGAAAGTAACACAACCCACCCTTTCCGCATCCGAGCAGGGCCATATCACTTGAGCTCTACCGCACCGCCCGCTTCGGCTGCCCAGATATCGTGGAAACAGCCGAGTGGCGAACCACCGCTGCATTGGTTGCTAAGTTAACTAATAAGTTGCATATCTGGTCAGGCGGCGTACTTTCCCGGCTGGCCGTTTAGTGAAGACCTCGCCCGCCACATCTTTCGAGAGCCTGCATATGCGCTAATCCCGATTCTGAGATTATGCAGGACTTGGCAACTTAGATATATGTAGCACCGTAGGCACGGAGCGGCCGTAGGTTGCCGGAACCTGGCTAATTACCTAGGGGCTCGTCGAGAACACATCTCACGTACTTCAGCAATAGGGAGGCAGGCTGTCGGAACTCCCGATGCCCATTGCGGTGCGCACACTCTGCTGTGTCTACTAAAGATACGACATATCGCGAGACCGGGGTGTTGCAGACGAGAGGCAGAAAGAGTCAGATCACCACGCGGTAAGCAGAGACTGCCTTGTAGCATCGAGGCTCAGCTGCCAACACGTAATTGATCTTGAGATCGCGCTTGATCTGTTTCAGCGATCGGTCCAGGTTCTTGGGAGCTCCACGTAGATGATCGCCTGATAGCGTGGCGGGTGGGCCAATCCTGGGCACAGTTGGAGCGGGAAAACATGACGTACGAGCTTAGACGAAACATCGTTCGATTGACAGCTGAGGCGGGGGGCAGCGCAGTATGCTTGTAACTGGGTCGGATGCGCATGTCAATTATGGCATCCTATTGCGAATCAACAGCTTGTCCAACCAATACCCGTAACTATTTGGTGGCATTGTTGCCATCACCACCCACCACCGGCTATTTTGGTTGTATTTGGAGATCGGGTTTCAAGAGGTAGAGGCTAAGGTAAGAAGCGATGGAATGGGGTGATCCAACGCGAAGCTACTGTAGTAACTAGGGCTGAACGACACGGCCAACTGCGGTGCGACCCGCGTAGTAAACAGCGCAAGGAAACATCACGGTTGCAATTCGAGATAGTCATATAACGGACAGGCAAAGGCTTCATCGAGGTTAGTTAAAGGGCATGTGATATTGTCATCTCCATAGATATAGCAATGTTGTTTTAAGGTTAAAGTGTAGTTACAAGGACCCAGCAAGACTATTATGTAAGTAGTGCGCAGCCCTATCGGATTCAGCTCTAGTGAGGGGTTGATTTTACCTAGTATTCTCTAAGATCCCTGTGAAGCTTTAATTTGAGTCAAGTACTCCGTAATACCAACTGTGACGCTTTCAACATGCCCCTCTTTGATAAAAGATCGATAAGAAGCTGGGTCTCGTTTCGTCACTGGAATCCACACTTGAAAAGCACATCCTCTGTGTGTTTCCCTGAAAGCATTGATAAAGTTCTTTCGCATTACATCCTACAGAAATATTTCCTTCCTGGTTACTTCGACGAGAAACAGCTTGGGCCTTTCTGCAAGTTGCCCTTGGTCGAGGGGAGGTCCGGTAGAGACATATCGTATGTTTTCCTTGGGAGAGCACCTCTCAACTTATGACCCCTCCTGCTTAAGCTTATCCCTGCTCATAATTGCCTACGGCTGAAGAGGACCTCAACATATCTGCTTTGCGTCAACTATTTAATAGACTTGACTCCGGCCCCAACACACGAACCAAGGCACACCTAGAGATAGTAGGGCCATTCTCCCTACTAAACCAAACACCTCCTCGACTACACCTATTAAGTATCGATTATGGCTACCCACAAGAAAAAGATCGCTATTATGACTTCCGGGGGTGACTCCCCTGGAATGAACGCTGTCGTACGAGCCGTCGTCCGCATGTCCATCTACATGGACTGTGAGCCCTTCTGCGTTTATGAGGGCTACGAAGGCCTTGTCCGAGGCGGTGATTACATCAAAGCTGCATCATGGAACGATGTCCGTGGCTTCCTATCTGAGGGAGGCACTCTCATCGGAACCGCCAGATGTATGGCTTTCTTCGAGCGCCCTGGGCGCCTCACCGCCGCGAAGAACCTGGTACTGAACGGCATTGATGCCCTGATCATCTGCGGCGGTGACGGCTCCTTGACCGGTGCCGACAAGTTCCGGGCCGAATGGCCATCCCTGTTGGATGAGCTGGTGTCGACCCAACAGTTGAAGCCCGAGCAGGTTGCACCCTTCAAACATCTGAACCTTGTAGGCCTCGTCGGCTCCATTGACAATGACCTGTCCGGGACGGATGCTACCATCGGTGCGTACTCTGCCTTATCACGTATCTGTGAGATGGTCGATTACATCGAGGCCACTGCGACGTCCCACTCCCGGGCATTTGTCATCGAGGTCATGGGCCGCCACTGCGGCTGGCTTGCCCTGATGGCCGGTGTCGCTACCGGCGCCGATTTCCTCTTCATCCCCGAGAAGCCCAGACAAGACAACTGGAGAGAGGAGATGTGTGAGATTATCAAGAAACACCGAAACTGGGGCAAGAGAAAGACCATCGTCATTGTCGCCGAGGGCGCCCGCGACAGATTTGGCAACAAGATCACATGCGGGATGATCAAGGATCTCCTTGCCGACAAGAATGGGTTGGCGCTCGATACCCGAATCACAACCCTAGGTCACGTCCAAAGAGGAGGTACGGCCGTAGCATATGACAGAATGCTTGGGACTTTGCAGGGAGTCGAGGCTGTCAAGGCCGTCCTCGAGGCGACCCCGGACACGGAAACTTGCTTCATCGCCGTTACCGAGAACAAGATCACACGAAAGCCTCTTATGGCGGCTGTGCATGAGACCAAAGAAGTTGCGAAACTCATCGAGGAGCAGAAATTCGACAAGGCCATGTCCCTTCGTGATACGGAATTCTCGGATCAATACAAGTCATATATGATGACAACTGCTATGGGTCTCGACATAGATATCACCCTTCCGCAGGAGAAGGTCAGTGTATTCCCCACGTCGAAATAACATATGAGGCCATCTTGCTAACTCCCGCACAGCGAATGAAGATTGGTTTTATCAACGTAGGAGCTCCTGCAGGTGGTATGAACGCGGCAGTCAGGGCGGGCGTGGCATACTGCCGAGCTCGTGGCCACGAGCCCGTAGCCATTCACAACGGTTTCGCCGGCTTCGCTCGGCATCACGGCGACGAGCCGTTGGGCGCAGTGCGGGCCTTCGATTGGCTCGAGGTCGACAACTGGGCGAGCAAAGGCGGTTCAGAAATAGGGACGAACCGGGAACTCCCAGAGGAGTCGGGCATGGAGCACATTGCCAACCTGATCAAGAAATACGAGTTCGATGCGCTCTTCCTCATCGGTGGCTTCGAGGCTTTCCACGCCGTGTCACAGCTCAGGAAAGCCAGAGACAGGTTCCCGTCTCTATGCATCCCCATGGCGCTGCTGCCGGCGACCATTTCAAATAACGTGCCCGGCACGGAATACTCGCTAGGCTCCGATACCTGCCTAAACGAACTCGTGGCCTACTGCGACAAGATCAAGCAGTCGGCCTCGGCTACCCGCCGACGTGTATTCGTCATAGAGACACAAGGTGGTCGATCCGGCTACGTTGCAGTCCTAGCAGGTCTCGGAGTTGGTGCCACCGCAGTCTACACGCCAGAGGAGGGTGTTAGTCTTGAGATGCTCGCAGCTGATGTGAGGCATCTGAAGGACGTCTTCAGGAAAGACAAAGGCCAGTCACGAGCCGGCAGACTCATCCTCGTCAACGAGAAGGCAAGCAAGGTATACAGCGCCAAACTCATCGCCGACATCATCCGCGAAGAAGCACATGACCGATTTGAGGCTCGAGATAGCATTCCGGGGCACGTACAGCAAGGTGGCGTGCCGTCCCCAATGGACCGGTGCCGCGCGGTCCGGCTCGCCATCAAGTGCATCCAGCAGCTCGAGGAGTTCGGACCTAAGCCCTACGAGACACCGGAGAAGATCACGAACGATCCAATGAGCGCCTCTATCATTGGAATTAAGGGCGCCAATGTTGTCTTCTCACCCTCGAAGGATATCGAGGAGAAAGAAACGGACTGGAAGAACCGCCGACCGACGGATACACACTGGATAGACATGAAGGAGGTCGTCGACATCCTAGGGGCCCGGCCTCCCTACCCTCGTCCCGAGAAGGGCCTGGTGGGGGTAATTGCGAAGGACGTCAAGCGTGGACTGACTACGACCTAATAGAAAGGAACTCACAGATGGGTATCAAAGACAACCCAGGGTTGGGACGGGCTACGAAGGGACGAAGATCCGCACGTGGTGTATCATTGGCTGCCGCGATGTGGTGTTAGGTGTTCCGCTTTTCTCTTATTCGAGACTTATACAAGGATAGAGCAGTAAATGAAGATACAGTGTTAGGCAAGTGACTCCAAAGGCTTCAATACGTGCTAAGCAGCAGAGACGTAGGGCTGGGTTATCCAATCACTACCTCAAACTCCCACAATTGAATGCTAATACCAGCCGTCCAGAGGAGCTATACGCACTCATCGTAGACATTGTCGCTTCATCGCTATCTATGAGTGTACCTCCTCCTACATACAACGTCTCCTGTAACGGGTTGCGATCTGTAGCGACCAGTGAGATTCGCATGCGTTCAGCCACCCGACAGGAGGCGAAAAGGGTTGTGACACAGTCATGGTATAAGGAAACCAACTAGACATTGATCTCTGCTTCTTTTCTCGCTACCGGCTCAACACCCTTCACGAGCTAAACGGGGGAGGTTCGGCATGCCACACCGATACATGTCTCAGGGCCTTCCCTCACGAGTTTCTCAGACATACATCACATTTCCTTCATTGCCGTGAGGCACATGATTGAGAATGGGCGTTCCTACTACAATGTGATACTGCGATGTCAGGAACTGCCCCTCAGACCCGAAATTGTAGGATTGTGGACGATGGTACTCTGTCTTGCCTCTCTTTTCTACGATTGGATTACTTGATATGAGCGGATAACTCGCGGCTCATACGTAGCATCTGGTTGCTTGAATGCGGTGGTGACTTGTTGATGAGTAAGCTCCCCTGCTCTCCTGTGGGCAGTCCATCTACCGTATTTACCCGATAAATTCGGCCAAAGCTAGGAAATGCAGGTCAAGAGAGACTAATGCAACGGATCATAGGTAACGCCGAAAAGTGATGCTATTTCTAAATATAGTGGATCGGAAGCAACAAATGCGGCAACAAATGCGACAACAAATAAAATGAAGAGGAGAAACTATTCGGTCTAGGGAACCTTGAAGACAAGTGTCTTGGCCGACATTAGCTTTGGTCGAATTTATCGGGTTTTTGCGGTTACTTAGGTGGTATGTGTGTAGGGGTTATCCAGCAGCCCTGGGGCTAACCAGAAACCTTACAGAATATAAACCATCGCCCCAGTGAAAGAGGGGATCTGTTAAACTGAGAGGGGTATGACAGGAAAGAGAAAGGCTAACTACGAAGTACTATGTACGCAAACGTCTTCCAGATGGCATTAGCGGCTGTCAGGTTGCAGGGCGAAACAGTTACACCCGATCGCAGGGCAGGAGGTGTCTGCGAGGCGATGTTCTGTCAGCTTACGTCCTCAATTAAATGAAGAGGGGAGAAGCTGAGGTCAGCTTCGAGGGCGACGATGTCGCATTGGTCGAGGCATCCCCTGTCCAAATATCGGGGCCGTCCCGGTTGGTGCAGCTAAATATTAATTAAGATGCACACATATCAGACCTACATACATTTGCGGCCGCTACGGTGTAAGACCTTTCCTGAACTAGGACGTGATTGCTGGGCTCTGGAGAAATGTCTATTGTCTGAGAGCTAGTTGCTCCGATCTCCAGCGGGATGCTCCTTACTCATCACTCCGCCGATCTGCATGTTGCGCTTTTCGCTTCATGTGTGTTCCCAATTCTTTGATTAGCAATTCTCTCCTTGATTTTTATTCATGCACGTGGTGTTGCGGCTGCACTGACGGAGGTCGGTCGATTTTGCTCGGACCCGGCCTGCACTGTTGTTACGTGGTTAGCGCTTCCCGGTACGGAGCGAAGAGTCAACAAGGGCAAGAAGGAGCACTGTCCGGACACGAACCGTGATGGCAATATCAATGGCGTCGAGAATCCAAGCGCTGTTTCATCTGTCGCTATGGCTTCTCGCAGGCACGGCGTCATGCGGCCACATGGCCGCCTGGTGGGTGAATGACATAGGGCCAGCTCTGATGATGCAGGACGACGACTCGGGCGGCATCCGATACAGTCTGTGCAATAGCAACTCGACGCCCATCTTCCCCAACGACACGACGCTCACAGCTCCCCTAAATACTTACCTGCCTAAGAGGAACACGAGCTTAGCGGGTGGCGGGTGGTTCACCGGCGAGGACTATTTTGTAAGTGACAGTCTTGGTCTCTTCTAGAGAAGGGGAAATAGGCAAGGCCTCGAACGTGGGATTGAACTTTGGGGGCGGAAGGTGGTGGTATGGAGAACTACTCCTGATGACTTGTGATAGGCGTCAATCTTCTACCAGGATGATCAAGACAGGATCATCAACTCGCTGCTTCAATGTGATACAGCGACGGGGCAATGGGATAGCAACGGCGACTGGATAATCTCCCACGGAAGCCCCACGGCCTCGCCGACCACCGGCCTAGCCGTCGTACTACTCGGGGCGGAGGACGGCTATCGCGTCTTCTACAACGACGTCGACGGCAGGGTACACGCTATCGCCTACACGACCGACACGGGGTGGCTGTACCACGGAGTCGTGAGCCGAGACAAGTCGACGGCCCACGTCATCGCCGCGACGTTCCCCAATGACAGTAACATCACGGTGGTGACGCCGAAGGACGCGGAGAACATGGAGATATCCAGAATTTACGGCGACGGCCTCTGGCACGTTTGTGAGTCTGATCTGATAGTGATCTACCCTGACGACCACCACCAACCGCTGACCGTTTCCCCGAACTAAGCTACCTTCCCCACGCCCCTGACACTGCAGGGCCCAGAGGACTCCTTCTTCACGAACGCGACCAACGCGACGCGGGCGGGCGACTTCCGGCTCAACAGCACCTTCACGCCGAGCTGGAGACTGCCGGCGTGGGACGGGCGGCCTGCAGCCCTCGGCATGGCCGAGGACCGGCGGTACACGCGCAGCATCTTCTACATCGGCACCGACTCGAACCTGCACCAGGTCGGCAACCTCGACTACGAGTGGCGCGAGTTCGCCCGCCCCACCGACGGCGACGCCGCCTGGCCCCGCGCCGACCCGGCCGGCGGCGGCCAGCTCGCCGTCGCCAGCGACTTCCTCACATCCCAGAACCGTGTCTACTACCACGCCGCCGGGAGCGGCCGCCTCGTTGAGGCCGCCTGCAGCCGGGGCATCTGGGCCCGCGCCACCGAGCTGCCGTCCTTCAACGCTACCGCGCCGCGGGACGACTCCGGGTCCGAGACCGCCGACGGCCCCTCTGGCGATGGCGATGAAGCGCCTCCGCAGCAGGTCGGGGGGGAGGCCGGTCTAACTCCCGGCGCCAAGGCGGGCGTCGGCGTCAGCATCTCGCTCGGCGTGTTCGCCATCGGCGTCACGCTCGCCGCGTTGCTCCTAATGCGGCGCAGCCAGCAGCGCAAGGACAAGAAGGAGCTCGAGGGCTCGGAGTCTGGCGGCGGCGATAAAAGCCCCGGTTACGCCCACAGCCAGTCCCCGGGCTATTCCTCCCATCAGCAGCATGATGGAGAGTGGCCGCTAGGGCCACAACCACAGATGCAGCAGAAGAGCGGCTGGGGCCACAACAACAATCCCGCGGACTCCAGCGTGTTGTCGCCGCCCGTCGAGATCGATACTCCCGCCATCTACGAGATGAGCGCCCACAATAGGCCTCAGGAGATGCTGGGCGAGGGCCACTACCAGGAGATGGACCCTGATGGCGGGCGGCGGTGATGGTTCTATTTCGGCGTGCTGTAGTTATACGTAATGTGCGGAGTAGATTCCGAAAATAATATCTCATGGTAAAGAATGGGCATTTTAGATACTATAACGTGGGCGAATGCAGGGGCACTGCAGCTGGATCCCCTGGAATGCGGTTGCGCCTCGTGTCTGTCTGAAGTTGTGCATTGAGAGTTTATAAAGGTGGCTCGCGGGTCTCACGACCTTCGCTGCTGGCGGTGTCTTATGTGGGGTGTGTCGGCTAGGACAGGTATTTTGAAGGCAACTCAGTCAATGACTATTGCAGCCTACCTCTATACCCCTCTGACGAGCTCCGTTCTAGGCAGTGGCTAATCTCTCGCTCCTGGCACACCCTCTGGCGTCTCACCTCAATGAAGGCATCCTAGTGCGCACAGCGTGGCGCATGTGGATTCGAGAGAACCGAGAAAACTTCGGTCGTTTCTTTCCCCCTGTCGGAGGACCGGCTCCAGGTGCGACGGCAGTATTCCAGAGAAACGCCATTATAATTTTTGCGTGAGCACAGGGCGATATGAAATCAAGGTTTATATGCACGGAAAGGTTGATGAATAGGGTGAGTGTCTTTCTAAGGAGATTTCAGTTCCTAGGTTAAACTTTCCCTGACAAGGACAGGGGTGTATGTTCTACGCACGAAATTAGACCCCAGGCTTGGTCGTCCCGGATGTTTCCAGGTGGTCCTTCTGGAGACCCAAATTAGGAATAAACGTAGGTATTTCTTGATGTAACATGATATTAGAATGTACGATATGGACTGTGGGCGGAAGGCATTGAATAGGGGGCTGCAGGCTAGGGGGTTATAGGCCAACTCTTACAGATATCCATAAGAAACGAAAGATTTCCTAGTATGCAGTGACGATCGCTATTATTATGTCTTTTGGAAAGAAGTGGCACTAGGTAGGATGAATGTAAATCAGTAAGTGACGACCGGAGGGTAATGGCTGCTCGACATAATGTTTACTCACGACAGTCAACAGCGTACCACTGCTCGCTTTGGATACAAATGCTCGGAATTGCATCAAACATACAACGTATCTTCCCAGCTACTGTCTCCAGCACTATTAGGAAAACACCCTACCATCCCGACAGGACTCCTATCTTGCTACTTCAACAGAGCTAGTCTCATAATTCTATCATAAGCAGCAGAGACACTTGGTAGTTCTGGGGACAAGACTCGATAGTACTATTTTCATAAGCAGCCTTACCAACCAGCATCATGCCACACCCCATTTTGGAATAGCCCTAGCGACCTTCGCTACGATTTCGATAACCCTTGCCTCCGCAGTTAGTCAGTCGTGGATTCCCACAGGCGGCCTTGGAAATAACAAGTGCAAGACCGATTGTCGTCTCATCGGCTGGTGGGCAGACACAAATATGGGATACTGGGAGATCTCTCACTGGAGCGACAACAACCCCGACAAATGGATCACAATCAGCAGTCACGACTCTTGCGCATTCTCCATCAAGTACAAGGATCCTGCTTCCATGGCTGTTGTTCGGCAAGTCGATTACCGTCCCCCCAATTAGCTTGGAATTCGCGGATGCTAATTCCCGAGATAGGGTGGGCAATGTCGACATCACGCGCTATGGTTACGGAGTTCTGAATGGTAGCAAAGTCGGGAAAGTAGGTCAGAGCGGTGACCTCTGATGATACGACGCCTAAAACGAGAACCTACCGTTAGGCATTCCTCTTGACTGGAGAGTCGGCAAGGCGACGACTAAACCCGATGGTTCTGGATCGGATGGCTCCAGGAGCTCTTCCATCTCTCTCGTGCTCCTTTCACTGGTTGTGATTGCACATGTTTTCGGATTCTTGCGGTAGTGTGGACAGCGGGGCCACGACTAGGCTGCTCGTGATGAAGTGGTGTGGAGGATCAGTTGCTGCCTCGAATAGGGGCTAATAGAGCACTGCTTAGTCAATAAATCGTAACCGAAGACCTGACCCAAGACCTGATCACAGGGGTTCGTGGGAGGTGACGATGACGAGAAAATGTAACATTTTTCAAGGAGAAATAACTCGCAAGAGGGTCTGCAGGCAAAAGGATATGAACAAAGACCTCAAGTAGTGGTCGGATATTTTACCGATAAAGTATCTCAGGGTGGAAGAACATCAGGCACATGAGCAGACCAGAATCTCTTACCACGTCATGTGAAACAAGGTGAGGTACTGGGTAGGGTGCATAATTGTATAATACCATGAGGCATCCCCCGAACAACCTATGGTTTGCCAAATCAAGGTTATGGTGCCTGTTAAAAGTCTGTTCTTCCAGCACACCAAATGGGCGTATGCCTCATACGGCAGCCTGGTGGTAAGACTGAGACACGGCAGGTCCCTACATTGCACAACGTCAGGGTTCGATTCCCTGAAAAGGGTTGCCGCAAATAAATACCAGCGAAGGGGTCAAACCCGGAGGGGCGCACGAGACCTAGGGACGGAAACGATCCCGCGCGGGCCTAGAAGACCGGTTTCGATTTTTTTTTTTTTTTTAATATATATATATTAATTTCTTTTAAAAAAATACAACGCGTACTTTGTAATATTGGATTGATCTGATTTTCGAACGTGGAGCTACCGACTTAACTGTTATATTCACACCTGCAGTAATGATAATGCCAGCGCTCGGTAGGATGAAGAAACTTATCAAATCGCCCGGCCGACCCGTTACCCCTAGGTACCACCCTATTATCAGGGGATAATGTGGACACCCCCTTCGGGTCCCAGCGACCCACTCGCGATGGCCTTGCGTGTATGATATATAGAGGCCTTCGCCCCTGAAAGTTAGAAGGATCTATTCACTACTTATATGGCGAATAATTAGCTCTCTAGGCTGCTTCTTCCGCCTAACACTCTGTACTTAACTAATGACCCTAACGCCGATCGGCAAAGCCCCTTGAGGTCACCACACGTTTCTCGCTCCCTTACCCGATACATATCAAATCAGTTATCACTTCTTGTTAATTTCGAGGACGAACTTAAGATCCTTTGAAACTCGTTAGCCATAGTCAATAACGGTGTGAATGCTGTGAATCTGAGCTCCAGAAACCGTATTTCCAGTTTACCTGATTTCTCATCTTCAGGCTCGTCGTCCAGGGTAAACTTAGCCAAGTTGCTCTTCTTTCGTTGCAAGGCCAGAATGTTCTGTATCCTCTCAGCCATTGAAGTCAATATAACTAGTTGAGCCCAACTGGACTTACATCCTCCACTGTGCCTTTCGTCACGTATCTGAAAACCGTCACGACTCTGGTCTGACCCATGCGCACAGCTCTTGCGATGGCCCGCTGCTCGGTTGACGGGTTCCACTGCGGCTCGACAATGTGGACGTTGTTTGCAGCGGTGAGGTTAAGCCTGTCGAGTCGTCAGAGGGAACCCTTCATACAGCTTGGGGAAACTCATACCCGACTGCACCGGTCTGGATTGACATGAGCAGGACCTTTACCCGGCCATCGACGGTGAAGCGGTCAAGAATACTCTGTCGCTCACTGTATCTCACTTGACCATCTATTCTTTCAAAGGTGACACCCCTATCCTGTAGGCTCCGGGCTAGGAGATCTAGGGTCGTGGTCCAATAAGAGAACACAAGGCTGTCGGTGATTAGTACAGGAACTCTCGATCATTGGCAATTTTACCTTTTCGAGCCCATATCCGCCTTCTCGAGGTTACTGACAATCAAAGCTAGTTTGGATGAGCGGCCGTATTGGAAGTCAGGTGGGTAGTCGGCACCAGCTTGCATAAAGGCCTTTTTAGAGGTGCCTCGTCCACTCTTTTTCTTTGGCCCCTGAGGCGGCTCAACGAGACTGCGGCCGCACTCCGTGCAAAAGTCAAGGTTGTCAAGGAGTCCTATCTTATCTTGGTCATCTCCGCAACAAAAACCACAGTCCGCCTCTTCCTGATCTAACGGCCCGAAGGCAAGACTGGACGTCTGAGCTAATGGGAAGAAAGTGCCATGATTGCATAACCGCCTTAGCTTCAGGATGGCTGTAAAGAGGATGGAATACTTCTTGATAGACGCATCGGTGCTGACTGCGTTGTCCATATCCCGTAAACACCGCTGGAGGACGTCGTTGTACAGCTTCCGCTCGTCGGGTTGAAGCTCCACAGTGACTTCTTCGTACTGTGGCGCGTCGAGTTTGAGATAACAGTCTCCGCGACGAAGACAGACTGAACGCATCAGTGCTCGGAGATTTGCGGCCCTGTCATGCTTATCCTCGCCCAGTGGTTTCAGTATGTATTTCTCGAAAACTGAACCTATTGCAAAGGGTTGGAAGTGTAGGAACTTTAATAGAGACAGAAAATCATTGAGTCGGTTCTGAATCGGAGTGCCAGTAGCGCACCACCTTCGCTCGGCAACAAGGCTTTGGGCTGCTCGGAACTGGTCGGAATTCTGGTTCCGAATCCAATGAGCTGAAGTCTTTAGCCAGCAGTTCAAGTTATGCTAAGGCCGATAGGGACGAACCTTCATCCAATATGACCCTGTACCATTCGGTCTCTTGTAGAATCCTGTAACCCTTGCTATCGGCCGCTAATGTCGCATACGTAGTGAGAACAACGTCGTGCTCAACAATAGCAGCCGCCAATTTGGGACGATTGGGACCGTGGAACCGCAAGGCCTTCAAACTTTCGCTCTTAAGGTGGCTACCACTCGTTAGCAAAATAAATAATGCTCAAAGCCGATAAGCCATGCCTGACATGGAAATCTCCCTTTCCCAGACGGATAGGACTTCTGTTGAGCACCAACGTCAGTATCAGACTTATAAGGTTGTTCGTGTCCCTTACGCGTAGATGTGACAACAATTAAGGTGGCTCTTGATCGAAAAGTCTGGTTGCCCCTATATCCTCCGAGGTTCTGGGACGCGAACACTCGAGCATCCGCGAGTGAGAGCACGATGCCCGATAACATCGTGAGTGTTTTGCCCAAGCCCATTGCATCGGCCAACACACCTCCCATCGGTGCTAAGGAAATTCGCTCTTTTGATCTGTCTAACCGTTAGGTGAGTCGATTTCCACATTTCATACACTCAAACTCACGGGAGTTTCAGGAAGTCTTGGAGTTCCCTGTGACTTCTATTCGTAGTGGCCCTGTCCTCTCTTTGCATCATAAATGCAACAGCAGCGATCTGATGCCTGCGTTTTTACGTTCAAAATAGCCCTTCAACAAGACGGCGTTACATACCTCTTTAAGGGAGTTAATACCGAAGCCGGCTGCAGATCGGCAACCATTTTGTTACCGTAAAGCTCATACGTATTCTCCAGTGACTCCAAGATCCGCTCCACCTCATCCGATATTGTCTTTGCGCGATAGTCACTCTCTGAGATCCCCACAAGCGGCGTCATGTACTCTATGACGCCGCCTGAGTGGTAAAAATGTGGATTGAAGTATTCAATGCCAGACTCGAGATAGAACGGGTGCTGAAGGAATGCCGAAAGGTCAGACAGAACCTGAGCTATGTGGTGAGATTTATCCATCGGACCGTAGACGTTAATAGCTAGAGGGAATGTCTTATTAGCCTTTCCCCTTTTAACGCGTTTTCGCGCCAGCCACGAATTTGCAACGACAGCCTTCGCTTTGGCTTCATGTAGTTGGAGCTGGCGCAATATCTTGCACGTATTCCAGTCCACCACAGCAAATATTTCATTTGAGTCCAGCGCCAGTCCAAAGAAGTCCCGCACTGGCAAAATTCGAAATAGATGGAAACCAACCTCATTGTCGTCAACGTCTATTGGATGATCAAACTGCCCCTCGGCTTCGCACAACTGCATCATATTAGCCTTGACACATCACATGCAGCCAGACACCGTACTGGGCCATAACATATCTCGGAATTGGCTTCAAGCCGGTCGCTCCCACATCGGATATAGGACTCTGTCTTGTTAAAGACGGCATTTGAGACAGAACTCCTCGCAGGGTTATGCTGATGCCCTAGCGCGTCTTCGGCCGGAGAACTAGGTATCACATCTCCATGCTGCCTCTCATCAACCAAGGGCCTAAGTTGTCCGGTAAGCTGGTCAGTCGGTTCGTGGCCCACTGCGGTGGCTGTGCGGGCTCTTTTCCGATTTGGAAATGCCGTAGCATTCTGCTGCAGTGCACGTTTTACACGACCCATTTCTTAAGTCATAACGCTCTTCTCGCCTGGCTTTTTCGCTCTATAGTATTGTCCAGACGTATCGAAGCAGATTGCTCTTAGGAAACACAAACGAAGATAGCGGTGGAGATGGGCAATCTTAGGCACTTAATTGATGGATTGGAGAGAGCCTTGTGCCCCTTCAATACTGCCTTGGAGCTGAATGTTGGTTACAGGCCGCAGTGGCATTGGTTTAGTGGTCCAATAGGAATCGGCATAGGATAAGCAGCTGGCATACAGTATTCAGGGGTACTGTCGTTTCGAATCAGAGTGTCGGGGCCCCACTTAGCTTTCAAATCACACACCTTTTTTATATGGGTCCTTTCAGAATGCATATAATCCTTGGACAACAACATAATAACAGCCATAATAACAGCAAATAAAGCTTTCGCGATTATTTTTTATACGTAATTTGCTTGTTATAACTTTTTTAATTTCGCCTTTTATTTTACGTTCCGTATTACGAAAACCCGGCCAACCTAACCGAATTCTTTTTAAGCTATTTAGTTATAACGATTAAGCTATTTAACTAACTATTGAACCTAAACGTACAGGTTTATATTGGCAGGAGTATCGTATTATCTAAGTAATAAAATGAGAATAACTTAGTTACGTCTCGTAATACTAAGGGTAACTTAGGTAACAAAATTATATTACAAATTATTATTACCTAATTATAGAATCTAATGGGCGTATATATTCTAATATTGGTTTAGTGGTCGAACGATTTTTATTCGACCGGTAATCGAATATGATTAAATCGATTAAGTTCGTTTATTAATTTATCGTAATTAAACCAACCAGGTTCGATTAATTAAATTATGTGACTTTATGGTCGGTATTATTTACGTTTTCTCTCGACTATTTTCTATGCCTTTGACGTATTAAGCCTTAATACCATCTCTCTCTTTTTTTCTTTAAAGATTTTTATCCTTAAATATTTATTAGTTTATTTATTGGGTAAATAACTTTCTCTTTTATATATTATATTATTATATTTAACTGTTTTGCTAAATATAAGAAACGTAATATTAACCTTAACCGTTACCAAGTTCTAGTCTCGTTTATTAATAGTTTTAATATAAATATGCCTTATTATATTATTTGTTTTCGTATTAACCGTCCGTATTATGTCGTTATAAAAGTTAAAGTTCGTTATAATTTTTACGTAAACAAAAAGTACGCGTATTACGATTTCGATAAGGCAAATTTCTAGGCTAGTACGTCCTCTTTTTTTATACAAAATTTTTTTAACTTATTTATTAATGGCGCGCGTATTGCGTAAAAAGAATAAAATTAAAAAAGGAAAGAAGGAAGTAGAAATTTTCTTTTTAAAGGTCTTATTTTATTTATAACATTTCCGTTACTAAAAGAAGGCACTTTATAAGAATGTATTTATAATAATTTGGTATAGAGCTAAGGATTTGGACGAGTTCGAAAAATAAAAACATTAGAAACCAAAAAAATATGCCGTTTACGTTCGTTTCTTTCTTTTAACCTTATCGATTAATTTTTAACCGTAGTAATTATTTGGCCGTTTTTAAACACGTTAATTAAAGTATTTTCAATTCCGGCGATTTTAGTATTATTAGTAAATGTTCTTTAGTAAGTGTTAGGCGTTTATAAAATTTTTGGCGGATTCTTAAGTGTTTTTAAAGTTTGAGTAGTTTTTTTATTTAATTAGATAATAGGTGAGTTTATTAATTTTTTGTATGTTTAAATTTTTTTCCCGCCTTATATATTTATTCGTTTTATATTTTCGCTTCTATTTTATTTAATACATACTTTAATCGTATCCGTTATTAACTTGACTAAAAATATATAAAAAGTTGGATAAAGTTTAACCTTAGAGAAGAACTCTAATTAATAATTATTTTTCGAAATTTTTTTTAATAATTCTATATAGGCCGATGTCGAATTTTTAATTTAGGCGTTTTATTTAAATGTATTTAATAGTTGAGTAAATTTTTCAATCGTTTTTAATTATAATACTTTTTTATTTGATTCGTACGAATTCGACTTTTATTTTTATTTTATGGTGTCACTATTTAGGCTATTTTAATGTAAATATGACTTTTACATTTTAGGGGCTTTTCTTTTATACTTTTTTATAAATTCTTAACGTAAATCCGAAGTTAGCTATTAACGAGGTCGTTTTAAACCTTATAATTTATAAGAAAGAAAGTAATAGGCTATAATTTATCTTAATCGTCGCGCTATTTAATTATTACGCTTAAAGTATAATTTAATGTATTAGTTTTTAGCTTTATTAAGCGACTTAAATCGTATATAATTATTAGGAGTTATGTGGTTACAGTTAAGGTGACCCATTTTTAGCTATAAGTAGCTACATAGTTCTTTTAAGTTTTAAATAGAGAGATATTAAAGTAATTACATTTTATATAATTATACGTATTTTACAATTGGTTATTTATGACTAATAAATTTTTGCCTATATTTTTATATTATTTTTTGCAATTATCTTAATAACTATTATATTTTCTATATAATCCTTAGTAAGTGGTACCTATTACCCGAGTTTAAAACTAGTTATCTTTAATTTTTTTTTTAATTGGGGGGAGTTACAGATTATAAGTAATACTTAATAATTTGATACTTACGGTAATACTTATCTTAAAAAAGTTT
Source organism: Monosporascus sp. GIB2 (assembly GCA_004155935.1). Lineage (NCBI taxonomy): Eukaryota > Fungi > Ascomycota > Sordariomycetes > Xylariales > Monosporascus > Monosporascus sp. GIB2. The sequence goes on along the minus strand of QJNV01000068.1, from coordinate 124,455 downwards.
TAAAAAGTACGATAGGTCCATATTTTTATCATCTAAAATTTAAACTTACGAGCTGTTATACGTAAGTACGTAAGAATTTTACAGTTATTAAAAAAGATAAATTATTTAAACGCTGTATCTAGTAACCTTTACGGTATATGAATTATTTGTATATTATACCCAGAAGAATTACCAAGTTATTAGAAAAGCGGGGATAAGATTTTCGATTCCGTTTTTAATTTTATTTATTTAACCATAAGATTTTTTATCGGTAAAAAGGATTAAATCGACGACTTCTGTAAGAAACAAATATAGCAAGAATAACTATATAAATTAGAATAATTAATAAAATGAACGCTTAGAAATTTATGTAAATTAAAAGATTTAAGAAAAGTAATAACCGAATCGTTAAAGTTATTTAAAAGTCCGAAATTATTCCTATTTAAGACGTTAAACCGACTTAAAGGGTTAAAAGTATTTTTATTAAAGGCGTTAAAACGATTAAAAGATTCGAAAATATTTACGCCTAAGCCGTTAAAAAAGTCGGAATTTTAAACGTTCGTAACCTTAAAGGAGATCCCGGCTAGGTTAACGTTTAAACCGTTAAGGATAGCAATTTATCCGATAAATAATTTCAGGTTTTCGATTTAAGATACGGGTTAGAACGAAAAAATTAATTTAGCCGATTTAGTTAATAAGAACGATGGCGTAATACGAACCTTAACTTTTTTATTTAAAAAAGTAAGCGAATAACGCGTTAACTAAGGCCTAACAATTAACTTATAAGCTTAAACTCTTCAAAGGTTAGGTACGGATCTACAAAAAATTTACGTAACGGATGTTAAATTATTTTAACTCAACGTTAATAAAGTTAAATATAACGGATTTATTATTTGTTATAACTATATATAAATATATTTTTACGACGTATATTTATAAGTTAAAAAAGTAAAAAATAGGCCGATACGGTTAACTGAAAATCCGTTATCCTTAAAAAAGTTTGATTGTTATTTTACGACGACGTTTTCGTTTAATAAAAGTTATAATTATCCCGAGAAAGTAAGTATTATTTTCGAATAAATATAATTATTTTATTAAATGTCGTATTAAAATAATTTAAGATTAAGTTAAAAATGGCCTAAAAATGGCTAACTCGAAACCGGTATACTTTTAAGGATAATAAAAAAAGTAAGTTAATTAAAGCTTATATAATAGAATTATTTTCATTACTTTACATTAGGAATTTTTTAAGTTACGGATAGCTTTTGGTTCAAATTACTAAAATTAAAACGAAATTTATCTTTAAAGTTAATATATAACGAAAAAAATTCATTAATTCATTTCTTTCAGTCCGCCTTAACTTTTTTAAATAATCTCTTATAATAAACTTAAACTAATTTACAACGTTTCCAGTAAAACATACTTTTATAACAAGGATGTAATCAGAGATACTATCGATATTTAAAAAGCGCAAGTAAATACGTACTTAAATAAAAAAAAAGTTTAAAAGTTCCTTTTTTTATTATAAAATTCCGGCTTTTTAGGCTTTATTTTAATAGTAACAATTGTTACGAGTAAAATATCTTTTACTTTAATAATAAATCGTTAAAATTCTACCTCAAATTACTAAATGCGAACCTAAAATTATTTAATAAAGGTTTTTTGAAAACTAATCGACGTTTTAACAATACTAAATATTTTTTAAAATTTAACAACACTCTTAAATAAAAACTTGCAACGTATAACGGCTAAACTAATTAACCAACTATTAAACCTCAACGTACGGGCTTATATTAACAGAAATATCATATCGTTTAAAAAACAAATAAATAAAAATATCTTAATTACGTCTCGTAATATTAAAAACGTCTTAATTAACAAAGTTATATTATAAACTACCGCTATCTAACTATAAAATCTAACGAATATATATATCTTTCTTATAGCTCACAGTACTTACATTTATTCACTCAGCTTATTTATATTATCTTTATTAATTTGGTTTTTTTCGTAAGCAAGTTCAGTAATATCTTTTAGCAATAGTTAAAGCTTATTATAACGGCTAGGCTAATTAACTAACTATTAAACCTAAATCGACGGGTTTATATTAGCAAAGTACTATAAAAATCTAAATAATAAAATAACAAAATAACTTAATTACGTCTCGTAATACCAAAAGTGCCTTAGGTAACGAAGTTATATTGTAAACTATTATTATCTAACTATATGGTCGCGGGAATATATATCTTATAACTACTCCTTTTTAATCCGACGGAATAATTCGGATCTTTTTGCTTAAATACATACTACTCCTTTTTAATCCGACGGAGCAGTTCGAATCCTTTTACTTAAATACATACTTATTCCCGTAACTAACCCACTTAAATCCTATTTTCGGTTTTAACGCGACCGTTTCCGTAACTTCCACTAATTAATTTATAACACAATTTCCTCTCTTCCAGATTTTCGTCCCGAAAATTCTTATTTAAAATAAATATCCTTATTTTATTATATCCAGTCGTATTAACAAACTTCGTAAACATCGTATACATAAAAAGAAAATACTTTCCGAACGCGATTAATGAAAAAAAAATACTTACTTATTTCATTACTAATTCCGGTTTTAAAATCATACCTTACACTTCTTACTTTCGCGTTAAAAACAAATACGTTATATCTAACAATATATCTCATTATAACAATTATATTCGCAAAAAACGACATTATAATAATTCGAGCGTTTTTTTAACTTTTTTAAACAACATTAATAACGAAATAAAACATTTAAAAACAAAAAAAACGTCGGCTCGTTAATAACTACGCAACATACGAAACGAACTAAAAATTATCTCAAAACGTTTAAATAAAACTTTATCGCGTTTAAATCGTTTTCGCACTTAACAAAAGTTTTTTCGTAAAAAAAAAGTCGATATAATTAATCGAAAGTTACAATCCTTAAATAAATTAAAAAAAAACAGGAAAAAACAAAACGTCTAGCAGCCGAAAAATAACGCCTAAAAGTATTTTTACTTATCGTTACTTCTAGCTGGTTTTTATTTAACGAATTTTCACCTAACTTTAACTAAAAATCTTTTTTGCAAAACGCTATTAATAAAAACGTTTTAACAAACGCTAAATACCGACAAAATTCTTAACGGATTCCCAGAAAATTTCAAAATCCGGGTACCCTTTCCATTTAATTAAGTATTACGTAAATCCGTTAACCTTTCGTACATCCCTAATTTCTTCTACCTCATATTCTTATTCCTCCTTTATTTCCACATTATCTTATTTCATATATATCCTAATAATATCTATTACTAACTCGAATAAAAATACATAAAAAATTAGGTAAAACTTAACTTTAGGTAATAGGTTTAACTAATAATTATTATTTAAAATTTTCTTAATAATTTTATATAATCCGATATATTTAAAATCGAATTTTTTATTTAATCGTTTCGTCTAAATATTTTTAATAACTAAATAAACCATTTCTCCCTTCGAAAAAATTAATCCTTCCAACCTTTTTTAATTATAATATTTCTTTATTTAATTACGTACGAACTCAAATTCCGTTTTCATTTTTTAATATAATTACTTAAACTATTCTAACGTAAAAATTATTTTAACACTAAACGGTCCTTTTTTTTATAACTTTTTATAAATTTCTGGAATAAACCCAAAATTAACTATAAACGGAATAATCTTAATATTTTCGTAGTAACTAATATTATAAATTATTTATACTATTAATAACTTCTTAACCCAATTATTTTGTTCGTAATTAATATAACATCGTAAATACGTTTTTAATATTTAATTTTATCGTTCCGTTTAACCGTCCGTTTAAAATCGAAAAACGTTAAATAATTTATAATTTAAACTAATTTAAATCATTAAACTTTACCAAAACTTAAAAATAAATATTATTCCTTTATTTAAAACAATTTCGTACGATAACCCGTATACGCTAAAAATATTTCTAAAAAAAATATATGCTATCTATTCGACATTCGTATCTTCGCTATAAGGTAAAAAATAAAAAAGTTTTATAAATCGATCGATAATTATAAAAATATTATCATAATATATACCCGTTACCGGATCTTTTAATAAAAAAAATTTAATAATAAAATCCATAATAATAAAATCCCATAATCGCTTTACGATTAATAACGGTTATAATTTTCCGTAAGATTTATATTGTTATATTTTCGCTTTAACGCATATATCACACTATCGTAATACCTTTTATATTATTTTCTTCATTTTTAAAAAATAATAAAATCGTCGTAATCTTTCTAATATTTTTTTAACACCTAAATATCCATATAAAGCATATTCATATATATCTTTTACAAAATGTTTTCGATATTTTTCAAATACTTATACGAACATTAAATTATCCGTATCTTATATATATATATTAAAATCTCAAATTACCTTATACATTTCTAGTAATATAACTATAATTATAGCAATTTATCGTAACCGCAAATATCTCTCCTTTATAATATCGAAAACGATGTAATTAACTTTAATTACTTTTTCTTCAAAATCGGGTCGTCTATTAAATATATCAGCTTTGCCGTTTTTTAAACCTTTACGATAAATAATAACAAAATCGTATTCTACTAACTTTTTGGCGTAACGGAATTATCATACTATAAATTCTTTAATCGTAATAAATCAAATAAGATTTTTATAATCCGTATAAACTTTAACCTAATATTAATTACTTCTAAGAAAATATTTAAACTCGCGAAACGCTTTAACAATAACCAAAAACTTTTTATCGAAAATAACGTATTATAATTTAAATCCTTATAATTTATATAAAAAAAAACAACGGAATATAATATACCTTAATTATCTTATTATCCGATTACTACGCCCAAAACATAATTTAATACGTCGGTCTTTAACTTTACTAAACGATTAAGGTTATACATAATTGATATTAAATAACTCATAATTACTTCTTTAAATTAATAAAAAACCTTTTCCGTTTTTAATATCTATTAAAATTTTTATCCTTTTCGTATAAATATATTAAAAAATATAATTATCCGGCTAAAATTTTTAATAAATTTTCGATAATAATTAACGAATCCGAAAAAAACTTATACTTTCTTAACTATAATAAGCTATACCTAATTAAGTACTACAACGATTTTCTTAAAATCTATCTTAATATATCCGGAAATAATAATATAACCTAAATATTCTACTTTTTATACATGAAATTAATTTTTCTTTATGTTAACCAATAAATTAATATCTTAAAATAATTATAATATTTTATAAATATATTTTTCGTATTATTCTTTAATTTCCGAAAAAATAAAAATATTATCAAAATAATATACCATAAAAATATCGAAATATTCCCTAAAAACATAATTAACTATACGCTAGAAAATAACAAATACGTTAATAAATTCTATAAAAATAACAAAATACTCGTAAAATCCGTACTTAATTCGAAACGCTATTTTCCATTCGTAACCTTTTTTAATTCGGATCAAATTATATCCATCTCTAAAATCGAAAGCAATAAACTATTATACCCCGTAAAAACGATCCTTTATTTCGCTAATCAAAAATAATAACATTCTATCTTTAACAATAACGCTATTAAACTATCGGTAATTTACAACTAGCCGTAATTTACCGTTCTTTTTAAAAACAAAAAATATAAAATAACCAACTAACAACTTAAACTATCGAATCCACCCTTTCTAAAATCGGTCTTCTAAATATTCTCTTAATACTTATAACTCCATCTTATTAAAATTATAAATAAGATAAAACTTAATTAATATTCCTTCCTTAAGAACAATTTCGTAATTCCATTCGCTATATTCCGGTAACTTTATTTCAAACTCCTTACTAAAAATTTTTTTATACTTATAATACTAAAATAATATATTAATTAATTTTTCTAACTTAAAAACCGGTTATTATAAATCATTATTTAATTACCGTAATTTCACTTTAATAATAACGATAATACGTCGAATTCTTTTATAATACCCCTTCTTTTTTTATGTCGTTTTTCTATAAGTAATAAAGTTTCTATCGTATCCTTATGCCGGCACTTGTCGCTATTTTTAATCGAATATTAAAAATTTTTTTTTTTAATACTTATCGCTAAACCGTAAAAAAAACTTCACCTAATCAATTATCCAATCGATTAAGGGATTATACTAACGTAACCATATTACTCTTAAAATCATATCGTAATTCCCTAACAGTACAATATCAAAATTAATAATTATATATCTTCTTAACGTAACGGTATCAAAATAATCAATCTCGCGTATAATTTTTCCATTATTATAAAAAAATAATTAACCTTCGGCAATATTCGCAATATAAAAATCTTTCTTATATCTCCATAATAATCTAAAACAATTAACTACCTTAAGCATAATATAATTACCTCCCAAAACTTCGTTATCTACTATAACGGTATACCAGTATATCCTAATTCGTATTTTCAAAGTAATAAAATGCTCGCTATCTTCTATTACTATTAAAACCCTTTTTAGGAATTTTTTTTATCTCCTTTAGGCCTCGCCTTCCTATAATTCTCTTATAAAAAACTCGGTTCTTTTAAAAATTATTCAAACCGTTATATTCGCTTTTTTAAATTATTAATTTAATCTCGTAATTATCTAATAAAATAATGCTATTATTCGACTTAAAGTTCCAACGCGTTAATACGTACTGTATATTTTTTTATATCTTCGTAAAATTACGTATTCCGGAATTTTTGCATTTCCAATATTTCTTTTAATTAAAATATTTTTTTTACTTATTATCGCTTTTTTTAATCCTATTAAATAAATCATTATTATACGGCGTAAATAATTTCCCAAATAAAAATATTCTCGTTTACTCCCTATAAATCTTTAATAACTTATTTTAAATCAGCTAAAATTCCCTTTCTTTCTTAAAAGTTCATAATAATAAATAACTAAAAATGTAAATTTGTAATAAGTTATTATATAAACAAATTACGTCCTTTCAAAACTGTTTCGTTTCTTAAGTTATATGTATACCACTTATAATAATAAAAAAAATCTTTTTAAGGGTATTATTTACCAGGTGGCCAATTTCATTCGGCTATTTTATAATCGATATCTTCTTTTTGTGACAGCTAGGCTAATTAACCAACTATTAAACCTAAGTCGACGGGTTTATATTGGCAGAGTACTGTGAGAAATTAAGTAATAGATAACTTAGTTACGTTTCGTAATATTAAGGGTGTTTTGGGTAACGAAGTTATATTGTAAATTGTTGCTATTTAATTATGGAAATAACGAATATATTTATTTATATGTTTTATTACTGGTTTATTGCTGTTTAGTAATATTTATTAAGTAAGGTTTAGATATTATTAGTAATGCTTAATGGGTTCCGTTAAGCACTAGTTACGTGATTTGGCCTACTTGGGCCCTGTTTTACGGTTTGCCAAGAGATCGTTTTCCGGGTTCCGGCTAACTGTATTATAATACGATCTTCCCTTTTTAGAATTTTCGCCTCGAAAATTGTAAATCTTTTTTTCTTATTTTTATATCGTAATATGGCTTATTAAATTAGAAAGATTTTTTCCCGTCCCTTTATTTTTACCGTTAACCGTTTAAAGTTGTTTAAAGCTATTTAAAGCTTTAGTTTCGAAGTTATGCCTTACTTTTGGTATTTTTCTTAAGGCGTAAAATGCGAAATAATGGAAAACGTTAGGAAGTATCGGGAATGTATTCGTAAAGGTTGTTTTTGTGATGGTAACGGCGTTTTTATTTAATCTTTGGATAATATTAACCGGAAAAAACGTTGTTTTAAGTTGGAAAAAAAAGTTGTCGAATAACGATTTTTTTAGGTTTAACAAAAGGTTAACGAAACCCTATTTTAGCTTATGCGGTTACGCAAGTAGAAAAAATTCTTACATTTTAAAGGCGTAAAAATAATGCAACGGGGTTTGTAATTTTTAGACGAGTTAAAAAAGCAAAAACGTTAAAAACGGGCTGGGGCGTTAACTTCTTTTATCGTTTTTATAAACTTATTTACTCTTACAAATGTTAATTGGTTTGTTATTAATGTTAACTAGGATTTTATCCTAAATAATTTTGCCGTCGTTAGTGAAAGTTTTTTAGCAGGCGTTAAGCGCTAACAAAATTTTTAATAGGCTTTTAGAAGGTTTTCGAATTTGGGTATTTTTTTTATTTAACGAGATATTGGGTAAGTTCGTTTACTTTTCGTGCGTTTAGGATTTTTTCTGCTTTATATTTTTGTTCGTTTTTTACCTTTACGTTGTTTTGTTTCGTATGTACTTTGATGGTATTTATTGTTGATTTAAGTAGGGATATATGGAAAATTAGGTGGAGTTTAATTTTAGGTAGTAGTTTTAATTAATAGTTATTATTTAAGATTTTTTTGGCAATTTTGTAGGGACCGATATATTTGAAGTTAAGTTTTTTATTAGGTCGTTTCGTTTAAATGTTTTTAGTAATTAGGTAAACCATTTTTTCTTTCGAAAAGGTTGGTTTTTTTAATTGTTTTTGGTTATAATATTTATTTATTTGGTTGCGTACGAATTCGAATTCCGTTTTTATTTTTTGATATAATTATTTGAATTATTCCAACGTAAGGATTGTTTTAATATTAAGCGGTTTTTTTTTGTATTTTTTGTAAATTTTTGGGGTAAATCCAAAATTGGTTATAAATGGAGTCGTTTTGGTACTTTCGTAATAACTGGTATTGTAGGTTATTTAAGTAATTGGTAATTTTTTAACTTAATTATTTTATTCGTAATTAATGTAATATCGTAAGTACGTTTCGAATATTTGATTTTATCGTTTTATTTGTTTATTTGTTTAAAGTCGAAAGGCGTTAGATAACTTATAATTTAAATTAATTTGGGTTATTAAATTTTATTAAAATTTAGAAATAAACGTTATTTTTTTATTTGAGATAATTTCGTAAGGTAACCTATATATGTTAAAGATATTCCGGAAAAAGATGTATGTTATTTATTTGGTAGTCGTGTTTTTGTTATAGGGTAAGAAATAGGAAAATTTTGTAAATCGATTAATAATTATAAAGATGTTGTTATAATATATGCCCGTAATAAGATTTTTTGATAAAGAAAGTTTAGTAATAAAATTTATCGTAATGGAAATTTATGGTCGTTTTGCGATTGGTAATGGTTGTAATTTTCCATATGGTTTATGTTTTTTCGTTTTTGTTTTGTTATATGTATTGTATTATCGTCGGATTTTTTATATTATGTTTTTATTTTGGGAAAAAAATATGTACGTTAAAGGCGTTTTAGGGTTTTGTAGATTCTTGGGTGTTTATAAAGTGGATGTTCGTGTATTTTTCGTATTAGGTTTTCCTGGTATTTTTCCGGAATTTATATTTTGTCGGTTTTTTTTAATAAAATATTGTTATATATTTTGATTTTTTGATGTATATTTGGGGTTGTTATCCGTATTATTGCAATTTGTCGTGGGCGTAAATGTTTTTTTGTAATAATGTCGAATACGATATGGTTAATTTTGATTATTTTTTTTTTAAAGTTAGGTTTTTTGCTAAATATATCGGTTTTGTCATTTTTTAAGTTTTTGCGATAAATGATAATGAAGTTATATTCCGTTAGTTTTTCGGCGTAATAGAGCTGTTGTGTTGTAAGTTTTTTGGTCGTAGTAAACCGGGTAAGATTTTTATGATCCGTGTAAATTTTAATCTAATGCTAGTTACTTTTAAGGAAATATTTAAATTCGTGGAACGTTTTGACGATGGCCAGAAATTCTTTGTTAGAAACAACGTAACGTAGTTTAAGTTTTTGTAATTTATAGGAGAAAAAAGTAATAGGGTGTAAAATATTTTAATTATTTCGTTATCTGATTATTGTATTTAAAGTATAATCGGACGCGTTAATTTTTAGCTTTATTAGGCGGTTTGGATCGTATATAATTAATATTAATTAGTTTGTAATAACTTTTTTAAGCGTTTGGAAGGTTTTTTTTCTTTTTTGGCGTTTATTAAAACTTTTTTCCTTTTCGTATAAGTATGTTTAAGGGTATTATTATTCGGCTGAAATTTTTAATAAATTTGCGATAGTAATTAACGAATTTGAAGAAAGTTTATACTTTTTTAACTGTAATAGGGCGTGCTTAATCGAGTATTATAACGATTTTTTAGAGTTTATTTTAATATATCCGGGAATAATAATATGGTTTAGGTATTTAATTTTTTGTATGTAAAATTAGTTTTTTTTTGCGTTAATTAATAAGTTGGCGTTTTGAAGTAGTTATAGTATTTTATGAACGTATTTTTCGTATTATTTTTTGGGTTTTAAGAAAATAAAAATATTATCGAGGTAATATACGACGAAAATATCGAGATGTTTTTTAAGAACGTAGTTAATTATACGTTAAAAAATAACCGGTACGTTAATAAATCTTATAAGTATAACCAGGTATTTATAAAGGCCGTATTTAATTCGAAATGTTATTTTTTATTTGTAATTTTTTTTAATTCGAATTAAGTTATATCTATTTTGGAAATCGAAAGCGATAAATTACTATATTCCGTAAAAGCGATTTTTTATTTTATTAATAAAAAGTAATAGTATTTGGTTTTTAATAATAATATTATTAAGTTATCAATAATCCATAATTAGCCATAATTTGCCGTTCTTTTTAGGGATAAAAAATATAAGATAGCTGGTTGGTAATTTGGATTATTAAATTTATTTTTTTAAATCGATTTTTTAAATATTTTCGAAATATATATAATTTTACTTTATTAAAATTGTAAATGGGATAAAATTTGGTTAATATTTTTTCTTTTAAGATAATTTTATAATTTTATTCGTTATATTTTAATAATTTTGTTTCGAGTTTTTTGTTGAATAATTTTTTATATTTGTAATATTACAGTAATATATTAATTAATTCTTTTGATTTTGAAGTTAGTTATTATAAATCGTTATTTAGTTGCCGTAATTTTGCTTTAATGATAATAATAATACGTCGAATTTTTTTATGATATTTTTTTTATATTGTTTTTTTATAGGTAATAAGGTTTTTGTCGTATCTTTATGCCGATATTCGTCGTTATTTTCGATCGAATATTAAGATTTTTATTTTTTTTTAATATTTGTCGTTAAATCGTAAAAAAAACTTTACCTAATTAATTTTCTAATCGATTAAAAGGTTATATTAGCGTAATTATATTATTCTTAAAATTATATCGTAATTTTTTAACGGTATAATATCGAAATTAATAATTATGTTTTTTTTAAGGGCGAAAGTTTTAAAATAATTAATTTCGCGTATAACTTTTTTATTATTATAAAAAAATTGTTAATTTTCGGCGGTATTCGCGATATAAAGGTTTTTCTTATATCTTTATAATAATTTAAAACGATTAATTACTTTAAGGGTAATATAATTTTTTCCCAAAATTCCGTTATTTACTATAACGGTATACTAATATATCCTAATTCGTAATTTTAATATAATAGGATTTTCGTTATTCCTTATTATTATTAAAAAATTTTTAGGGAATTTTTGTTAATTTTTTAAGGTTTTACTTTTTTACGGTTTTTTTATAAAAGACGTAATACTTTTGGGTAATTTTGTTTATATTTTTTTATGCGTTTTCGAAAATTATCGATTTAATTTCGTAATTACTTTATAAAATATCATTATATCTCGGATTATTTTTCGAATTTGTTAATATATACCGAATATTTGTTTGCATTATTTTATAATTATTTAATTTAAAATTTTTACATTTTTAAATTTTTTTTAAGAAAATTATTTTTTCTGTTTATTATCGCATTTCCTAATTTTATTAAGTAAATTATTTTTTTATGGCATAAATAATTTATTAAGTAAAGGTATTTTTATTTTTCTTTTATAATTTTTTAATAATTTACTTAAAATTTATTAAAATTTCCTTTTTTTCCTAAAAATTTATTATCGTAATTAATTAAAGATAAAAATCGGCGATTTATTAACGGATTAAAGTATTACGTTTTTTTAAACCCTTTTCGTATTCCGGAATATATATATATTATTTATAATAATAAAAAAAATTTTGCTATAGACATTATTTGCTAAAAGGCCAATTTTATATTGTTATTTTTTGATCAACTTTTTTTTAAAATGCAATAATATAAAAGTAATAATACCACTATTCGTTTTATTTATTTTTTCTTTTTTTTTTTTTACGGAAATTAAATTTTTCTCGAATTATTCGAAAAATACGTTCTGCGATATATCGTTTTTATTTTCCGTAATTAAAGCATTATTATTATTAACACAAAAATACATACTTACGCGTATATTGATTTAAAGTACCGCAATAAATAATTTCTATCTATTTTTAATATTTTAATAATTATTTTTCTATTTTATTTAAAAATTCGATCGTTATAAATTAACGTCATATTATGGCAACCGTTTTTCTTTTGGGATTATTTAAAAGTTATTTTATCGGTATAAAAGTTTATAGTTTATTTTGTTATATTTTTTTAAGTAATCGACATTCCTTAATACGATAACCCGTTTTCCCGCAATTCTAATATTTAATACGTTGTTTTTTTTTAAATAGCATTAATTTCCATAAATTTAGGTTCGGTTTTATAAAATATATTTTAACGTTGGAAAATATTAATATTTACGTAATATCGTAATTTATTATCAATTTTTCCTTTCGTATTACGGGTTCGTTAAATATATTAACGGTTATTAATTTTTATTACTATAACGATATAATCGATTAAATACTACGGTCGGTTTTCCTTAAATAATTCTTTTTGGACGTTTTTTTTAAAGCCGTCGAAAAATCGAATTATTAATACTTTTTGTTTTTAGTTAAGTTTTAAAGAAAACTGGATTAATTAATTACCGTATTTAAAGGTAAATCCTTTTTATCTTAATTATTAAATTTTTATTTCCGTTTTAATTTTTTCGTTTACTATTCCGAAAACCTTAAAGAAAACTTATTCGAATTTTTCGTAATCGTTATAAATTTATACCATTTTTGGATTTTGTTATTCCAAAAGTATTATAACATATTTTTTTATAACAGGCTTAAATTAGGTAACCGTATGGCCCGAAAATCGTCCGGCCGCAAACTTAATTCGTACCGTAAAAATAATTAATCGTATCGGGAAATACCTAAAATACGAATAATATTAAATCAAAAATAACTGTAATTTAATAAACGTTTTATCGAAAAGTTCCGGTTTGGAAAGTTTTAATACTTCCTTTAATTTCTTACTGGAATTTACCGAAATTAATATTACTCCAGGAATTTGTTATATTTATTCCAGAAAAATCCGGATAATTTAAAAGGTCGTAATAAGTTTAACGTTATTTCGTTCAAACTGGGTTATACGTTAATATATAAGGTCAAAACGTCGAAAAATTTCCTTTTTAGTTAAAAAAAACGTTTATTTTTTTTATCGGAATTTATGTTATTATCTTTAAAAGCTTTATAAGCAAACTATTTACTAATAAATATATTATCGAAATATTACTTAAAATTTAACGGTATTACTAAATAAAAGCTTATAACGTATAACGGCTAAATTAATTAACCAATTATTAAACTTAAATCGACGGATTTATGTTAATAAAATATTATGAAAAATTAAACAATAAATAATTTAATTACGTTTCGTAATACCAAAAATGCCTTAAGTAACGAAGTTATATTGCAAGCTATTATTATTTAATTATGGAAATAATAAATATATTTATCTATATGTTTTATTGCTGGCTTATTACTACTTAGTAACACTTACTAAGCAAGGCTTAGATATTATCAGTAATGCTCAGTGGGTTCCGCTAAGCACTGGTCACGTGACTTGGCCCACTTGGGCCCTGTTTTACGGTCTGCCAAGAGACCGTCTTCCGGGTTCCGGCCAACTATGTTATAACACTTTTATACTAATAATTCTAAAATATCAATACCATTATTTATCCTTTTTATTATTTCTTATTTTGTTTAAAAAATCGAATCCTTTTCGAATTATACGTATAATTCGTTAATAAATCGATTATTTCCATATTTTATAAATTAAACATTCTAGTCGCTGATAATACATAACATACTTTCGTTCGTAAACGTTTAAAATACCAAAACAAACGGTTTTTATCTATCCTTAATATTTTTTTAACCATTTTGTTATGGCCTAAAATAATGGTTACGATATTAATAAAATAAATTATTTAAAATATTATTAAATTTTAATTTAAAAATTTTTTTTAGCTTCCCTTTATCCTTATTAAATATCGATATAAAAAAATCCGGTTAAACTTTACTTTTTACGTATTATAGTGAAAATCTTACCTTCTTTATTATTAAATATTTATCCTATAAGTATTAAAATCTATAATTTATTTTATCGCGGCTTTTTAAGCACTTTGCATTTAAAGGCCTTATAACTAATTTTACCATAATTCTAACACTTAACTCGTCGTCCGTAATAACGTTAAATTATACCAATTTCTATTAATTCTAATTCGGTACCATAAAAAGTATTACTTTTTTTAAAGGTATTAATATTTGTTAAATATTTAATTTTTTTGTTAATCTAATTGCCCGTTTCTAAAATAATACGTCCTTATTATTTTTATTATCGTTCAAACTATCGATTATCGATTTTAATAACTTTTTCGATATATTCGTTAAAAAGAAATATACGGTTTACCTTAATTATTTCATTCTTAATGTTATCCTTAAAACTTTTATAAAAAATATCGATTAGGGCATCTTTTTCTTTATCTCCCTATCCGGCTTTAATTACCATAATCTTAAAATTAATAACATATTTAAATACTAATCCTTTTTACTTAAAATCGAAAATTTTCTATACTAAAAACCTTTTCTTATCTAAATTACCAAAATTAAAACGGAATTTATTTTCGAAATTAATATATAAGAAAAAAATTTTATTAATTAAATTTTCTCGATTATCTTCTACATTCCCCAAGTAATTTCGTATAATAAATTCAAATTAATCCGTTACATTATTTATAAAATATACTTTTATAATAAAAATAAATTCCGCAATATTAATAAAACCTAAAAATCGTAAATAAATACGAACTTAGGTTAAAAATATTTATGGATTTCTTTTATTATCGTAAGATTTTAATCTTTTAGATTTCATTCGTACCATTATAACTGGGGTTACAAAAATCGCTTTAATTTATTTATTAAATTGTTAATTTTCTCTTTCGAATTCCTTAATACAAGCCTAAAACTATTAAAAAACATTTTCCAAGTTACTAATTAACATTATAACAATATTAAATATTACTTAAAATCTAACGATATTATTAAACAAAAACTTATAACGTATAACGGCTAAGTTAATTAACTAATTATTAAACCTAAATCGACGGGTTTATGTTAGCAAAATATTATGGGAATTTAAGTAATAAAATAATAAAATAACTTAATTACGTTTCGTAATATTAAAAGTATCTTAAATAACAAAATTATATTGCAAGTTATCGTTATTTAACTATATAGTCGCGGAAGTATATATCTTATAACTGCTTTTTTTTAATCCGACGGAACAACTTAAATCTTTTTGCTTAAATACATCCTGCTCCTTTTTAATCTAACGGAGCAGTTCGGATTTTTTTGCTTAGATGCATACTTGTTCCCGTGACTGACCTACTTAAGTCCTGTTTTCGGTCTTAGCGCGACCGTTTCCGTGGCCTCCACTGGTTGGTTCATAACACTTATAATAGTAAAAGTCCAACCGTTCCTATTTAAGCCAAGCTTATTAACTTATAATATAGAGTTATTTAGAAATGTAATAAGATAATAAAGGAATAAGTAAAATATAGTGATTATTTTTATAATAAAAATAAAATTATTATCTTTTACGTAAGTTATAAAAATAATTTATTTAATTTTAAAATAATTAAAAAATTATAAATTATTTTAAATATACGATAACAAAATATGTAATGCGATATTTAATAAATTATACGGCTTATTACCGCCGATATCGTTTTATTAATAACGAAATTATAGTATATAGATATATATAATTATTAATTATAAAAATTCGCAAAAAGAGATTTAATTAAAGTAGAGTATATACTTACAGGTAATATATTAATTAATAGATTAATTAAAGCCTTATTACGTAAGCCTTTAGGTATTTTAAAAAAACAATGAAAATTGGTAGATATTATTAAAGCTTTCGATTAGCGGAGGAACGCCTTACGAGTAATTTTAAAGAAAGAATTAGCTAATTAGGAAGATTTAATCGCTAGAAGAGAAATAGAATGGAAAATTATTGCTTTAAGAGTTGTAACGATTAACGCCGTAAATGCTTTAAGGCGTTAAGGGGGTGTGTCGGCTAGCAAGGGTGCGTTAGCACCTCATATACTGAAAAATCCCTTTAATCGGAACATATATATTCGGTGGCTAGAATGCCTTAAAGTGCAGTGCACATTTTAGAGCACCTGCAACTAGTCATCAATATAACAACAACTGATATCCCTTATATCTGACAATATTAGTCCGTAAACCTCAAGTCCATACATTCAAGTGGTCGAAGATACTGATGTGACTATCACTCCTTGTTTCTTGATATTCCTCCTTAATAACTAATTAAATCGATTTATGACATAGATGCAATAGGGTTGCCGAAGACTTGTCATGACAAGGTCCATCGACGCAGGTACCTACGTATTCAGAAGGTTTCAGACGTTTGAGGGAATCTAGACTCACAAGCGCTAATAACCTACCTTGATTGCATCGCGGAGTGCACTGTCTATCACCCTTGTTTTACTAAAAGAGTCAAGATTGGTAGCGTGCCTTGGAAGGTTGCTTCGTGGACTCCAGGTTTGCCATCTTCGAAGATTCTGCTCCCGGTGGACCAACGAATGACTGAAAATGCACGTGGTAAGAACTTGCTGGATTAATAAGGTCAACGCGCGGCGCTCTCCACTCGTGTGATTCGCTATATATGTCGCCTCTGGCACACAAGCCTGATAATACACGTGACTCCTTGTGCAGCCTTCGCTTAACCCCTCCCGTCTGTTCAGCTGAATATTTCATCGCACGTCCGACGACGCACATCTCAACTTTGCGGTTAGGAAGACAGAGGAATGAACGACGCACATAGCCCGACGACAAACGACCAGATATGATGGACTTTTTAACATATTTCTTCCGCGGGAAATACCAATACCCTGCCCTCCCACCAGGCCCCTTTTTCCGGTACCTAATGCTACACCCCGGCCAAGGCAATAAGGCCCTCGAATGCAGCCTCCGCATCTGCTTGCTAGACGAAGCTCCAGATTATGAGGCAATCTCGTACGTCTGGGGCTTGCCAACCCGCAGCCAAACTATTTTATGCGACAACAGAGTCTTAAAAATTACACAGAGCCTCGCAAATGCATTGAAACGAATGAGATTGACGAGCGAGCCGCGAGCTCTATGGGCAGACTCGATATGTATTAATCAAGAAGATATAAGGAGAAGGGACAGCAGGTCGCGCTGATGGCGAAGATTTATCGGAGAGCCAAACGGACGTTGATTTATTTGGGAGAAGATAAGGAGGGGCATGGGAAAGCTGCTGTTGAACTCGTCGGAGAGATTAATAGGAGGATCGAAAAGACTTGCAAGAACATTGATATGCCTTGGACCTTATTTCCATATCTGAATCCCGAGGATCCAATCCTAAGCGACACACGCTGGAAATCTGTAGCCGCTCTCTACAGCAGTCCTTGGTTCGGCCGCGGCTGGGTCGTCCAAGAGGCAGGACTCGCTCAAGAGTGTCTTACCATCTGGGGCCAACATGAGATTGGCTGGGCAAAGCTAATGCGAGTCGATGTGTGGACAGTCTGGTACGCACCAAGCTGCATACAGACTTATGACCTTGGTATCCCTTCTTTGCACTGGCAAAGCTACTTTGCCCGACATCAAAATGAGGCGCGGTTTTTCTGGAAGAAAGATGTGCCCATTATGAAGTTACTGAACACGCTGGAGAGCGCGAGGGTCCTGGGATTGACTGATGCTAGGGATAGGATATACGCCTTTCTAGAACTGCTAACCTCTGATGACGAAGAAGGGTCGGAAACGGGTTTAAGGCTGCATCCAAACTATGAACAGGATTTCTTGGGCATTTACCAGGATTTTGCGATGCAACATATCCGTACGAAACGGAAAGTTGAATTACTCGACTATGTGCAACACACTAAGATAACTCTGGATACGGAGCTGCCATCATGGATCCCTCGGTGGGATCTTAGTCTTAACGCTGGGAGCAGACTCTATCTTCCGTTTTGGCAGGCGTTAACGAACCGAAGCTCGTCTGTTCACAATCCCTCGATGGCCGGTACCAAATTAAGTGTACGAGCCGTGGTCCTAGACTCGGTGGTCTACGTATCAGAAGTCTTGCGTCCTCTACATATGACGTTGGACGACATCGCCCAGATCTGGAAGGCCGTTGCCCAATTCGATGTTGCTACTCCGTACCCACCACTTTGTCGCCTTCTTGCATTTGTCGAAATTCTGTATGGAGATGTTTTTGAGGGAGATTTGCAAACTTTGCGGCGGGCTCAAGCGGCATACTTGCTCGATATACACCGAAAGACTGGTGAGCTGGAAGCAATCGATTCCCAGTATTGGAAAGAGACAGCCAAAGGTGGAGACATGAACTCCTATCACACTTTCATTCAGACGACGTTTTGCGGAAAGAGGATGTTCCTTACCCAGCGTGGTTATCTTGGTACCGCCTACGCCGTTGTTCGCGAAGGGGATCGATGTGGCATTATTTTCGGGTGTAAAGCGCCTTCCATACTACGAAATACAGAGGCAGAAAACAGGTACAGACTTCTAGGCGGCGCATACATCGCAGGTACAACGCTGCTGATCGATCGGGAAAGGTTTCGGGGATTTACGATGCTTGGACGCAAGGAGAGTAAAGACTGGACCGAGTGGGATGTAGAAGAAGACGATATTCTGTTGTGCTGATGGCTGTGTTTGGGGCTCGATATCAATCCTCCCTCAACTGCCATCAGTGTGTCCTCGAATCAGCGATAGCTACCCATGATCATTACCGTTTTCAACTTTCTCGGCCATCTCCTGCGCATAACAGAGCATCACAAACGCAGTACGGTTAGTCTAATCAACCTCACTGATACCTTTCCTCATCAACCCCTGTCCCCTCCTCCCAACACCTCTCAATCCATCCAATCCCCACACTCCTCGCCAGATTCTTGATAGCGACATCCGCATTTCCATTCCATATTCCGGCTCCTCCTTCAAGAACAACTACATGCGTAGATCCCTGTTTGTTATCGCCTACCATTCCGCCAACGAACCCGATGTAGTCGTTCTATAATTGTCCTCAATTTCCATTTGGCGCTGTTATCGCTGGGAAAGAAAATCCTACTCCAAACACCTCAGCCGGGATCAAACATCTCCCCCTCAACTTGAATGCTCAAAACGCCTAAAACGCACCACATCCCACCAAAACACCAGCCACTTCCTAGATCCTAGTGCCGCCTTGTCGTAGAATGTCCAAGTATCCGGAACGACAATGAAGATGCGGTCTCGCGTAAGCTGCGGTGGATAGACGATGATGTGGTGCTTGAGAAAGTCGGCCACCTTTCCTGTATAGGTGAAGAGGGTGTTGTGCTGGAACTGGGGTACTCTTGTGCTGTGCATTGTACAAGACAAATTATGTTGCAAAATAGGCTGCTCTTCTTCATTAGTGCATGGGAGCAGCCACATATGGGCTGTTGACCCTCTTGTCCTTGCAATCCTAGAGCCACCCAATCGAAGACCATTTAGGTCTTTTCAGAACCACCTCACTGCCAACACGAGCAAATATATTCCTCTGTGTCACCAGTGTTGGCCTGGGAAGACTTCAACCCTCAAGCTTCTAGCGCCTCGCCCTCTTCCCCCGCCCTCTTCCTCTCGCAGCGTCATCAGCACCACTCTCCTCGCCAGCGCGTGCTTCCTCATCCGCGCGCCGGCGAGCCGCCATGCGCTCCCTCTTCTCCCTGCCCACGCCGTTCTCGAGGATCTGGAAGAACTCCTCCTCGCTGATGGTCTCAAGCTCCTTCTCGTTGATCTCCTGGAGCTTTTTGGGGCCCGCGCGGAGGCCCACGACGATGTAGTCCGTGTCCTCGAGCTTGGTGATGACCTCGGCCCCGTACTTGACCGCCGTCGCGATCGACGTCTTGCGGTCCATCGTCTCGAACGTGCCCGTGAAGAGGATCTTCAGTCCCTTGAGGCAGTTCGGCTTTCCCTCGGGGATCTTCTTCCGGTAGGTCGAGGGCTGCACTGCAGTTTTGGCTGGTGCTGTTGCTGCTTTACCTTTCCCCTTGCCGGAACCACTAGCTGAAGTTGAGGATCTGGTTGCAGCTTTGGATCTCTGTGGGGCCGTGCTCTTTCGCGTTGGCGCGGGCTTCCCATCTCCTTCCTCTTCCTCCTCCACCTCATCATCCCCGTTCCTATCATCGTCATGCCCATCCACATTTCCGTTCTCGTCGTCAGAAACAGATTCGACTTTTACCTTGCCCTCGTTTCTCTTCCTAGTCTTTCCGGGAGCCTCCCGTGCTTCGCCCGTACCCTCCGGCCCGGCGACATTGAAGACCCGGACCTCGGCCGCGGTATGCGCTGTCTTCCAGACCAACTTCCCATTGTAGAGCCCGACGTCGCCACATTCCTGGTCTTCGTTGTGTTGGAAGTCGAACTCGTCGCTGTCGCCGAGTCCATTCAGCATCTCGGCGTACCGCTCCATCATCCCGCGCGCGGCTTGGTTCGCCGCCGCAGCCGACGCGTAGACCTCCGGCGGTTGCAGACCTTCCGGCCGGTACTGGTCATCCCACGTGTACGACGTGACGACGTACAACGATCCCTCCGGCACGGGCGGCGCCGGGACCGAGTCGCCCTTTACTTGTCCCGCATCGGACCTTTTCCGCGGGCGCATGCTGGTGCCGATTGGCATCAACCTATCTGCCGATGAACCTATTTCCAAAAGGCTGCAGGGCCCGCGTGCACGAGTGTGATGTCGAGGGCTCCTAAGTAGTTACGTGGATAATTAATTGGTATTCTACCAGATTGCACAGTCCAACAGCATGCGCCAGATTTTTCCGAAGTTCCCGATAGGTCAACCCGGCCTCAAGCAGTATGGTTGAATGTCCCGACCGTTTTAGAATCTGTTGGTGCAATAAGCAGACATTATATGGGATGCGCGCAGCAGTAGATCCGGAGCGTGTAGCCTACAGCTGGAGCTAGGCAGACGCGGATCCCTGTCCATCCCTTTTCCCCCCAAGTGGCGCCACCATAACTAGAACATGTTCCTGTTCCACTACCGGATAACTCGAAATGATCCACGCGATAGTATAAGACGGAATAAATAACTAGGCAAGCTATAAGCCGTCCAGGAATAGGGGGGATCGGTGATTATCTGAGGCTCTTGTAACGTAAATTAATCACTTAATTTTAATCGCGCATTTAGTTCAAGCTTTGAATACGATGATAATTCATCCGTATTCTAATTCGCCCCCCTTTAAAAGTGCCTCTGATTGAGCTGTGTTAAGGAATAGGTCGTATTGCAGCCTTGCTATGCTTAGAGCTCCTTGGCCGGGTCCAAACATATTTGTTCTACGAAAATCTTATTTCTGCAGAGTAGGAAGGCCTGAATCATAGTTACCTGGCATTTCCACCCTCGCCAGCCCCACCGTTCAAGCTCGCCTGTCTGTATGCGGCAGGTTCGCCGATCTGATTCCTTGCCCCTCGGTCCTAAAGGGTAACATATCCTATTCAGATGATGGGATACGGAGGCATCGCGTATCA
This sequence comes from Monosporascus sp. GIB2, assembly GCA_004155935.1. Lineage (NCBI taxonomy): Eukaryota > Fungi > Ascomycota > Sordariomycetes > Xylariales > Monosporascus > Monosporascus sp. GIB2. Next base: position 102,606 of record QJNV01000068.1, on the reverse strand, counting down.
GACAGATAAACAGTAGGTGAAGCAACACGATTTACCACACAGCCAACAGTTATGGTGGTGCCACTGACAATATGCTACTGCCAGGCCCGTAACTCGCGCCCCTGCCAATCTGACTAAGTACCGAGTTGCTTCCGAGGAGCAGGCTTGTCTTTGACAACATGGTCTCGGGCCGAGTTCCATACACACCGCCTGTGGAAGCCGTGTTTTCCTGAATATCCGCGAATTCAAGTGCAGCAACACTAAGGGCCGCGAGTGAGATATGAGCCTGATCAAAGGTGATGCGCACAGTCAGGGCAGCCCATCTCTTTGGCGCTTGACTAGTCCTGCGGTCTGGTCCTGGATGGAGCGTTCATCAAGTATGGCGAAATGCCGGTTGTCAATATGCTGTAGCAGATCTTCCACCGTCCGGCAGATGAAAGGAGAAGGTGAAGGGCTGCACAGGTGGTCTTGCGGTTCGTAGAAGCTGACACAGAGCCGTCGACAGACTTTAAGAGACTGAGATTGTAGTCATTGCCAAGTGCTAGTTCCTCGGCTCCCGCGAAAGCATCACGGGGGAACTTGTCGACGACCTATACAATGCCCTTTAGCAGCGGGATGTACCAAGAGAGTGTTCAGGGTGAACGCTTACGGAGGTGGGCACTTCTGGGGTGCGGCAGACTGGAAACGCGGTTATGTTGTGAAATTGTATGCTTAGGCAGCGTGATGTTGGCTCATACGTTCAGTGCCTCTTCCTCATAAGAGGGGTTCAAGGGGTGGCATGGCAGATCGGACCAAGCGGAGGAGGTGGGGCCTCTTATCCCTGAAGGTGGTGTTTTCCGGTTTCCAGTTACCCCCGCCACGCCTTAGATCGACGTCATTGTCAACAAAGGTAGCAACGTAGCATCTCGGCTCCGACCCGGAAACTTCACGCGCAACATATAGGTATAACTCCCCGTGAAAGAATAAGGGTCCGGGGCGACGGAAACACTATTACACTATCACCAGTCATGCCTCGGAAGCGGAAAGCCCAGGACGAGGCGGCATCGTCGTCCGCCAAACGCCAAGCCGATGGAAAGGAGGAACCGCAATCGCAAAACCACCACGGTTTCGAGCCATACCCGCCGTCCAAAGTCTACCGGCTCGTCGAACCCGGTCCCGTGCTCCTGGTCACGACGGGGTCGCTGGCCGACTCGACACACAACGTCATGACCATCGGGTTCCACATGGTGATGCAGCACGAGTCGCCGCCGCTGCTCGGCATCACGCTGGGGCCCTGGGACGCGTCCTTTGCCGCACTCAAGAAGCGGCGGGAGTGCGTGCTCGCTGTGCCCTCCGTCGAGATGGCCGGCGTGGTCGTCGACGTCGGAAACTGTTCCGCGGACGACCAGGACGACGCCGGCGAGAAGACCAGCAGTAGCAAGTGGCAGCGCTTCGGGTTGGAGGCGCTCCCAGCCGCGAAGGTCAAGGCGCCGCTGGTTGGCGGCCCGGACGTCATCGCCAACATCGAATGCGTAGTGGAGGACACGAGGATGGTCAGCAGGTACTCCATGTGGGTTCTCCGCCCGGTCAAGGCATGGCTCAACCCGCAGAAGAAACCCGGGGAAGGCGGGAGGATGTTTCACCATCGCGGTGACGGTACGTTTGTCGTCGACGGGGAGGTCTTAGACTTGAAACACAGGATGGTCAAATGGCAGGAGTTCCAAAATTAATCATTTCGTTTCTGCCGTGTCTAACGAGTTGGCAGTACCGAATACCTGGGCCCGTAGTCTCGGCACTTGCCAGAACTATTTAAGGTTTTTCTTTTACCTCTGTGCCGGCATTCCAGGCCCGCTTGTTCGCCGAGAAATTATTCAATATCGTCTGTCCATTTTCACGTACAGAACGCGATTCTATCGTCTTATCGAGTAAACCCTGTCATTTGGAAATGCGATATTCCGCTCATATGTACCAGTCAAAGAACGTCTTTGGCTTACCCCCGGACACTTACCTATTTCGTCTCTGAAGGTTACTGTAACCGCTTTCCCGAACGACATCATCCTTGATGTTCCTTCTCTCAGCGTTACATCAGAAGAGACTTGGAATTTGGGATTTCGCTTCGTGCATGTTCATCCCATCCCTGTTGCCAATTTTCCAGCGAGATCGAGGTTCCTCTATAATTCCGTGGCACAACTCAGAACCACTTGGTATCAGAGCCGATGCGATCAACTTCGTAGTGCATTTGAATGACGGGTCTGAAGATGCTCCCGCCTGTGTACTCATGTCAAAGAAGATTTATGTTGTCGAACTCGTCTGCAATCCGATTTCCTGTACCGAGTGAATACACATCTTGCCCGTGCAGCCATCCTGATGGGGATCTATACACGAATAGCACGTCGCTCTCTCTGTCTCGCAACTTTCTCCACCGTCTTCGATTCCAAGTATTAAGAAGTCAAAATCGCAAGGAATTTTACGAGCCAAATAGGTTGTACGTGCCTAAATTATGCACCAAGGGAATTCTTCTCCCCTCCACACTCACTTGGTGTGATTCTAAGCCAGCTCAAGAATTCTCCCGCGCAGCCGAGCTGTAAGGCAGTGAAGCTACGAGTTCCTTTTTGACAAGGAGTTAGAACGAGATATGATATGGTTCGAGGTTGGTGGACGAGAGAGTGTCCCGACTTAATTTCCTCATAATTTCTGTATATGCGTCGAGAGAGGTATAGTTGTCTTCCAGATTCCGCCCTGTGTAATTACTTGGTGGCATAGACGATATACTCTTCAACTGATAGCTCCAACCCCTCAGCATGTTGTTAAACGGCGTGAACTGCGTGCTGGGAATCGGTATTTCGCATTTATCGCTGTTCTTGAAATCTTAGCTCACTGGAAGCTGCCTAATGCTCGCCTACTCTCCCTATGCAGTGTATCCAGTAGGTATGTAATTAAGTCTTCAACAGCAGTTCTCCGGATTAATTCGCAATACAGTCGCTCTTCCTTGATACATGAAGACATACAATATCATCACTTCTTGGAATGGGTCTAGTGGCTGCTAATGAATTTCGAAAATATATGATCGACTTGTGAGGACGAGCTGATTCTGACACCCGTCGTAAACTCCCCGGGCTGGTTCTGTTCGTGGATTATTCGTCTCCTTGTCGGAGCTTTTTTTTCCCCCGGTTCGGTCATTGCGACACCTGGTATCATCACTCACAAGCATCGTAACCAGGGTACACATTTAGAGGAAACCATACTATGTGACCTTTCACCGCACCTGGCGCCAATGGTTCTACCTCCGTTTGCGCGGGGCTTCGGTAGTAATCATCGCACGAGACATAAACCAGCCAACACAGCGCTGCATAAATGAAATATCGGGGGGGCATTGTACCGGCCACTGCCGATCACTCCTGAACCGGGGGATCCGCCGGCGTGGGCACCTTCTTATTCTGGTTTCCACAAACTGCTACTCCGTCTACCCAGTTCCGACAGCCTTTCCTCGGCCCGCCCCTAGCTCCATTTACGGCCGTCTCAAAGGGAGTGGGTCGCCTACATAGAACTCGGGACAGCCCGCTCATCTACTCTGACCGATACCGCCATCACTTTGTTCACTGAAATAAGTCCGGATTCAACGCACGAGTATGGAACAACGAGCAGCAACTAACGATATGACGCAGGCAAAGACGTCATTGTATAGTGGTGTTGCTGAGGCCGGTATCCTTGCGATTCCCGGAGGCTAAAAATCGCACTATAACTAAATGCGACTGCGGAACCAGACGCCCCTGTGCCAAGGGGATCAATAGCAGGGGGGGCCAACTGACGATGTTTCAGTGATGGCTGCTAGAACTCTAAACACACCGACGGCTCTTTCGAATTGGTGCGCCAATATCACTGCCTGACTTGTCGCCACAATGTCTCGTGGAATCGATTACTCCGGGGCATCGATCCCACACCTACTGATAAATTTGTTAGCGATGGAGGTATGCAACGGCCCGGGCTGCGCTATAGTGTGCACAATTCCCCGAGTACGACTTAAATAGGTGTCGATCACCTTTCTATTACGCTAGGCGAGAGCGGAGGATAACTAGGACCACCGTTCTTCATCCACACGAAGTGCAAGGGAAGCGCACAAGTATGGCCAAATTCTCCATCCTCACGGCAGTGCTCGCACTTGCCTCCGCCGTCCAGGCTCAGTGCGGCTCGGGCACGCCGGACGCCACAGTAACTGGCTCGGGCAACTCCTTCACGGCCAGCAGAGGCTCGAACAGGGTGTACTCGGGCTCCGACTACCGCGCAGCGATCCAGGCCGCGCTCGACTCGATCAGCAGCGGCCAGCGCGTCTCCGTCATGGCGTCGGGCTCCATCGGCACGGGCACCATCAGCATCAGCAGCGGCAAGATCTTCGAGGGCTGCGGCACCATCAACGTCGGCAATAAAAGTGGCCGCGGCGCCATCGAGTCGCTGAACACCCAGGGCGTGCAGATCCGGTACCTCACCATGACCGGCAACCCGTACTTCGGCCTGCGGTTCTACGGCACCCGGGACCTGAGCCTAGGCGAGATCACCATGAACCTCAGCGGCGGCCTGGGCATCCGCTTCGAGCGCGACTACGCCGCCAACAGCAACGTGAAGATGGGCACCATCCGGGTCACGGGCGCCGGCAGCCACGCCGTAGAGACGTGGAACATCGACCGCCTCCAGATCGACCGGGTCATCGCCCGGAACGTCGGCGAGTGCGGCCTGCTGCTACAGAAGACCACGAACGCGCAGATCGGGCTGGTCGACGGCGATAACGTCGCCACGGGGACCGGGTACGCAACCCTGCGCTTCGCGAACAACAACGGCCAGAACTCCAACGGCAACTACAACACAAACATATATGTCGACAAGGTCGTGTCCCGCGGCGGAGGCCGCGGCTTCTTCTGCGTCTCGCAGTCCGGGGCGGCCGTCATCAAGGAGGTAGACCTCGCCAACAACGGCAACAACGCGATCCTCATCGAAAACTGCTACAACCTCTCCATCCGCGGCGGTAAGGTCAACGGGGGAGGAGAGGTCCGCGTCGCGGCCCGCAGCGAGTTCCCGAACAACCGCGACGTTTGGGTCACTCTGCAAGTGGACAACACCTCCGTCCGCGAGTCCCCCTGCGGTGATAACGTCAACTGGAGCATCACCGGCAACGCTCGCAAGAACGTTTGCTAAGCATGAAGTCGCGCCCAGTCCGAAAATTCAAGCACATATTTTGAGACTTTCCGTCGTGTACATAGCTATTGCCTGATAAGGCTTGTATTTTGAATTCACGTACGCTGTCAAATACCAGCAATTGGTGGAAATAGCATCCTCTATGCAAAGTGACACGAAGATAAGCTTAACATCACTCACGTCCAAGATTCAGCTACCCCGTAAATTCGTAGTAAATAAGTGGATTTAAAGGCGTGATAAGTTCCTTAGCACATTCAAAGAAAAAGTTATTGTAACGGATTTAAATTTATAACGTCGAATCCTACATGAAGACTCATTCTGCCAAGAAAAATCAAAAGGGGGACGCCACTCCACAAGGTTCAGGTCTTCAGGAGCCCCTGCGCAGCAGATCAATTTCGAAGTTTCTCGGTGCTCCACATACGGCCACCACATCGTCGGCCGGAAAGCTCACCTTCCAATATAACAATCGAAGTCTCTTAAACTGACATCTACGTAGCGTCTGCCGCGAGACGGGAATCAGGGAATTGTGCTCCATAACATCACCGGCCCTCCGCCCTCGGCGAGACGATCTGGATAGCGAGCATTCGGCACCGGCCATGGATACCCCACTTGGCATCACCGCGCCGGAGATGGCCTCCGCCCCGACGCCGCCGCTCTTTTTCAGGACCATTCGGACGCGGAACAACGCTGGTCAGGGGGACGCGATAGGGGCTTTCCTTCTGTCCGCAAACGCCTCCGGCCACTCGAAGACGAGCCAGGTATACTCCGTTGAACCTCGCTAAGAACAGAGGTCCGCGGATGCGTTTGAGGATGGGCTGGAGGGAGCTATGGGCTTGGAGAAGAGGCCAGACAATGATGTCGCTATGCCAGGGAGATGGTAACTATCAGTCGACCCGGGAATAGAAGCGAGGTTGGTTTATGAACCAGCACACATAAGAATCCTAACTGGTCTTCGGTACTTAACCCAGATTCATCAAGACACCTGCCGCCTAGGGATTGATAGCCACACATGATGAACCGCACCAAGGCGGTCCGTGTCTATAACTACCTACATGTGGGTAAGTAGGTACAGTAGGGCACCTACATCACAACTTACGTCCTTACCACCCCCGAGCTTATGTTTGCCGGCCTTTCCACGCGACATTTATTCCGGATTTCCTGAATAGCTTCAATTTCTTCGCGAGCGTCTGTCCTAGATGGAGAAGAACGTCCAGCTTAATGCCACTTATTGAGCGTTGGACCATCGGAGCGCGAGCAAACAGCCGACCTCTCGGCTCCGGACGTTCGCGGTCCGATATCTTCTACCTGCACGTATATCTAGATAATCCCACATGGCGTATCCCGAGCGACTCGGGAGCCCGGTCGGTATACGGGAGGTTTGTCCGATACTTCGGAGTAGGTACTGGTGGAATACTAAGTCGATGCTGCTGAAATAGGCTGGGATATAAAGTATCACTGAAGTACCTGCCCAGCCGTTATTTATCTATCCACAGTGAGTATAGCCGCCCCACCGCCCCGGAATTCAGTACCACAGACCCCTGTTGATCTGGAGATCTGCAGGTGCGGGCGCAGGCTGGTGCAAGCTGCACGTCAACATCATCCAAATCAATTGTTCGCTACTGTAGTTGACCCGAAGCTGCTTCCTACCTACAGCACAGCAACAACAACGGCAACGGCAACGGCAACAGCTACAGCTACAGCCACAGCTAGATTCGTGCGCTCCCTCCACTGATTCCGAGTGTGTTTCCTTCTACAACCTCAACTTCGCTTCTGCCGAGTCGTTCGTTCCAGCAGGAACAACAAAAACTACAACGCAATCGTATCTCCATCCTCATGCCCGTCCTCATCTCCGTCGTGCGATGGCTTCAACAGACCTGACGCAGTTCTCACTGCGCCCTTGGCCAATCGGCGACAAGAAACCCAAGACCCTCAACGAGTTCGTTACGCGCGTCAATTTCGAGCGCCATGGCTTCTACAACGTCACCGAAGACAAACTGCGCGAGGAGATAAAAGCCCAGGAACAAGATGCCATGCGCATTGAGGACGAAGGCCTCGAGGCCTCTTCCGAGTCCGAAGATGAGGCTGATGGCGAAAAATCTACATCCGTGATTGTGGCACGGGAGGAATTTCTCAGAAACCTTGAGTGAGCAACTTCATCGTGAGCAACATCCCGATTTGGAGGACTATACTGACGAATTCTTTCTAGTTCTGCTCACCAACATACGATGATGACGCTCGATTTCGTTTCACTTCTGCTCTCTAAAGAAATCCCAAACCAGGCTGGCAACAGTCTCTCTCCCGCCCTACGCGATATGGCTGGCATCGGAACTTTAGGGGCATCGAAGCTGAAAGACTCGAACTTGACCGAAGCGCGCATCGAAGATGATCTCGCTGTGGCCACCGGATGGAGGCTGATGGAAATCGACAAGATGGTCGATTCAGCAATGGCGGCTGCCGAGAAGCTAGAGAAGGAGATTGCGCTCGAGACCAGATATTGGGCCGACGTCCTCGCTGTCAGCGAGAACCGCTGGGCTGTCTGTCCTCTTCCACACGAACCTCAAACTCTAGGCGTCAGATTTGGTTTCTCCGAGGCCGCCCCCGAATTCAGGAACAATAGTATTGCACCTCTGAGACGGAATGACAATGGTACGGCTCGTCTAGCCACTGGCCGTATCGGTGGAGGTTCACAACGACTCCGCGTCACCCTCCTGTCACACGGCGAGGTTGTAGGACGGTCGTCTCTACCCCAGCGGTTGGCCGATGATGCGCCGCTACAAGACCGCGTGCTTGAGGCTCGGAATACCGTCCGCTCGCAGGAACTGTGGTATGAGATCAACCGCGAAGCGCGTACGCTCCTCGCATTAGGCGTGCATGCAGAAGAGGCTTCAGTCACCTGGGAATTAGACGCGAGAATGAAAGTCGTCTTCACCTTAGAAGTCTTATCAGATACAGCAAGCGGGGAAAGCCCTGGAGAAAGTCATCCATACGACTGGCTTGCACAGAGCATCCTCGTCACCCTACATCTCCTGCTCTCGTACGCCCACCGCCGGACCTACAGTCGCCGCACATATCCGCAGGTCCTAGCAGCAAACCGAGCGAGTCAAAGGCAGCCATGGCCCATGTTGCGCTCGCTCATAGCAAGGGCGAAGCATACAAATGCCACCTTCCGTCTCGCCTCGTTCCTTGAGAGACTGGTGAGCCTGCTACACCGCGCTGGTATCACGACAGCCGCATATAGAAAGACCACCTCTCCCATCACTTCCGGCCTCCACAGTAATCCCAGGTCACAGGGTCGCCCGGCCTCTCTGACAGACTCTGTGTTCAACAAGATGATCTTCGGTATGGACTTAGGTTTCGAAGTCACGGTAACTCCGGAGGCCCGCTTTCAAATTCAAGGAGGCACCTCCCAGGGACCGTACATCGGCCATCGGTTTGGTGTCTTCCTGCGTCCTGCCACCCAACACGGCACACAAAACCGCCAGAACAGTATCAATGGGAACGGCAATGGCAACGGCAACATCCCGAATAACCAATTCGGCAGTACAGCTGGCCAAGACCTCACCATGACCACTAAACAAGAACAGCCGCAAGAACAACAGCAGAAGCCTAACCTCCTCGAGTGGGCCTACCCGCCCGCCGCGGACCCCTACCATGACGCTACAGGCGTGATGACATACCTCCGCAACGCCACAGCGCGCGCGCTGGCCTCGCACCTCACGACCGTCGCACAGTGGCGCCTCGGGGACGGGCCGCACGATGGCGATGCTTCCGTGGACTGGATGGAGACGTTGCAGGGCCCGGCCATCATAGCCGACGGCGGCGACAGGGAGGCCCGCATCTCCCTCGCCCACGCCAGGGACGGGGCGCCCGCGCTCGTTCTCGACGCGCAGTGGGTCGACCGCGGAGGGTCGAGCGGGAGCCCGAGGCCCCGCAAGAGGCGCTGGGAGTGGATCTCGGATGACGGCGGCGAAACCGAGCGGTTGGAGGACGTCGTCGTCAAGGTTCTCAAGGGGGAGGTGTGAGGCGGGCTTGGAGGTCTGATTTGGGGATTGGCATACCGGGAGGGAGGTTTCGGGGTTGACTATATGCATGTGTGTGCGGTATTCGGAGACGGACGGGTGCATGGAGTTTGCATAGCGAGCGTTTGGTATTACTTGTTGGGTCGCGACTCTCTAGCGTACTACCCATTTTAACCGCGAAGCAAGGGCGCTTTTTCCTTGGACGAGTCTACACGATTCTAGATTACCGTTGGTTATTTAGGTCACCTCTAGAGCAGACCAGACGGACAAAAGGAGCCCAGTCGAGCCCAAAACGCATCTAATTCTTGATGGTGGAATCTGACCGGCCATCGGGCACTGGTGATGCTGATACATACATACATCCATACATACACACCCGTTAATTCTGCTGCCGGCCAATGCTACATTACCTAGGTGGCACCCGTCTAATTTACCTACCTACATTTTCTACGAGCTGCGAACGCCAGATGGAAGCGAGGTTCTACCCTCGCGGCGGTATATATCGATGGACATTTCAGTCACCCCACCACGCTTGCCATTCATTGCGTTCCCCGTGCCCTCTATCTCCTCGCTCCTATACGCCTGGCTGAACACATCACCACTGTCTTTTTCTCCAGCATAAGGTATTCTTCTTGGCAGGCCAGCGAGTACTCTAGACTGGCAGAGAGATAGGGAGATAAAATGCTCGCGGCGCGAACCCCTGAATCCGTCTGTCTATCTGTTTCTGTAATTAGGCTCGGATCACAAGTCACACACTGCACCCCATATCCAGAAAAACAAAAGGGCGACGGGACACGCTACAGTCACCGGAAACAGGAGTCAGGCAGCGCATCGCGTTAATTCATTGCTATGGATCTATTGGTTTTGAGATGCCCGCCCGTGGATGGCGCGGCGCAAGAAAGCCAAAAGCCAAAAGGCGATAGATAGCCAACTAACTTCCTCTGTGCTTGCATGTGGGGACAATAAGGGGGAAGTAGGTCCGGGTGCATGCATGTGGATATGGCCGTGGTCTTCTTTTCCTGTCTTATCTTGGCCATGTGCGAAAGAGCTGACCGGAAGAGCCGACATTCCTTTTTTCCCCTGCTGTGAAGCATAGCAGTCTACGGTATTTAGCATCCCGTCTACAGAATGCAAGTCCGCATATCATATGCGGTGGGTATCATCTAGTTCGTTTCCTGCCTAAACGGACCTCTCGGTAAACCAAATGAAATGCTTATTTTCCGTACGCCAGCCGTTCCAGTCGCAGTGCTTTTTGTTCCATACCATTGCCATCCGATCCTAACGCCTGTAGTCATTAAGTCTAATGTAGGGAATCTTTGTGGGAATGACTGGAAATCGTCTAAAGGATTCTGTACGCAGGATAGATGTATTCGTGCCGCGGAAAATCATGCCGGCGAAACAAACACAGCAAAAAAAAAAATGCAGCTGCAAGAGTGAAGGATGGTCGTCGTACGCCGGAAATTTCGGAGGTGACCTCATAATTTGGCGTGCATAATCCCGGATCAGGAGACTCGGAACTAGGACATTTAACGTCCACCAATACCAAAGAGGAAGGACAACTCCTGCGCGCTGAGAGCTCCCGCCGTCTTCGCGCCCTCCTCGCTCAATGCACTGTTGATGAGCTCGGACTTCCGTTCCTTGAGCGTCTCGATACGGTCTTCGACCGTGTCCTTGATGAGGATACGGTGGACTTTGACGGTGTTCCGCTGACCGATGCGGTGGGCACGGTCGACAGCCTGGTTCTCCACGAAGGGATTCCAGAATGGATCCATGATGATGACCTGCGACGCGGCCGTGAGATTGAGACCGGCGTTGCCCGCCTTCAGAGAAACGAGGATGACCTTGACGTCTGGTAGCTCCACAAAGTCGTTTGCAGCATTATCGCGCATCGCTGCGCTCATGCCACCGTCGTAGCGCCGGTACTTGACTCCAAGTTCGTGCTTGAGCGGAATCTCCAGGAGGTCGAGCAACAGCGTCCACTGTGAGAAGACGATGGTCTTCTCGCCAATCGACTGGATCTCCGCGATCAGCTCCTTGCATTTCGTGACCTTGGCCGATGGCTCCCAGATCTCCTTCAGGTAGCGCATATACTTCTTATGCGCCACTTTGTTCTTTGAGGCTTCCTTACGTAGCTGCTTCAGCATGTGTGGCTTGACTGGAGCCTCCATTTTTTCGCCTTTGCGCTTGACCTTCTTGGGTTTCTTGGCCTTCCGATCGCCCTCAGATCTGAGCTGCTTATGCCGCGCCAAAAGCCGGCTGATGTCTTCCAATTCGCTAGATTCGAAGTCATCGTCAGATGCCCTCTTTACCGCCTTCGCGCGCTTTGGCTTGCGGGTCGCGTTGCGAATGTCATCATCAAGACCTTCATCGTCCGAGGTATCGGAATCAGGCACAACAAATCCCTTGAGGTTTCCGTTAGCGTCTTCGTCCTCCGAAAGATCATCACCCTCAAGATCACTATCGTCCTCGGAGTCGGTAACGAATTCATCTTCATATTCTTCCGCCTTTATCATTTCCGGCATGTGCACCTTCTTGAAAACGTCGTAGTTGATCGTCTTCTTCGGGTCCACTGGACCACGGCACTGAGGACATTGCATTTTTCCGTTTTCCTGACCTTGCGCGATAGCCCGCATATTTGAGCCATCGGTGAGCCGCGTGAAACATTCCGAGCATGTTTCGTGGCCGCACGGAAGGACGAACAGGGGATTTTCGACGGCATCGTAGCAAATGGGGCACTCGAAACTCTCCATTTCCTTAAGCCGTTGAACGACGTCCTTGTCCAGGGTCCTCGCAAGTTCAATCATCGTATCCTCTGCAAGGTCATTGTTACCGACGTAGTCAAGGTCCGTTAGGTGCAGGTAGGGATGGCAACAAGCCTGCCGAAGCCGCAGAAGAAGCGTTAGGATGACTGTATACTTCTTACCGACGGCACCACCCTTCAGATACCGGTTGAATTGTACTTGACTGTTCTTCTCAAGATCTTGGTAGTACTGCTCCTCGTCTTTGTCGAACACAACGTGGACAATCTCCTCGACCTTAGGCGGTAATTCAATGATGGGCTGGCCGTCAATTTTTGAGTCCTTGGTTCGACGCAGCATGATGCTCTTAAGAAGAACCTGTAGCTTCTTCATAGCGTCATTCTTGTAATACCCACCTGCGCGATTAGAGCTGAGACAGCCAAAGGACTACCACGCGGGTTAGCTTCGACAAGAGGATAGTTTATATATGGGGGACATACTCTCGAAAATTTATCAGGGGCGCAATATGGCTGGATCCTCAGAAACGCGATCAAGGAGGACAGTTCGGAGACATTGTTCATCATCGGCGTGCCGGAAAGACACCATCTGTACTGTGACTTCAGCCGGTAGACCGCCTTGGCGGTCTGCGTCTTTGCATTCTTGATACACTGTGCTTCGTCAAGGATGACGCGGTACCAGAGGCTTCGGGGACTAAGTAGAGGGAAGCTCCGAGAAAGGAAAGTGTCATCTCTCCGCGATTTCTCTTGCTTCAGGTGTTCGTCGAGTCTCTTCATCTCGGAAGTCACGGTGCCGTACGTTGTGATAACAACGTCGTATGTACGAAGGTTATCATATGCAGTCTTCTTGTTATGGTATAGGAAGACTCCGAGTCGGCGCGCTGGCTCCATCTTCTGCTCTATCTCACGCTCCCATTGTCTGGTTAGGGCGACAGGGGCAACGATGAGGGTGGTTATGTCCTAAGAGAATTAGAATTGTCTATAAAGCCATGCAGGAGAACTTACCCTCCCACAACTTTTATCCGGTGGGGGTTGAGCACGGCGACTGATCATCAAAGCTAGGCTTGATATCGTCTTACCCAGCCCCATATCGTCAGCCAAGATACCTCCCTTCTTATGATCATCCAGTTCCATTCTCTTCATCCAATTCAATGCCAGCCTCTGGTGCTTGTAAAGGGGAAATTTCAAGCCCTTTGGGTCGCCTTCTCCCTTGTCATCTATGAGGTCCGCGTCTGGTCGAATATTGGCAATCAACCGCTTGATTTCTTCTCCATCCTGGCCAGAGCTGCCAATGGCGTCATTGACGAAATCTCTTACGCGTTGGTCCAACGGGTTGCCGGATCCGTCAGTGCCGTTCTCATAATCGTAGGTATTAGTTCGATTGATGATATCGCTAAGACTGTTCCCAGAATATGATTGACCATACCGGGGCGCGTAAGGGTGCCCTCCTTGATTCAAAGGGTTGGCGGAGCCGTTCAGCAATGATCCGGGACGTGGAAGTGATTGACTCTTCCAGATCTGAGAAGCGGGCGTGAATGGAGATAGGAGCCGCTGGGTGGGAACTGGTAAGGCGTTCGACCCGCTAGGAATCATATTAGGAGCCGCGACCTGCTGGGCTTGACGTAGCAGAGCAGCCTGTCCGGCAAATTCACCCGGAAGAAACGGTCCGGTATTACCAGCGCCAACACCGTACGACTGATATGAAGAGCCTGTGGCAGACGATGGTCGTGACTCCTCACTCGGATCGCCATAGAGTGAATCGCCGAAGAGACCATCGGAGTCATCGTCAAAAGATCCCGGCATCCGATGCCGAAAGCTGGGTAGCATGGCATAGAGACCGGGATTCTCTTCAGGCCCCTCAGCCGGGTGATCCGACCCTGTTGCGCTAGTAAAGCCCGATGTACTAGACTGGAGGGTTGACGATGAGTTCGTGTGATAACCGGGGTTGAAAGAAGGCTCAGCCGTATTATAGTGAGCGGGTTCTCCAGTATATCCATAAGATGTCGTTCCGATGTCGGACATATAGTCGAAAGTGGCAGGTTGGGACGAAGGGCCCGGCATAAAGGGAGAGGCGTTGGCCCCAGTACCATCCAGTAGCATTCTCGCATACTCGGCATCTTCTCTCTCTTGCTGTTTGGTCTTGCGGAATCTCTCCTCCTCCGCTTCCTGTTTCTCTATCCAGCTGCTGTTGTCGTCGTCTGTAAGATCGATAAGCGGCGGAGAAAAGATGTCAGGATTGTGCAGGTGCCGGGAACTCTTCCCAGGAGTAGTGAACGGAGCGTTGGTTGGGCTAGGAGTAGGTCGCTGGATCTTATTTGGTCTCGGGGGAGAGTGGCGGCCGATATTCGCCTCGAAGGTTCGCTTTGTAGAACTTGGCCTTCCGTCTGGGACTTTGCGCACCCATGCCTCTGCTGCGTCGCGAGCCATACTGGAGGCTGTAGAGGTTCTCGAATGAGGCGAAGGTCCTACATCATAATCAGCAATACAGAAGATGCGGGAAGCCAATCCGAGGGACGCCGTGGATTAGACTCACTACTGGTGGCGGAAAGAGCAGAGGATGATGCGCGAGCCGGGTCTGCGATGTTCCGTGTTAGACAGATACGCTGGCGAAAGTAGGTATGGGGTAGCTAAATTACTGTTCGAATGCTCGCGTCCGATTTGTCCCAGAGCCCGATTGATTTGCTTGAGTTCGTCGTCGATTTCAGCCTTCCTAGCTGAGGTGTCTCCCGGCGTCATCTCCAACGAAGACTGCATGATCTCGCGGAGTCTCTGCTCATAAATGAGCTCCTCCTTCGACATCGAGGCGAAGTGCTGTGCCCCAAACGACGCCATGATGGATCACGGGCGAACAGGGCGAGAAGACAATGTAGTGGCTGACGGTAGGAATTCTGTGGTTACCGTGAGACAATGCGCCCGTATTTGGATGCAAGGCTCCGTCTAGCCTGGCTGTACTGTGCTTAGGTAACCTCGTACGTAGATGGGCGATTTGGAGGTTATGAGAAGACCGTTCTCGTCGCAAAAAAGTGCGAGAACAGATAGACGATAGTCCAGCCGGGCGGACTGCCTATTTTTATCAGGAAGGAAAAGGAAATTGCTGCCTCGGGCAGGAAGCTCGCTCTCTAGGTGCGACTGGATGGAAAGGAACCTTGAGAAGATATCCCTCGGATCAAATCAGAAATCAGAAATGGTCAAGCAGCATGACCACCGGGCATTTGTCGGGTTGCAGTGCTTGCGCAGAGAAGGACAAAAACGCATTAGGGAAAAGAAAGTAATGCGAAAGTAAAATGAGAGGATGAAAGGACCTGGCGCAAGAAAGGGAGGCCTTGACTTTGGGCAATGTTCGGCCAGAGGCAAGGCAGGCTGTGGTGAATTTTTTGGTGGGGGGGGTGTGAAATGTGCAGGACAGACGGGTAGGTCTTAAGGCTAGACCACCAGACCCTCGGGCGCCTTCATCGTATGTCAGATTGGATGTGGATTTTAGACATTGAAGGCAGGCTGAGCGAGAGTAGTAATAGTTAGTTGCCCAGGAAATCAGAATGGCCCCGAGGCGAGGCTGCAGACGCATGTGCAATAATACCTGGGTACGTATTTTAGACTTACCAGTTTTCTCGTAATTCCCATCCGGGCAGATAAAATGGGATGAGGCTGCCTGCATATGCACATTCTACAGTATGCATTAGATCCTTCTAAATATGTGCCAATGACGCTTAGCGCATGCAATGGATTACCGACCTACTTTAGGACCTTCAATTGCCTACAGTACATACCTAGGTAGGTACCTACCAGAGATACATCCAAGCACCCGTAGGTACTGTATGCGCAGCAGATAAGGCACATTCAGCTGTCTTGGTTTGGACACATACGATTTTGCTTTTGTGGTTTGGCTTAAAAGTGTAATAAATTGGAAAGTCGCGTCGCGCGTATCAATTTAAGGTTGTTCCTCCTCCACCCCCTTTTTCTATTCCCACACCAAGCAGCATGGGTGTCGGCTCATGCGAGACGTCATTGCTTGAAGGACTACCGGTAGATCTAAAGACTTCTCCATAACCTTGAAGGGGCCGGGTACAACCGCGCTCAATTTACACAGCTAAATACCTCTATCCAATTTAGATACTTTTACCTTCACTTTCCTTTCGGAAGGCATCCTCTCCAGTCTTCACGCACATTATTACTTGCATGCCATAGCCAAGACTGCGTGCCGCTGATCTCCCTTGCTCTGGTACCTAACGTAGTACAGTGATGAGTGTTCTTCGAGGAATTAGACGGTGTTACCCGGTAACCTCCGTGCTGCAAGATCCAGCATCCCCTGCTAGCGCTTCCTGGCCCCGGTTTACTTTTCCCGCGGGAGTGCATAGAAACCGATACCCGCATCTTGGAAAGGAGTTCCCTTCGAGAAGAGAGTTAACCATAAGAGCTGTAGCCAAGCATTCGCGGGAGAAATCACAGAACAGGGATGCGTCATGAGGATACGGTATGGTTTATTTACTAGTCATTCAAGGGTTCGTGTCACCAATCTAAGGCCCCACAAACCCGTTCTCAAGATACTCGGCATCAAGAATCTAGTCGGAGCAAATTTTCACTAATCCCATACGCCGTAGCTGCAAGCCGAGGGAACGCTGATTAAGCACCATTTGAGTATGTCGAAGCACGAAGTCTCTCGAATCAGATATTTCAGTGTTACCCGAGCAATGTTGCAATCAGCGATGAGAATGACCAACTGGACGGCCCGTACAAGAAAGCATATAAAGATGCTCTGTCGGCCAGGAGCTGTCTTCCATAGCCAGCTGGTCCATCTCGAGCATCTGTTGTCAAGAACCTTGTACTCTGGCCCCGCGTGAACCTATCACTCAGAAGCTACTCGAAGCCATTGAGAAGGCCCAAGGAGTGAAGTACAAGGCCGAGAGCGGGGATAGTCGAGCCTTGGTCGAGGAGAAGCAGGACGCAGTGTGGAAGGGTGACCAAGCTGCTGCTGTTGCATTGATGGAGACTGGTTTCGTGACGAGACGGTTCGGTGGTCGTCTGGAAAAGGAGCCTGGTCGAATCATAAACGAGGAGCTGGGCCTGCATAACTGGACATTGGACGAAGTCATCGTCGGTACTCTAAGGTCCTTGGGCCAGTTGTAGTCCCGGGATGGCTAGACGCGACGCCACTGGCCGTGTCATGTTTCTTACTAAGTCTCTACCATCTACAACGCAACAGTCTCTCCTCCTTACCGGAATAGCATATACATGGGCTTGATATATTTCTCGGACCCGTCCACTAGGGGTACAGCGCCTTATGGACCACATGACATAATCCTTCACCCATAATGTTTAAAGGGGCTACGCTAGCCTCCATTTCACTTGGTGCTAGTTATGCAATAATCTTATCGAACAATATGCAACTATAGAATCATATAAAGACAGCCCCACCGAAAGAAGCGTATGTACCTGCCATAACTGATTGTGAGTTAAAGGTACTTCCGGTCCCTCATAGCACTTCCGTCTCCTTTAATCCTCGACAAACTCAACACATCTCACAATCGCAAAGGAAGCCATGTCAAGCACGGAAGCGAAGGTCCTTTCCACGGCGCCTCTCGTACGTATCATCCAAACACCCAGCTTGGGACATCGCATGAACTAACGTCTGCACAGTCAAACGGGGAGGCGGTGTGGACGAAACTGGTGAAGTAAGCCGCAGCAGAAATAAAAAAGATGTTATCGAGAGGTAAGGGAAACGTCGGCTGATGGCGGGTTTCAAGGATCGAGTACCGCGACCCCAAGGGGAAGAGCCGGCTCTGGGAGTCGGCCGAGCGGCGGACGAGACCGCGGAACAGCGACATCGACGGGGTCGGCATCCTGGCCGTCGTCGAGAAGCCCACGGGGCCGGAGATCATCCTGCAGAAGCAGTACCGGCCGCCCGTGGACAAGGTGTGCGTCGAGGTCCCCGCCGGCCTGGTCGACGAGGGCGAGACCGCCGAGGAGGCCGCGGTCCGGGAGCTGAAGGAGGAGACGGGCTACGTGGGGAAGGTCGCCGAAACGACGCCGGTGATGTTCAACGGTGAGTCGGTCTCCCTCTTTTCCGTCTTCCTTGCGGCGAAGGGGGATTATCGCAGGGCGCCGTAGTGGTTGTGCTGACCATCAGGAATAACTAGATCCCGGGTTCTGTAACACAAACCTGCGCATGGTGCACGTCACCATCGACATGGACGTGCCGGAGAACCAGGATCTCAAGCCGGAGCTGGAGGAGAACGAGTTTATCGAGGTCTTTCTGGTGCCGCTGACGAAACTGTACGAGGAGTGCAAGAAGCTGGAGGCCGAGGGCTACGCGATAGATGCCCGGGTTGGTACGTTGGCGGAGGGGATCGAGGTGGCCAAGCAATTTAAGCTGTAACTTTTATTAGTAGAGCGGTTTATGGGATGGATGAGAGGATCACTGGAGCAAGTTCTCATCATAAAGGTCTAGCTTAAGTCACCTCCGAATATCTAAGTTAAACCCACAGAAGACATATTACTGACGGAGTTAGAAGTCATAGACATGAATTATTAGCGATTGCATTAAACAGATTATTGCTGGTCAAGTGCAAATTATTCAATTTCCTTATCATAGCCGTTGGATATAAGGGTGGTTCGGCTATCACGGCCAGAGGCTGACGATTATATACGCCAAATACGCGCTAGCTTACAGTCAGGGGTCTGCCAAGGTGACGTTTGGAGAATTAGGACTTAACCAGTAGTAGGCAAGTAAATCTTACGAGCTTAACAGGATATCACCACTGCAGTTAGTGGTGGTTCCGGTTGATTCATGGGCCTAGTAAACATTTAAGAAGAATGGGTGAATACGATCTTATACGGCTTAAGCGGCAGGCTTCAGGGCACTGTCAAGATTGGTGGAGATTAGCAAGAAGAAACCGGACTTAGCCCCTGATTTCCAAGATGTCGGCTTGACCGACCTGAGGAAGAGACGGGTGCCCAGGAAGACCGTGTTCAATGCAGATTGGGAGGCCGCAAACGATTCACTCCCGACAAATTACCGCCTTTCAATACGGGTTTCGTTTTGCTCGAACTGAATTATACGTGACTAAATGTTCTGACCACCTATGTCCTGAAACACTAAAAAGTGCTTACATAAACAGAATGATGCGGCATATTACACAGCGGCAAAGCGCTGCAAAGCAAACTGGGAACTTGGGAGTCCAGATCTATGACAATGTCCAAGACAAGCCGTTGAAGCTCAGCCCAGAGCCATGGAAAAGGGATACCTAAACCTCCCTCTTCTCTCCTTACCTTGTTGCGTGTGCTCGATAGATGGAGCAATCAACATGTATTATTCTTGAAACTCTATCAAGCGCAAATAGAGATTGCTCGGGCTTAGAGATCCTTGGCTATATTCAGTACGCATGACGGACCGTCCACCGACTAATATGTAGCCGCAAGTTGCTCCGTCCGATAATATCTCCTGTGCGTCGCCTTATCCTCACTAGGATCCCCTAGCAAGTCCCCGCTGTTGAAGCACGAGCCTCACCTTTTCCAGCGCGCTCTTCCCCCCCTAGTCCACCCTCCAGTGCCTCCATGGCGGGAAGACCCGACAAGTTGCTTCAAACAGGATAGGTCGATAGCCAAGGTAATCTTCAAGGCCCGAGCGACGCAAGAGCCACTCAAGCGGAGAAATCATTGCGCACGAACCTCTATCGCGAAGGGTCTGTATTCCCGGTGGCCACGGACTCTTCGCCTCGTAGACACTTCGTTCAGCATGAGCCATCGGAGATACCAGAGAACCTCAACGCGGAAGATGAGCATGACGAGAAGCGGCGAGATTGTCACTAAAATCTGCGTAGACGTCCATTTACAGCAGGGCGGATGGCCATCAGCGGTACAGAGGCACGATAATGATTGGAGCGGAAAGAACAGCGTGACGCAAAGGAGGACGAGGGGAGGGCCGGCGCTTAAACAAATCCAGAGAACCCACACGAGGCCTCGGAAGGTCTCGAGGGTTGTGAGAACATGTCTGAACTTCTGGACTGGAGTGATGTGGCGTTATCTTTGACGACGACATTTCGCGCTTAGACCCTGCTTTCTCTTGCACAGACAGTCCGAGGAATAAGGAGGCGATAAGTGCCAAGTGGTATATACGGTAAGCATGGAACTTGAAGAGACGGTTACGGGGAAACATGACCACAAAGTTAAACTTTCCGGCAGCCGCATAACGCAGTGCCTGGTTTACCTCAGCTTGCTTAGAACCTCGATAGGGCACTCCATTCAAGGATTGTACAAGCTATTTCGGTATTTGAACGAAACCTTCATGTTGTCGTCCCAAGAAGGTGTTCGATTCGCACCCATGCACCCATACGAACACCGAAACCCGTAGATCTCGATTACCTAAGTCTAACTGTCATTTGACTCCGAAATGTTTGAAGATCCGTGTGAGCATGAGCAGTAGTTGGGCAAGCGATGTACATCACCTACCTCACGCCTTCCTTTACACCAAGCTCTATCTGCCTGAAAGCCTCAGGCGTGAGAGCTGTTGCCTCAGATACGACATGTCGCCAGATGGTGGGGCAAAGGGCATTAACCAAACCAGCAGGCTTTCTCTTGGTAATACGTGTCGTATCCGATTAGCTTGTTGAACGTAGCAACGTGTTGAACCTAGCAACGCCATGGCTTAGCTAGCTAACAGTTTAGTGGAAATTGACTTCGGCCATTCCGATATCTTTATCTCTAGGCTACCACTGTTTTTGTGTGTTTAAAGAGACTTAGCTATCCTCACTTACTTGTGGGATGTTCAGAGAGGCCAATAACCTGTTAATACACCTTCTTCAGTTATATGCCTCAGTGTGTGATATCAGGGTCCACAGATGAAGTGTGCCCCTTATCATCCCTCGTATTCTTTAGTTTGACTAGCTTTGAGTAGTACATGTTATCGGCAGGTAATCATGGCTTCCTCTGACACATTCTCAAAGAGGCTCGATATTGCTGCTCGATCAATTGACATTACCACAGCCTTAGTCAAGTCACAGGCAGTAGATGTCGTGGGGCTGATTGCTCACGCCTCGCACCAAGGAGCCACGGAATTGATCGAATGGTTGGCGAGAGAGCGGCTCTCCAAGGATGCATTTATGACGACCATGAAACTGGGCCAGAACTTTGCAGCACCAAATCTCAAGGGTGAAGATATGCTTGAACGGCTGAATATTACAGCGAGCAGGCTATATGGTTTAAGACTCGTAGTTCCTGGTGCCCTCGGACGGAAGATCTTCCAGGACGAGACTTTACGTTGGGTTGGAACTACTGAGGCTGTACTCCTCAGGTATCATGACACCGAGCACGTCGTTCAGGGTTTGGTCGAGCTTTTTGTGGGAAGGATGTTTCCGCGTAGCCATCCAAAACACATCGTCGTGGCAGGAAGAACTATCCCGGTAATCCGGAAAATGGTAGAAAGCATTCACCTTCATACGACAAACATGGGCGAGGGAGTCTCTCCACTTCCGGCTGCGTTGGAGGCACTTTCAAAACACTTCCTGAACGAATCGATATTCGCCGATGCTGTCTCCGCAATCCAGCGATTTTCCGACCAGGATGTCCTGATTTTGATGAAGTACCCTATCATCGACCTTCTTGACTGGATATACCACCACTGGACTGGACGGCTACTTGTCAGCGTGGCGAACTCGGTTATCTTGGACGAACACCTCGAACATGACACGCAAGCCCACCATTGCTTAAGGATCTTGATAGAGACTGATTGCACAAGCGACACTGACTGCAACCACCGTTCACATGCTGGCCACTTCGAGATAGGAAGATCCTCAGATGACACCTTCAATGTCACCACACCATCATACAAAGGCGAAACAGATCCAAGAATTACCGGCAATGAAGGGGTGTACAGATCAAAGCTCTATTCATTCCGTAATCCGTTTACTGAGCTCGATTGCTCTTTGTCAATTAAAGAGGAAAACGCTGCTCGACGCAATGCTCAAGAGATCTGCCGGTCCATATTGGCTCTCCCCGTTCGTCCAGGAACCTACCCATTGAGTCTTGACATAGACAAAAGCTCAGCGAGGAAGTTCCAATGGTGGCTCAAGAAGACGCCCACAGTCCTGCAATTAAATCTCAGTGAGAACACCACGACTAGGCCGCTGTATACTGGTGTTCCGCAGCAAGAGGACGAAGACATGGAGGAAGATTTCGATACGACCGACTACGGGAGCGACCAGCTTGTCGAGTGGTATCCTGAAATCGGATCTGTGATGAAACTAGCCCGCGAGAGATGTGAATGTGGCTGCAAAAAAGAAAATTTCGAGGAGACTATAAGAAATCCATTGGATGGGGGCTGCCTAATGGCGCTCATGTTTGCCGAAATTATGCTAGTCTTGGGCCATGCTATGGCAGAAGCGGCTGGTGCGTCAGACATATCCCACCTGCATGGAGTCCAGTCTTCTACCCACTTAATCGAAGCCGTGGGCGCGCTGTTGGGTCAGATTGCATCTGAAGGCCAGATTCGATGGAATACTTGGTTTAAGCTCGCGGCGTGTGCGATAACTGGACTGCCGTGCAACGAAAAGGAGGTGATGGACTACGCCGGCACAACTTTCTCAGAGTATCTATGCTGTGTTGCTGGCTCAATGACCGTAGCCCCACTCTGGTTCGACTTTGACAGCGAGATACAGCTAGAATCCTCCTGGGGCGTTCGGGTCCTTTCGGGAAGCGTCAATGGCGTCGAAGCCGAACACGCTCTCATCCAAGGACAAGCAACGATGTACGGAAGGGATAAAACAATGCCCACCCCAGCAACCGTTGAAGATGGAGTTGACAGCGCCGAAGTAGAGGTAAAGTGCGGCATATTCCCAGCTGATGGCTCGACTTACCGTCTCATGATGGTCGTCACCACCAATAATGCAATGTCCGCCTTGAACCCTACTGACGTCTACCACGCGGCGATGCTAGCCGTGAGACCTACCTGCTCACATGAGAACGCGACGGCCATGACTATCTATCCATGGTCTCTTGACACCGTGCTGCAGTGCTGGACTCGTCATGGTAAACTAGCGGGTGAATGGCCGCATGTCGCCTTGATTGGAGACTCTGTCCTTAAGCAGAATATAGTGCTTGGCTTCGCATGGTCGAAATGCGTGATGCAGAATAGGCAGTGCTGTTTTTCCTGCTTGGTAAAAGAAGCGAAAGAGAGGAACCTAGTTGGTATTTGGTGTGGTTCACAAAACGGAAGACGTCCAAAGAAAATCAGGTTTCGCTGAGATGGTTGCTGACATGGGGACTCTCAGAGTGACAAATCTGGCACTTTGTGGATGCAATTAATCAGGTACTGCGAAACATAATGCAGCCCTTGGTGTAAATTCTCATTGATTGATTTATTGATTAATACTACGGTTCCGGCGATCTCTTTTGACAGCTATGTCGGAGAACGCAGGTTAGCCAAATCACCAACGCACGTTAGACTCGTGCAACGCACCATACTTCACCATGCCTCAGCATGACCAGTGATCAGGGCCCTTCCTGCGCGTGGTCTGGCTTCTATCTACGGATATATACATATCAGTTGACAGAAGTGCTTTGTTGTGGCTTTGGTATAAGGCTCTGACTCGGAGACCAACTGTCCTGCTGTGTCTGCGCTCCCTAGATACCTGATGGGCTACGGCCACAATGAAGCCATGCTGAAACTCCGCTGGCCACAGCAACCATGATTCCACGACCTCCCCAACCCTCCTAAGGAAAAACCTCCTCAACGACGTTCTCTCCCGCCCAAATCACCCCTTTCATACGCTTTCATTCCAAACCCAGAGAGAACTCTGACTCCCATGAAGCCTGTGTGGTGTTTTATGCCCTCTGCCGGATAAGTGCCTGTTTTGTGCTCTGTAAATTGTTGGTGTCGTGTCGCTTGATCGAGGATCGGATTCCGTCTGGGTTGGACGGAAGGTGCAGGCTACGGTGATGCTCTCCCAGACCCGTAGAAATGTGGGTTCTCTGTGTTTTTTTTTTGTTGCATTGTAGGTAATATTACTGCATCTGGGATCTAGGTGGTTCGATTGAGGCTGTATTGAGGTAGGAAAACCCTGAGGAGTTGCTGCCGGCTTGCACGAACGCTTCACTGCAGCCACCTTCCTCCTGTGCTGACCACCGCCCGTGATCGCTCCCCAGCGCAATTCCATCTGCCACTATGACCCGGCGCCGCGTGTGAGCAGCCAGGCCCGAAGGACGATCCGAGATCGAGTCGCAGTCGCTTTCGAGGTTGCCGTCGCGGCTTGCAAATCCATCGTCCTACTAACCACACTGTTATCTTGAGCATGATGGGTTGTCTGCCGCAGCATTTGAACCTACAGGATCTAAACCATCTCCTGATGGCCTGGTATATCCCTATTTTATATGCCCACTTCCCGACACCAACATCATTTATCAAGGTGCACGAAGTGAACCGTGATATAGCCCTAGAGCTGTAGGTTGACGTTACTGGTTCTTATTACCGGACATCTACGAAGTAGAAGGGAGATGGATCAAGTGTTCGATTTGGTTGGCCTTCTTCTCGCCGTACTTTTCGATAACCGTGATAGGTTCCCTGTGGTCTGGTATTCTGCAATGCAATGCCGGCCAAGGAATTTCGGAGCATGCACTAACAATCCACCCATTGATACGGTGGACATAGTAGGAAATGGGCCCACCGGGATGATGTGGAACGCTCGACGCGACTGTCGGAAGACACAATCGTGGGTACCTGGGAGCAACCGCCGATTCGGGTGATGCCAAGCCATTTATTGCAGTGCGTCTCGCGAATCCGCTGCGATGCAACTAAGCTACGAAGGTAATAGCTACCTACTTCCGGACGCCAGGCTACTTATATCTGGCGCCGTTCCCTCCGTAACTGCCCCGTGGGAACTTTTCCCGGCCTGTGACAAGAACCGGCAGACTCCAGGGATGTGACGAGGCATCCCCTTTTGCGGCGGGCTCAGGCCCCCCAAGGCGATAACGTGTGTTATAAGCCTCTTACAGGTGCATTTCGTCGATGCCCCGCGACACCTGCTCCTAGCGTATTACATTCGTGTCCGTGATCTCATACTTAGCTCAGTGCGTTCCAAAAAGACTTGGCCCCTCTCTTTCCCTTCATGACGCCAATGCTGCGACGGCCCTCCGAGGCAAACAACGGTGATATGCCTGCGTCGTCCCCTTGGGCGTGGTGCTCGACGCGGAATCCTTCGCCGTCCTTAAAGAGGGTGGAGTACAATGCCTCGAGCGCTCCGGCCCATGCGTCTAGGGCTTGCACCCGCTCGACGTCGCCGTCCGACTCGATCTCGAGAATGCCGGCCTGCTGATCGATCTTCCCGCGGATCTTGCCGTCGACGATCAGGAATCCCAGTATGTCCTCGACCTCGGTCTCGGAGATGCTGAGCTGTCTCGCGATCCACGAGAGCTTCATGCGCGTGTAGGGCGCGATCTGCTTAACGACCGCCTTAGTCCGCATATTTCGCGTGACCTCGTCGATGTTCTCGGCTATGAAGGGGTCGGCGAGGATGTCCTGGTTCTTCTTGAGCACGCTCGCGTACCTGTCCATGTCGTCGCGCTGGAAGGCCTCGACAAGCTCCGTCATGGCGGCTATGCGCGGGTCGTTGCGATAGGGCTTCGTCTCCTGGGAGTCGAAGGGGTTGATGTCGGACTTCATGAGCATGGTGGTGAGGAGGAGGTACTTGAGAACTTGGATCCTTTGGAGGGAGCCGGCCTCGTCGTAGTTGCGGAACGACTCGAAGAAGTCGCTCTGCGCGTCTTTCCAGTTCTCTTCGCTCATGTGCATCTTTCCGCCGCACTCGCGGATGATGCCCATGATCTTGGGGTGAGGCACCGCTGAGCGGACCTTGAGCGCCCGCTGGTACAGGACCTTCAGCTGCTTGTTGTTACGAGTCTCGGCGTACATCTGGATCTCCAGGGCGTAGATCTCTAGCGAGTAGGTGCCCTTGCTCGGGTCGTCGGTGCCGTCCTCCCGCTGGCAGACCTTCTGCAACTCGCGCAGCTTCTTAGTCACCGCCTGATAGTCCTTGCGGTCCAACAAGAGCTTGGCCAGCTTAATGTTCGTCTTCAGCCATAGCCGCTCATTGTTGGTGCTCTGGAAGCAGTTCAGCGTGAGAGAGTAGAATTGCTCCATGCACCTCTGCGACGCCTCGTTCTCGGCTTCCTTCTCGATGTAATCCAGCATATTGTTGATAGACTTCTCCGAGTAATTCCGCGTCACGGCAGACTTGACGTAGGTGAGGAGTTCGGTGTAGTGCTCGACGGCCTAATTCGGTACCTGGTTAGCGACTTGGCACCCAAATGAGCCGTAGCCGACGTAATGCGAACGGACCTTGTCGTATCTCCCTAGTCGGAACTCGAGCTTTATGGCCTGCTTTAAGCCCTTGAATCCCCAATCGCCCTTCTCGGGCTCCAGCGGAGGAATTCCCAGGAACTCTTCTATCGCGTCTTCGGGGTCGGAGGACTTCATCTGCTTGGCGTTGTAGTATTTGTTCTCGATATCGACATCGCCGGAGTCTTCGTCGTCATCATCCTCGTATTCGAAATCGTACCTATTGATAGCCTGCTAAGCTGGAATTGGGGGATGCCGGAAGAGCGGGGCGGGACCTACTGCTCCTCGTCCGACTCTTGCATGAAATCATCGTCAGACATGTTGGCGGTTGGTGGGGAAGTTGGCGACGATGCAAGATATCTTAATTGTTGGTCGAATAGCGAGGTGTAAGCTCACGAGGATCCAGCGGAGTAATGAAGTTATTATTGGGGACCAACGGTTAACAGGAGTATAAGAGGCGTGGGGGAGCAAGAGCTCGGCGGGCTTGTAAAACACGGAATAACGCAGTGAATCAATGTGTACTGATTAAGTTAAAGTACTGTCTAGTAGGTATGTCTACCTATGCGACACTCCATGGATACTAGGTAGGTAGAGCCACCGTAGAGCAGGGCAAGGCTGATAGACGATGCGGGACTGTTGCGGTTGGAAGGTGGGGCAATGTGGAGAAGACCGTTATCTTATCTTGGGCTGGCCCCATCGACGGAGCTCCGCCAAGACAAGATACAGAGGTACGAAAGTACTTAGGAGTCTTAGCGCGGGGTTGACAGCGAGCCTTAATTTAACGTCGCAGACAATAGTGTGGCTGGGCCCTCATTTGATTGTGGCAAATACGGTCTGCTGCCTACTTTTAACTTTATCTAATCTCATCTCTACGAAACAACAAACGCTTCCGTCATCAACCTTCCCTCATCAACCTTCCCTCATCAATGTACTCTGTGCACTTTTGGTAGTAAATCAGGCACACCCACGCTATCACCTTACGTTGTCTCCTTATTACTGGAGACGTCTTGGCATATTATCACCAGGCTGCGTTGATCGTAGCTTGCGCCCCGTCAGACAAAGGGGCTTACTCCTGTGTCTGGTCAACCTCTTTTATTCCCTATCCATCTCTAGGATCACCCTAATACCGCCAAGATGAGTTTGCTACTCAAGAAGTCATGGCATCCGGCCTTGATGAAAAACCAAGCCCGTGTCTACGAGGCCGAACAAGCTGAGATCGCCGAACGAAAGAAGACCGCTGCGCGCCTCCAGGAAATCAAGGATGAGCGCGCGAAAGAAGCTCTACAGGCCGACTTGGAGAAGGCCGGAGGGAAACCTCGGCTGAACCGTGTCGATTGGATGTACGAGGGTCCCAGTGATGGCCAAACCGGTACTGCCGAGGAACTTGAGGGTTTTTTGTTAGGAAAGAGGCGTATCGACAACATACTCACGCGGGGTTCCGAGCAAGAGAACCTTAAGAAGCAAGCCGTGGCAGGCCCAGACACCACACTAGCCCCGAAGCTGAACGAAAGAGATACCGTCGCTAAACTCCGGGAAGATCCACTTCTGGCGATCAAGAGGAAGGAACAAGAGGCCTACGAGGCGATGGTCTCTGACCCCATCCGACGGCAACAGCTTCTGGCATCGATGGGAAAGACGGACGAGAAGCATTCGTCGCGGAGGAAGGAGGACAGGCATTCGAGAAGGCACAGACACAGATCGCAGTCAAGAGAGCACCGTCATCGAAAACACCGCCGGTCGGATTCGAGAGAACGAGATGACTCGAGGGAGCGTCGACATAGACACCGAAGATCGGATTCTCGTGACCGCTCTACGAGCAGGGATAGGTACGAGTCTAGAAGAAGCCGACACCGCGGACGCTCGGGACGGGAGCGATCCGCGTCCCCTGAGAGGTCGAGAGACTATGGCAGATCTCGCAGAGACCGTTCGCCCAGCCCGAGACACAGTGGCTACAATGGTGATGACAGGCCCAGGCGGCGACGTGACTACTCGGAGGAGCCTCCACGGGAGCGGCAGCGCTACGACAGGTACCACGAGGATCGCCGAGATGCTCGCGATGGGAAACAAAACGATGCACGCAGGAACGACCGCTATGGAGGTGACAATGGCGGTGGTGGTGCTAGCGGCTCCTCAGGGGCGGCTGTAGCTGCCGATGAACGAGCTCGCAAGCTGGCCGCCATGCAGGCGGCCGCGTCGGATCTTGACCAGGACAGGGCTAAGCGGCTGGCGGCCTTGGAGGAGAAGGAGCGCCTCGAGCGGGAAGCCGACGAGAAGGCGCGGGAGCGATCCGGGAAGTACGGCGACAAGGAATTCGTGCACGGGTTGCGGAGGCAGCTCATCAAGTAGGGACTTGATTCCGGTTTGACTGTATGAGTAATGGTTACCCGTGGATTCGGGTTCATAGTTGCGGTAAAGAGACTCGAGGGGCTTTGTAATAGCGCGGGTTAAGCATAGGCTCTTACGATATCCGCCATTCCTTAGGCTACTAATGGTTGCCAGTAACTAGGCCACAAGTTCGCTCTGTTACGTGATAGCTTTTTATCGCGACATCTCTAACAATCATTGCATGTGTCCCCCTTTTATATAACTTAGCGTTCGTCTAGATCACTTTGCCTCGCTTGAGACTGTGGAACTAGTTCCAGAGGTGAAATAGGTCGTTGTCATGTCTACTGAATCATGATTGAAAATTCCACCAGAGCCTTCTTTTGTTACTGCCATGTCGCTTTTGCAACTCTTCCTCACTCTTAGGTTCCTCCTTCCTGTAAAGCGATTCGGCGGACATTCCCTCCCTCTCTTATGCTGAAAGCGCCATATTTACCACTCGACAATTGGCAGCTATATTCCGCCGGAAGCAGTCTGTTGTTTCTATATCAGTTATTATCTCTAGGTCACCGGGTTTTCCACTTCCTCGACAGTCGAGGGGAATAATGAACCAGAGAGGATGATCTGTCCTGAGAGCTGAGCTAAGGAACTGGAGAGCTTGGATCTTGGTAACCCCATATTGAAAAAATCACTTCTACCTCCATCTCATAGAGAAGGAATTATTGGGTTTAAGTGGGATTTCCATAGGTGGATACTATTTGCCTTGCTATTATGTAGATCCGTGTTCTATACCAACCAACAGCGGATCGTCGATCACAAAGACCACCCAACCCTCCCCCGCACATTTTTCACAGCTTACCGAACGGCATCGAGCACGTACTTGATGCCCTCCCAGTGCTCCCGCACGGTGGGCCAGATGGACTCGGGGGGCAGCACGAACCCGCCGCCCGACGCGCCCTCGGGCCGCAGCTCGACGGTCCAGGAGAAGGGCGCGCCGGACACGCTCGAGTGGTAGTCGCGCGCCGAGCCCGTGCTGTAGTACAGGACCTCGCAGGCGGGCCCGACCTCGTAGGACGCGCCGGTCGTCGCGTTGATGGCGGCCGCGTAGCCGTCGCCCACGGCCCGCTGCGCCGCGAGGTTCGCGGGCAGGTCGGCCGGCTCGCACGACCACCCGTACGGCAGCAGGATCTGCTGCCCGTAGCTGTGCCAGTCGACGAGGGAGCGGATGCCCCCGCCGGGCGCGGCGGCCAGCCTCCGGGACAGCGCCGACAGCGCGGCGTTCTCGGGCGTGTCGCCCGGCGCCTCGCCGTGGTACGTCTGCGAGCAGGGGTCGCCGAGGCCGCCGCCCCCCGGGATCGGGTGGTCCCACTGCGAGTCCCAGTTGCGGTTGCCGTCGGTGCCGACGCAGTCCGTGCCTGCGCGGGGCTGGCGGTTCTTGCGCCAGAGGCGGTCCGTCGTCTGCGAGTACACGAAGCCTTTGGGGCCGGCCGGAGGATTAGCTAGAGCCAGGGACGGCGCTGGAGTCTAGTTGATGGCAAACGAGAAAGTTGGACGTGAAGAAAGGGGAGAAAGAAAAGGAAAACGGCGAGGGAATATACCGTCGGGGTTGTGGAAGGGCACCATGTAGAAGTCGTAGTAGTCCAGCAGGGACCTGACTTCCCCGTCGCCGGCCTTGTAGCCGTCGATGAGCTGGTAGGTGAGGTACTCGATAACCTGAGAAGAAGAATTCCGGTTAGCCCTGCGTCGGTCGCTCGTGCCCCGCCCCCCCGGGGCTCAACAGGCTCCGTACCATGGTAGAGATCCACTCGCGCGCATGCACGGTAGCGTGCCACAGGATGACGGGCTTCGACGCGTTCTTGTCGCCGTCGCCGTCGCCCCAGAGCCGCAGCGCGAAGATCCGGCGGCCCTCGTAGGACGGGCCGAGGTCGAAGAGCTCCGAGTTCCCGGGGAACGCGGCCTGCAGGTCCTCCCAGTACCGCAGGTGGTCGTCGTACGCGTGGTACGTGTCGTACCAGCCGAGGTCCGGCAGCTCACCGCCGCGCTTCCTCGGGGCCGGGGAGTACGCCGACATGCTAGACGCCTCCGCCGCGATGTCCCGGCCCAGGTCGTCATTCAGCAGCTCGGCGTCGAGGCCCAGGGCCTCGAAGCTCCCGACCTCGTCCGGCGGGATCGCGACCTCGAGCGCGCCGCGCAGGGGGATGGTGTGGTACGACTTCAGCTGTTCCTCGAGGTCCGCCGGCGCGGTGCCGGTGGCCACGCGGTACACGCGGTATCCATCGTAGCTGACCCTTGTATCGCGGGGTGAGGGGGCCGAAGGTGAATGGATGACCCCCGCAGCGGTTAGCGAGGAGAGAAGAGCTACGGCACCTAGGAGTTTCATGGCGATATAAGATACAGGGGTTACCTGTTGAACCTCGGATCTCCCGCCGATATAATGAGAAAACGGATATGACTTCTTATATACGGACGAGATGGCATGATGTCTCCGGCGACCTAATCCCGCTATGGTCTTTGATGCAACAACAATGAGGGGTATGGTCCGCAGACGTGCAAGCCAAGGACTCTAGTTCCCTTATCTCATGATGAGCTCAGAATTTGCGCCATTGACGTCCACTCTGGTGCCTGTTAGAGATTTGAGGCGGCACCGAAGTGAGGTTGCCGGCCGTGACGGAAACTCGATGCGCCAAGCTTGAAGGTTACCCTAAGTAGTAGGTGCACAACCCGTCCTGCGCACTTGGCGTGCCCATCAGCGTGTTCCCCGACAGGTGATCCGGGGATAATACTGGCCCGATTCAATGTATGGCAATGAGGCACAAAAGTATGTAATGCTCCCGTTATTAGGTATCATTCGGAAGCCTACCCCTGCAGTGGTCTTAAATTCTGCATAAAACGAGGAGCTACAGAGTTGTTGACGGACTAGGAGGAAAGAGGCGGGTCGATACCTTCCTCACATTCGAACTCGGTCTTCTACATAGGAAATACCGCGTAGGAGAAGAGAATTGGGACGTATACTCCCAGACAGCAAAATAGTAGCAGTTCTTTGCTTCGTCGTGGCCTGCTGCCCCGAGGGCCGATGTCCGACGATGCTTTAAAAATGAATACATAGTATAAAATTTAACCTTCTTGTATGATCACTATATCTGTAGTTAATCGGGTCTTGGTAATGCTCCTCGTTTTCCACGTAACGACGGTAGGATAATGCCTAAACTCAGACCTTTTTCACTAAGTTACGGCATATGAAGTAGAGGAAGACCCCTTTACTGTCTACCAGAATATAGAATTCTGGCATCGCTACTCGCACCAAACATAGTAGTCGACTGCAGTTTCATATGATGTTACTGAAACGACCCCAATCAGCGATTATAGAGCAGCTAAATATCAGCGATTGGCATCCGATCATCCGAGAGTGGATATCCGGTATGTCGGGGTTGCGATGACCTCGAGCTATGTCTCTGTACAACAACACGTTCCTGCGGAGTTGCAGCTAGTTCGCTGTAGTTATCATCATGCGCGGGGTCTAGAGTGCTGGGATGTATTAGAGCAACGTATCTCCACGTCTTCTGAGGATTGCGGAGAACAGTGGGGAAGGCCATACAAGTGCCGGGTCAGCCCCTGTACGTAAGGCGGGCGGAATGATGCTTCGCTTTGAGGCTGGTGATAAGAACGTGGCATGATGCTCAGATACGAAGCGCACCTGACAATGTCGAGGATGATCAGATCATTCTTCGATAGGAGCTGATATATACAGATTTCCAAACATAACAACTATGTATTTTCATTCCTTCATAAACGCCTAAGTGGAAAGCAGAGATAATGGAGGCTTGGCATATGCCTCGGCTGGAGGTTTAGAGGACCTTCCTCGCTAGGACATTTCCCGGGCCATGAGGGTCCAGGTTACCTGGCACAACATGCTCTACACTTTCATATTAACGTCAACACTGGAACTTTTTTCGAGGGTCATTTCAAAGTTAAACGAAGCAAGAGAACCTTGAAGGCAAAGAGAAAGTTCGTGTAGCGCCACATACAAAAGTAGGTACGTAATGCTACCAAGTAATGCCCAAACTCAAAGGCTATATAAAGAATTCAGCCAGGTCGGTACAAGGCGCCACGAGCTGAGCTTCCAATGTACCAAACCACGATGGAAGTGGACCTTTTGGCGGGTGCTTAGCGACATTCAGGCAGGGTCAGATATCCTTTCGGCGCATTTCGCCCTGAGTCGCTAAGTAAGGTCCAATTCCGGCCCCATACATACCAACTATACGCACTAACTAGGTACTAGTAATTCCTATGGCTTACTTCTAGGCCCCCAAGTGCCTCCACTACCCTTGCCAAGAACCAGTTTAAAGACGACAATTATACTTTCGTAATCAATTTAATCATGCAATTCAATCACGCCCTACCCCTTCTGGTCTCCTTTCAACTTCCCTCCCTGTAACATCCAACTCGTCCGCTCTATACTCTGGTTACACTCGCAGTTAGTCATACACACATACACACACACCGTACACACCTACGCGCACTCCTTCGGATCGCTTCTAGACGACCGTAATCGCCCAACTCCGACTTCCTAAACTTTGTTTTCGGTTCGCAGCCTTTGCATTTCGCAGTCGCATTCCTCGGCAATCTCCTCAGATCCGTCGCCCCTTTAGTCGCACATCACCGACCGAAGTCGACCACATCATTTTGCCCGCTTTCCGGCCACATCAACCTCAGCCGCACAAGATAGACAGCCTCATTCCATAAATCCCTTACATAGCGAAATGCATCTCTGCGGAGGATCTAAGACGGTCCAGCGCAAGCTGGTTCTCCTGTGAGTCTTGCGTTTGCCACTGATCATGCTTCTCTGCTCTATTTCGATGCGCCGATCGCAAATCACGGGGCGCCGACTGCGGCTTTTACTAATCGTCTGCGCTACCAGAGGGGATGGTGCATGCGGAAAGACGTCGCTCTTGAATGTATTCACACGAGGATACTTCCCGACAGTTTACGAGCCGACGGTCTTCGAGAATTACGTTCATGGTGCGTCTGAACCCCTCATGCAAGACAAGACAAGACAAGCGGCGCAGGGCTTGATTTGATCAACGCTTACCGAGTACCCTAGACATTTTCGTCGATAACGTGCACATCGAGCTATCGTTATGGGATACCGCCGGACAAGAAGAATTCGACCGCTTACGGAGTCTATCCTACGATAACACCGACGTCGTGGTGCTCTGTTTCAGCGTTGACAGCAAAGACTCGCTGGAAAATGTCGAGAGCAAGTGGGTCGGCGAGATCCAGGAGAACTGCCCGGGCGTCAAGCTCGTCTTGGTAGCCCTGAAGTGCGATCTGAGGGAAAACGGCGACGAGGATGAAGAGGCGGGCGCCGCGGGAGCAGACGGTAACCAGAGGGAAAAGAAGCCTATGATCGACTACAACCAAGGCTTAGATGTCGCGCGGCGGATCAAGGCCATGCGGTATCTCGAGTGCTCTGCTATGAGGAATCGAGGTGTAAACGAGGCGTTTACCGAGGCTGCCCGAGTCGCTCTTAGCGTAAAGCCCGCAGGGGAAGGCGATTCGAAATGTTCCGTCATGTAGACGTTACCCCACAGAGGGACTACATATTATTTCATCCGCCACGGGACCGGGAGCCGGAGTTTTGGAGGCGACATACCACGACCTTATTATATCACGGGACTGCCAGCTTTATACCATTGACAACGCCCACCACTACGATATCGCACGCCGCACGCCGCACGCCGCATGTGCACTGTCCTGGACGCGATGGCGATTGCCACCACTCGACTTTTGCTTTGAGAGCCCGCTTTTTGGGGTCTGTACATATTGATACCTGCCGCTCTACACTGCACATACGCTTAGACCGACCATTCCATCTTTTTTTCTTTTTTTGCCCCTTGAGAGGCGGCCTTGGCAGATCCGTTGGTTCATTTAAGGAAATTCGAGGAGCAAATACTGCCTAAAGTAGCGCGGGCGTGTGGCGGCAAAGTGCGACGGTGGCCTAGGTGAACTATGGTACAAAAATTGCACCGCAGGGCTGGCTCTTGGATGGAGACAGCTCATGCGTAGGAAGACAGGCTTGTAAGCTCGTCTTGCCTTTTTATTACTTTCCCCTTTGTCGTATGTATATCAGCAGAAAGTTACCCAGGCAAACCTTCAATACCCATGTTGCTGTGAGAGTTCGGGCGGTCGTAGGGGGCCGCCCAAATTTGATAAGCTTGGTTTTATTAATATGTTTCATCATTTAAAAACCCCTGGGACAATCTCCACTACTCGACTACCGGGCGTTGAGCACGGTTGATCTTTGATTATGAGCCCGGCGTTATGTATTAAGCGAGGATGGGGTGAGATGCCCCTGGCGAATGGCTCGGCTGGGACCTTGTAGCCTCACGTTTCTTGGAAATGTCCCGGTCCGTTACCTCTTACGCCTTGTCTCCTGCTTCCCTACTCCGCAAGGTGCTGCCCCCGACCATTACAGCAATCTTATTTCTCCCGTGATATAAATAGCAGCGGACCGACTTGATCACGGGACACTCCGAGGCCCGTCCACTTAGCGAAAGTGGCGTTGACCAGCCAAATCCGAGCGGATCCCGGAAGTGCTCCAGAGCGTCCCGAGTCGGTTATGCCCCGCCTACCGAGTGAAGGCCCACCGAAGGGAAAGGTACCCGGGACGGTGGTTACGGACGTTGCGGATTCATCGGCGGTGCGCCGGCATCTTGACGGGGCAGCCGGGCTGGGGTCGGACGAGCTGGTTGCTCATGGTCGGCTATGCTGCTGCTGCGGCCGCGTTCTTTCCGGTTACGAAAGACGATTGTCCTCGATAACTCGACGAAGTCCTTCGAGGCTTTTCTTCAATCCATGGCTTTCTAGCTCGTAGCCTCGTGCGGTCGCATCGTCTTGGGTACCGTGATATATGCGTCGGTAGCTAATTTACCACATCCCGGACTCCCACGGCAATGCAACCATGCCTGTAGTTCTTCCCTCCCGGACATCTCGCCCCCGGCATCGCGACGATCCATTACTAACCCTCTGCCGCAGCTGGTCCCGCTCCCGAGACGTCTCGGCGAGCCACGGTGCGTCGCGTGACTAGTTGCATCTAGACGAACCATGCGCGCGCACTTCGAAACGGGCTCGGGTTGCGGACGGAAGTTGGAGTGCCAACACAACTCGGCTCGGCTTCCAGACCGGCGGCGGCATATGCGCTTGTCTGTCTTGTGCGATGGAGTCAGCGGTGTGCGCCCATGTGACATGTCATCCCTGGTATCTTGAAGAGGAGGGCCCCGGCGTTTGGTACGTGCGCTTGAGGTGCTGATGCCCGGGTATTATAGGATGCTACATCTCGGACGCCTAGATATTGTGCCTACACTTGCATATTTTGCGGTGCCATGTTGCTATATCTTTCTTTCTCAGAAATATTTAGCAAAGTTTCGCTATTAAATATCAGATATAAAATGTCTAATGAGGCTCTGTTAAACCAAAATTACTCATGGGACCCCTTAGGTATAACTTAAGCCGTGGCCGAAATTCCCATAGTTAGATCCCTAACGTATGCAGCCTCGGCTGTAATTGGCGCGCGCGCCCGCCACAGGTGAAAAGGGGTCCTGGAAGGTCTCTTCCTGGTGTGTCTTTTACTTAGTCCGTCTTCCATAGTTTCGTTTTAATGCGTAGCGAGCAGCCCACCGCAGGTGCCCCCGGAGGGCCACCGGAAGCAATTAAAAAGGTAGGGTGTATGGTACAATCACGACGTGATTTTTAGCCTATCAACAAAATCGCTGAAAGCAGTCTAAGGGATGAAGCTTTGCTTACGGCAGCAAGGACCGAGCCGCGGGAG
This sequence comes from Monosporascus sp. GIB2, assembly GCA_004155935.1. Classification (NCBI taxonomy): domain Eukaryota; kingdom Fungi; phylum Ascomycota; class Sordariomycetes; order Xylariales; genus Monosporascus; species Monosporascus sp. GIB2. The sequence continues at coordinate 66,214 of QJNV01000068.1, read as the reverse complement.
CGTCAGATGTGATCGTATCCGCCTAGCGGCCACCTCTGCGTATAGCTCAAATGACATAAAGCTTGGTCACATCATGCTTCGATGCTTGACTCTGCCATGATAGATGGATCGATTCGTGATACTCGTCGAATCTATCATAGCCATCGAGTACAGCGTGACCCACGATCCGATGCTGCTCGTTGTACACAGTGCAGCGAAGGGCCCTTTCTTGCCCGGTGAAGCGTGGTGTGCGCCACCCTGCGCCTCGGCCCCGTGCTAACCATAAGTAATCTTCGTCCTCATCCGCGTCGAGACTTCACACTACCAATGGGTAGCTCAGGGCTGGGAAGGCTCAGAGGAGAACCCCGCGTCTCACATCGGTAGGAGAGAACCGGGCAGAGCCGATAGAGCCGTTATGGAGGACGAACAATTCGGAGCACAAGATCAAGGCTTGGAACTCGGGTTGGCTGAGTAGCTGCTGAGCGCTTCCGAGCGATGATTGCTCCTCGATGGATAGTGTTCCCGCGTCGAACGCGTCGCCACCGCGAATGCGCTCATACACGCGCATGAGGCTCCGAATCATGTTTTCTGGGTCTTGGCCGTCAGATAGAGATAGCCCTGGTCGCGCGCGGGAAACTTGCTCCCTAAGCCATCCATCGAACACACGTTCAGTAGGGACGCCCCTTATACGCGCAGCTTCGGCGAAGATTGCTGCGACCCGCTCTACAAAGCTGCGCAAGGGGTCAGCCGAGACATCCTGCAGCGTCCGTGCCGGGGTCGCGGAAACACATTCGCCCAAGATGATCGCAGGAACAAGTATCGTGTTTTCAATCATGTCTATACCGGTCGGCTGGGGAAAATATTCTCGAACGTTTGGATCGCGATGCCTCAGATCCGGGACCCATGAAGGAACACCATCCAGAGCACCGACTCGACCGAGGGAAAGAACGCCGAAGTCCTGTGTCTGTTTTGACGAATACAAGGCCAATTCGTAGTAAACTTCCTCGAATGACATCGAATATACAGGGCGTAGCTCAGGGGGAATGGGGATTATCGCATGAGACCAATCAGCCCGTATATGTGGTCGTGAGGGACGGTCGCTTGAAGCCCCGAGGTGTAGAACAGGAAAGTGAGCATATCAAAAGCGATTCGCTGTAAATCGTTCAAGGCCCCCCTTGGTCCCGGGGATGACGTCCCGGCTGACGAAAAGCCGCTCGCGCCATGGCGTGGCATAAAATCGGCTGATAAAAGCCGGGCTTCGGGGCCTGGAGCCCGCATAAGCTCAAGGAGGGCAGGAGGCCGAAATACGTATCGAAGGAAGATGCGTACGGCCCTGGAAGCATGATCGATCCCGTGAGGTTAGCGTGACCTCCTGAACGACCCATACGCGCTTGAACCAAGCTCTCTTTCCGATCGCGCTGAGGGTCCGCATCAAAACCTGGAGCTCTGCTGGCGTAGAGAGTAGTCTCGGGGTCGTATAATCCAGGATATGCTGGTACAATGTCTTCCCAGGCTCTCCCGCAGGCGATCAAGGTGATTCAATCGTGCTGTTAGCTCGCGGACGGCCGCGTCATCATCGTCAGTCCCATCTGCCCAAGCCACCCAAGCACTCGCTCGCATCGTCTATACACTGTACCCATTCGGGGGATCTCCCTTCCTTCTCCCCTGTACTATCTTGGTTGATACAGATGGAGTCTACCCAGAGCAGAGGGTCAGGACCTTTGCCCCTAGACTTCCTGAGCAGGCGCTTGAATTCCGCCAGGGCGGCGTGGAGATTGGCCGTAACGCTGAACTGACCGCCGTTGGCGAGGATCGTCTCCGGGTTTTCCGTCGACCCAATGAGTACGACAAGGCCCAGAACAGAGGCTTCTGACTTAGGGGTACGTGTATCAGCTCGCACAAAATGACCGGATGGCTATCCGGCTGGATGCGGAGAAGCCGGATATCATCTCCGAGCATCGGCCGGTAGAGGCCACCCCCCTCGGCGACTAACCACCGTTAGAAGCCAGTATACACGGTCAATGCCGGAGGCAATTTGACCCACCTCTAGATTCTGTAAAGCATTTTGTTATGGCTGTGCGGTGGTGTCCGACCCGAGTGAGGGAAGGTGGGTTGCGGAGGTTGGGCTGAATCGGGCCACGTCAGTCAGGTTCGGCACGGTCAACCTATAGCGAGCCGTCACCTATGCACGACGTCGACACTATCATCGGCTAAGTATCAATTATTTGTCGAGGGGACTTGGCGCTTACTGATCATGGGCCCAGAACAGAGCCGACCTGACATGTGGCTAGCTGAGTATATCCTTTTCATACTGCCTATTTCCATACTGGCTGCTGGGTAACAGCAGGTAAAAAATAACTGCAAGATATCTAGCCACGAGGTGCGCCAAGACGGTCCCCGAAGGGATGCTATGAAGGCTCTGCCCGGCCGTCACAGTATTATATCGTCGTATTACTTGTCGGTTCCTGTTTAGATGCAATAAGCCACGCAGTTCAAAGAAATATCTCTCTCAACTATACGTAGTTTCTAGCTGTTGGCATAATGGAGAACTTAGCACCTATACCTAACACAGCTAGCAGCTTCCCGGTCGATTCACCCCTGAAGGTGTCACTTCCACCTTTCCACGTGCTGCCAGTACGGATCTATGCTTAGTTATTACGAACTCAGCTAGACTCTTCCTTGGTGTCTCGGAAGAATTCGCCCGCAAACTTTTCAGGGAGAGAGCCGCCAGCCAGCTCGGTGGCCTTCCCAAAAGCCCTGATCTCAGCGTCCTCCTCATCCGTAAGAGAAACGTCGAGAGACGCCCAGTTCTCCTCGAGGTACTTGATCCTCTTCGTGCCGGGGATCGGGAAGATGTCGTCGCCCTGCTTCAGGAGCCAGGCGAGCGCGAGCTGCGCCACGGTGCAGCCCTTCTTGTCGGCCAACACCCGGAACTGGCTGACGGCCCTGACGTTCGTGTCCCGGTTGGCCTCCTGAAACCGCGGCATAAACTGCGGGCGTATATCGGCCGCGGACATGGACTCGCCCTCGCTGAAGGGGGTCGTGAGCAGGCCTCGCCCGAGGGGGGTCGCTACCACGACCGCAACTCCGAGCTCGCGGCAGGTGGCCAGGAGGTCGGTGCCGGCGGGGCCCTCGATGGCCCGGTCGAATACCGAGTACTCCGTCTGAACCGCGGCGACGGGCGCGATCTTGCATGCTCGGCGGAGCGTGTTGGACGTTACCGATGAAAGCCCGATGTACTTGATCTTGCCCTCCCTGGAGTAAGCTATCTAGTTAGCTACAAATACTAAGAGCTACTCCTTATATAGCGGCTCGATTACATACGCTTTCAGTTCTGCCAGAGCTCGCATTGTCTCCTCGATAGGTGTCTCCCGATTGGCGCTATGCATGTAGTCTAATGAACGGACGACAGGTGGTCAGCAATCTGGATTTCGAATAGTGGATAAAGGGATAGTCCCAGGCACTGTGCTGGCATGGGACAGATGCAGCAGTACAGACTGTTGTTTTTCACACGTGCGGCGCGGATAGCCAGAGAGGTTTCGTTAAACCCGCCACCCTAGATTTGGAAGCGGAGTGCCTTACAGAGATCGATCGAGTCGACACCGAGGCGCTTCAAACTCTCCGCGCAAGCCTTCTTGCAGTAAGCGGCGGAACTGTTGACCTCGAAAGCATGACCCTTTTGGATGAGCCCGAACTTGGTAGCGAGAAAGATCTGGTCGCGCTTTCCGGTTCTCTTGAACCATTTGCCCAGAAGCTCCTCGCTATCGCCATACAGACTTCATAATTGAAGAGGTCAGCGAGCAACGGCACATTTTACATCGGGGCTTATAAGATGTCGTGACCGGAGGAACTTACTCGGAGGTGTCCCAGAACGTCGCTCCTAGCTCGACGGCGCGGTCTAGGACTGCGAATCGTTCCTCGTCGCTGGGGACGGACCCATAGGTCTGTAAGGAAAGCCCCATCAGCCCGAAGCCGAGCGCCGGTACGCTTGGGCCGTTCTTGCCCAGCGGGTGAAGGGGGACAGCGTTGGTAGGCATGTTGAGGCAGGAGACGACGAAGATCTAGATGTAATGAGAGCACAAGTTCAGCTTTGTCGGTGTTAGGGGAATTTCTTCGTGTAAAGTCTCTCCTCCTCAGGCGAAGACGGGACCCCGGGTTCTTATTATAGACGTCCCTGGACAGAACTCCAGCTGCATGCTGTACGGCGCGGAGCTCCTGCAGATCACCGCACATTATCGTAATTACACGGAAATAATCCGTACAATGGCTCGAGAACATAGCTTTCGACTGTATTCCCCTTCAACACATCCGCGGGTTTCCGTTAATGGCGCTGGACGCCGCAGAATGCGCCCGTGTATGCCGTCTAGAGTCGCAAGCCTTTGGTGGACCGGGGACCGGGGTCATTTTGATAGGCCGCCCCTATTGGGCCGTAACTTCGGACGGTCCGCGGAGGGTGGAACGGTGGTTGTCACGCGCTCTTCCGATGCAGGGAGGTATGCTAGACATGTCCCCGACTCCTTTAAACACACGGAAATTATTGAATGGGGTCTGGTACGGATTTACAAGTATCTAGAAAGGAAGAGATGCGTGCCATGACGTGCGGGACTCCTTCTAGAAAACCATACCCCTGCATGAAGAGGTGGCTTTCATTGGCCTCGGGTAAAGCTGAAGTCCCAAATGACTGCGATCCGAACGACTAATACTTTGTATAATAATGAGTATGGATACTATTCGGCGCTTGCACTGGGACGGAGCAGACATGGTTGAATATTAACGCGAAAAAAACAAATGAATATCGTTGGGACATCACCAAGCGCCAAAGCCGAGGACTCGGACACGACAAAGACAGACCATCATGTATACAGAAACAGTGTCGGCGAGAACACCCAGCCAACAAACGACAACAAGTAACGCCCAATCCACCTATCCCTTCCCCAACATCCCCCGTCCATCATAGCCCGCTATTGATCTGATTATGTGCCCCCCCGCGCCGAGAACTCCCTGCACTCAGCGCACGACCGCTCTGACGGCGTCGCGGACCTCGTACGACGCGGCGGCGATCTCGTCGGGCAGGAATAGCATCTGGCTGAAGGAGCCCGCCGACACGTGCCAGGCGACGCGGTAGTGGAACGGCCAGAGGCCCGGGTTCGTCACGTCCATCTGCGCGACGACGCGCCCGAACGGCTGCACGCTCTGCACGCCGCGGCGCAGCGGGTTGTCCGCGAGCGCAGCGATCGAGTCCGAGTCTCCCCTCGAGGGCGTAGTTCTCCGGCCCGGCCACCCACTTGCATGCTCGTGTTCGAGCCGTGCGCGTGCATCGGGTGGTGGCAGTTGGGCATATGTGGTTAGCGGCCGCGTCTGAGTTCGGGGGTTCGGGGGTTGAGGGTTTGGATCAGGGGTTCGCAGTCGGATGAGGGGGGAAGAGAAGGGGACGGCATGTATTCCATAAGCTGGCGTCGGATCGTCCACAATGAGGGATCGAACTGTTAGTCCCGTAGTTATGCATGTTCATCGCGAGATCGAACTCGAAGTCGCCCCTGGCGACTTGTAGAGCGTCGGGTCGTCGAAGTTGAGTCTGGCGGAAACGCCTGCGGTATCTCTAACATACCTCGGTCATAGCCCTGCGCGGCGACATCAACAAACCAAGAAATCGAACCACCTATACCCAGACCCACAGCTAGTTCCAACTAGCATTACGGCCGGTCTCGATGTCCATATGCTGTGTCCATGAGGGCTCTGGCAGCTTTATGGGATAGTACGGCCGCGTGAGCGCGAGGTCGCCGTAGGCGCAGGTGCCGGGGACGTCCCAGGCAGTACTATCGGGGATCGCGTCCGTGTCGTCGGCATCGTCATAGTAGACGGCGGCGAGGGCGACGGGCTGACGCGGAAGCGAGCAGCTCGTGAGGTTGGCGCGCGGCCAGAACGTTCCTGCAGCTGCGGATCGCTGGCCAGAGTCGTGGGGCGGGACGGCGACGTGGACGTGCTGGCCCATGCTGAGCGTCGCGACGCAGGTCTCGTACGGCTCCGCCTCGACGAAGTCCCGCGCCGTCACCGTCATGGCGTGCTCGTCGGGCGACACGCGCTGCGCGCCCTCCGACCAGCTGTTGACGAACCGCAGCCGGTGGCGCTTGCCGCTCTGGAACCGGAACTTGCAGAGACCCGCGTTGTCCGTGCCCATGACAATCGTGTCATTGTTCGTTGTTGTGGTGCCGTCGCGGTTGCCGCTCTCCGCTGTTCGCGCCGCCGCCGCCGCCTTCGCGCAGTCGAAGTTCATCCGCTCGTTGATCAGGTTGCTGTCCGAGTGCGTCCGGCCCGGGAACCCCGGCGCCATGACCTCCTCGACAACGGTGAAGTAGTCCGCGTGCCACCAGTCTGCGCACGCGGGTTCTCAGCGCGTGTGGACACACATACACACACACGCACACACACGAGTCATGATTGGCGGAGAAGGGGATAATTAGCGTCCGCTACATACCGCTCACCATGATAGAGTCGACGCTGTTCGGTCCGCGGACGACCATGGGCCCGTATAGCCCGCCCGAGTCCTGGGCCGAGTAGTGGAAGTGGCACTACGGGGTGCCGTAGATCTCGGCGCAGAACCGGTACGTGAAGTCTCGGCTGGGAGTGATGGGGCACTACGAGACGCCCGGGCGTGCTGTCCTATCCAGGGCGTCCCATGCTGCGGGAACCCGTGCCAGTGGATGACGGTCCCCTCGGCTGGGTCCTCTGTCAAGAGTTGTTCGCCCTTACCTCGATCCGGTCGCCTAGTTCGCCTCGACGAGCGGGCCTGGGAACTGCTCGTTGACGAGCAGCCCGCCCTTCTGGAACTTGTCGGGCGCGATCACGCCCCGGCTGACCTTGAACTCGTACATCCCGGTGTCCCCCGGGGGGGGTGGTTAACTCGTGGCTGAAACCCAGGCGTCTGCCCTCAGGGAACCGCAAAGTGGGCCTGATTGGCTCCCGGGAATGCCTTTAGGTCATGGTTTTGAGGACTGTTGATATAGGCTTCTCCGGTCAATGTAGACATGGATTCTTATGCACCGCCGAGTAGGCGAGCGACGTACTGGTGTATAACCCAGTACTACCCGAAGCTTTCCAGCAGGTTGGATCTCGAATTGTCATTGCCCATCTGAGGAACCCCCATAATCATGCCTCGCAGTGAGCAAGCTGTAAGGACGGCAAGTCATAATTCCGCGATCGGCTCATACTTCGATGTCTCAGACCTCGTGGGGTAGAGGGCTCCTGTGTTGGGGCAACTGTTCATCATGTAAAAATAAGGGCAAAGTTCCAATATCGAGGAAGCGGGCCAGCGGCTTATACAAACACGTATGATGAGAGGCGCTCTACTCATGGAGCGCCTCTGTGCAGTCATCTCTGTAGGGTTGTATTGATATGGATTAGGGCCGCGTAAGAGAAAGCGCATTGGTTGCCCTCAAGGTGTGGTTAAGAAGAAATGGTTGGGCCAGAGACGAAATAGGGGAAGGAGGACATTTGTTGTGAGACGCTCCAGGACAAGCCGTCAATGGTTTATGGCCATTTTGACCTAGTTTCGACTGACTGAACTGAACGCATTCGAGATGGCCCGGGTATGCGGTAAATGGACAAATGGACAAAGCGGCTTGCTTATGTGATTTCCAAGTTCGTACTGAATCTTGATGGATCAGTAAGAGGATACCTGGACCTCCTTCATCCGCAACACTCCCTAAAATACATACTCCCCCTCAATGCTTGCTTTGAGCGGCAATTCATTTCATATGTCAAGTCGTGAAGTAAAACTCATATATCCTAACGCCGCGTTATATACACACTAGCCTGGTACACGTATCGAGCAGAGCGGGCGTTACCTCTACTGAACTTTCGACAGCGGGGGTCCTTGCTTCAAGCCACATGGACAGGCACATCATTGAGAGCGCGGCCGGTACGTTTCGTGTGCTGCCATTATGAAGGGCCGTCGCTGGGCCCTGGCGAAAGCTTCGGCGACAATGGGCGATGAATCTGTCCGAATGGCGCTTCCGATAGACATGAAGAAGCTGCACGGGCGAAGCCGTCAGCGACTGACTGTAGTGCGGCTACACGAATCCGCTTGCACTCACCCGAAGGTAGCACCAGACCCTGCCATATACTGCCCTAGAGTTCTCATGATGCCATTTGTGCCGGCGCCGTATCTGAAGATGTTCACGGTTCCTGTCGGTCGTCGGGGGCAGTCGCGAAGATCCCGTCAGCTTCAAGGAGAGGACCAACCGAATATGAAGCCGATTATTACTCCGACGGCTGCAGTAAGACTGTCAAAAAATGTTCCTAGCACCACTTTGTCTATGTTTCTGAGTTCACGTACTTCCGCCCATCATTCCGCCCATTTTCACTATAAGCCGTGTTAGTAGCGGGATTCGGTGGGAGACCGTAAGACGGGAGAGGGCGGCGCACTCTTATCCCAGGTTGAGGGCCCTGCTTGGCCTCGCTGGACTGGTACCGGCATATTGCTGAAGGTAACCCAGGGGTTTAGTCGGGTGTCGGGCTACTTGTTGAGTGGATGACTGCGTTTGCGGTGGCGTCGTTGGTTTGCGAATGACTCTCGTCGTTTTGGTATTGCGGCTTCGGGTTTACCGGTGCTTGGTGGAGAAGCTTCCAGCTCTGGTTCGACCTGCCCTACCCGGACAGAGCCGCCCCGAGCGTCCCCTCCAACTGAGGGCAACTGACATGCTTCAGCCCTATCGATAAGCGCTCTTCGCCGAGTCCCACTTAGCCCCACTTAGCCCCGCCTACCCACCAATGCAATGCAAATCAAATACCGAAGATGGTCAAAGCTCCAACTCCTTCTGGCTGAATCACGCACTGTACTATGCACCAGAGGGATGCCAGGGTTCCCTCCTCGCCTGTACTGTGTGCCTGCGCACTGTTGCTCACCTCACACGACATGGCACCACCAAACCGAGAGCTCCTGGGCCAATTGCGAATAAAAGTCGGGGCGTGCGTCGTAGTACTTGATATTTTCTTATACCTAACCAGATGATTCCTTTGCATCAAGTTATGCTAGACAGGCATGATATTTTTCGAAGATGGTTTTATTCTCCTCTTATCCTTTGATATAAGCGGTCCCTGCAAACTCTTGTCACACTTAATGCATATATATGTCAGATACGTATCCTGGTAACATTGTCATTGTACATAAAACCTAGTATACCGGTAGTCCAAATGTTCTGACCCAACGTAGTAGGTATACATACTGTATGCCCTAACTAAAGTCCATGCCAATACTGCTAAGACCCCCCTACTTATTGTTTAAAGGAGTTGCGTGCAGAACTGGCCACGAAACTAAAGTGGTGTGTGCATTTTCCGAGATTCCATCCAACCAACAGCGTCTATGTCCGCCTTAGATAATCACACTTGGTCCCCAATCCAAAGCCATGGTACTTACCTACATGTACCTTATAAAGAACCAGCAGTAGTAAACCAAACAAGTACCTACATAGTAACTGTGAGCGTACTCACCTGCCGGCGGTCCCTTTGACCTTTGATCTTTGACCTCTTCACGACGGCAGACGAAATCTTAACGCTCCCCGTCCCACCAGTCCAACCTGGCCTTTGCAGGACGTAATCAACTGCGTTGCTTGCTACGTTAAGCCCTGGGGCCGCCATACCGGAGACGCTAATTTGTAAGGCGCTTAGCGAGAAAAACTGAATCCGGCCTTGATTACTAGTACAATTGGAAACAATACCCAGTCCCCCCAATCCCAGTCCCGAGTTCCCAGAAAGCCAGACAGACAGCCAGACCACATCACATTGATCTGGTTGATCTTTTTCATCAATTCTTTGGGCCATCTTGATCTCGTCTCCTCGTCTCGGTTCTGCCACGTGATGACCGCCGAACCCAGAAACTTCTCAAGAACACATCGCGATAACCCTCAGACCCTTTCAATCTCGCGCGGAATATTTACTTGGTCCGTCTCCGTTGCATCCTCATTCCCTTATCGCCGCCACTTTCGACTTCCTGCTCCCTTTCTGCATGATGCAAATCAATCCTGCCACATTCTCCACGGCCCCAACCAGTTGAATCTGACCACATTTTTTATCCTGCCCCGATTGACAAGATCCCTACACGGTACAGATTAACGAATATACCCCGAGTGGGATTACTTAGCTGGAGGTAGGCGCCGATTACGATCCTCGATTGTTTCTTTCGACGAAGACGACGACGACGACGCCGCGGCGCCTGTCGGGCGGTTCTCTGTTCGTCCCGGTCGCGTGAAGGAGAAGAGGGAAGGAGGGAGAGAGAGAGAGAGAGAGATACCCAGAGACTTGCCGAGACGCTGCCTCTTTCCCTACCGACTTTCCTCGGATCTCATTCTTCTACCGGCGTCATCCTCTTGGATCCACGTCGCTTTGCACGTGTCTTCCGATTCACATTGCCTGACTTACTTCCACGCCTTTCCTCATGACGGCAGTTGCGAGCCCTCCGACTTTCACCCAGCACAACCGACCGGCATGGGTTATTAATGGTGGCGGCCATCCCGGGAACCCAGACGAGCTAAACCGTATGTTCGTGCCACGGAAGAATCTGCAGCGCAACAACTCATCATCGTCTCTCGCGTCTACATCATCCAACTCGTCTACCTCGACCGTCATCTCCGGTAATTCTAACCCTAACCCCCAGTCAAATGGCGCCCCCATGCCCAGTAACGACATGAATTCATGGCCGGGTGCTGTCGGTGCCGGCGCTGTCAATGGCGCTGCCGGTACTATCCCAGCGGCTGCTGGCGCTCGGAAGCGGCCCCAACCAAAGAATCCTTGGGGTGCCAGAAAACCGGACGGCCAACTAGATTTTGCTCAGCCTGGCATGGCAGGGAGACAGTCACAGGCCGTCAACGGCTTACATGGCTCGGTGAACCCCATTCACTCGCCCTCCACGATTCTCCCGTCTCAGGCCCTGATGGCTGCACAACAGAGCATGTCGAAAGGAAGTATGGCCGAGCCGATGCCTGCCGGCCAACCTGTGCTCTACCTCCTATCGCAGAATGGCACATTCGAGCGCAAGACGATTTCTGTACCATTCTCCCCTGACACCCTTAGGATAGGTCGTCAGACGAATGTGAAGACCGTCCCGACGCCTGTCAATGGCTACTTCGATTCGAAAGTCCTCTCCCGCCAGCATGCGGAGATATGGGCCGACAGGCAGGGGAAGATCTGGATTCGAGACGTGAAGTCCTCCAACGGAACCTTCGTGAACGGGACGCGGCTGTCCCAGGAGAATCGCGAATCCGAACCCCACGAGCTACAGACCGGGGATCACTTGGAACTAGGTATCGACATCGTCAGCGAAGACCAGAAAACGATTGTTCATCACAAAGTTGCTGCCAAGGTTGAACATGCGGGATTCCTGAACCCCTCGAGCAATTTGCTCGACATGAATTTCGGTGACCTCGATCCTACAAATGGCGGAGCGATGATGATGCAACCCCAAGGTGGCGTCCCTCTCAGAGGCGCGCGGAACGGCAATCAAGCGTCCATGCCTGGCGGCGGCAGGATGGTTCCTGGAGCTGGGATGATGGGTCCCCAGGCAAATGCGGTGAACTCTCAAAGGGGATTCTTCTTCTCGCCTATCAGCACAGAGCAGATCGTTAAACGGCTCCAGAACGAGATGCGTACTGCTCGTCTCCAATCGCAAGATCTAGGGCGGACCGGCCAATTCATTAGTGCGCTGCTTTCTAAGGACGATATCAAGGACACCGAGAAACCGGAACCGACCGAGCAACCGAAGCCTCACACGGTCAATGGGAATGGGCTGTCTTTCCGAGCGGATAGCAAGACGAGATTCTCCGACCCACCGGCGCCGCCGCCCCAACAGCCATTACCAGAGAAGCCCGATGTTCCTTCCTTGAAGCGAGGGATCACCGAGCGCCCGAAGATCCATACTCAGAACGGGTCTCCTGTTCGTCAAGACGGCACAAATAGCCAGATCTTACAGCTTACCGAGGCTCTGAACAATGCGAAGAGAGAAATTGAAACGCAGACTTCCCGCATGAGAGATCTTGAAGAGAGGTTACAGAAGGAGCGCCAAGCTAGAGAACTTGCCGAGGAGCTAGCCAGGAGGTTGGAGGAGAACGCGTCTAAGTTGAATGGCTCTCCTATCAAGCCCGAGCCCGAAGCAAACGCCCTGGAAGAAGCCTTCGAACCACCGGTGGAATCAGCCAAGGCCACCGAAGACAACACCCCTACGAGTAATGCCGATGCATCACTGCCGGGCCAGCCTGACGCCCTAGGAGCATCCGCGACGCAGCTACACGCTCAGATCCAGACCATGGTGCTAGAGATTAAGGATTTGCGACACCAGCTTGAAGCCTGCAAGCAGCGTGCAGAAACAGCCGAAGCAGAACGCGACGCGGACCGAAACTCATTAGCGGAGATGGCCTTGCAGATCCGAAAAGATGCGGAGGCTAGGGAAGCTGCCGCTCGGCAAAAGGCGGCGCAGTCCACGATCGATACGCATGCGGTCCGGGACGATCACAACGAGGCATCGGATGGGTCGTCTGCTATGATTAGGACCTCGTCCACATGCTCCAGCCGAAGCAACACGATACCAGATGAACCAGCTGACCCTCCAACGTTATCTAGAGCCAACACCATAACACCCTTGACTGCTCCAGCCCGGGGGTTGAAACATAACCAGGCCCTGGCTAACAGTGTACCATATGCATCAATGATCGGTGTCGTCATGATTGGTATGGGTTTGATGGCTTATATCAATGGATGGCAGCCGCAACCTCGGCTTGACCGGTGATATACGAATATATACGGAGTCACGAGAGAGACGTGCGACAAGCCCGACAATTGGCCATCGTACCGTTTTGTCAAACCTTGCAAGCAGCCTAGCGAACTCAACGTGTCGCTCGACTTCTACCGAGCCCACACAGCATCCATTTCCTTTGTACCTACTTATATGAATTCTTTGGGCCTGGTTGACACGCCGCAGCTGCACCAATTCTGCTTTGGAGTTTTTCTTGTTGGGCCTCGGCGTTCAGGTAACTGCAGGTCTTTGGACTATACGTGAAGAGGTTGCATGGCACCCGACACAACGATGCCGGGTACTTCTTTTCCCATCTGTAAGGCACCTTTCGGAAAGAACAGACAGCTTGTCGGACTATAGGCCGTGGAACGGACAACTCTACGGGAAAAGGGACGAACTTTGGTACATTCATCAGCCATCGTTTTGGGGGAGATCTTCTCCCGGGCGCCGGTGGCGTCTAGGGTGTCGAGATACAAAATCGATAGGGTGCATCATCGTTTAACCTTGCTAGAGGTCATTGTCCTTTTCTGGACTGATTGCATAGCGTACACATACGGATAATGAGATTTCATTGCTAATTCCTCAGATTTCGAATTTGACGGTGATAAGCCAATTGCGCTGGCCTGCCCTGTACATTATTGTGTGTTACATCGGATCTATCTTCTCGGTTGCCATAGACTGGCATGTTTTACTTAATTTCCAATAGCGCATCCTCAGTCTATTCTCTGTTCTATCTTGCTTCTCAACTTCCCTTCAACAATCCGCAGATCTCGCTCTTTCATCCCTCCATGAGATAGGTCCTCATCAGGAATCGACATAGACCGCCCGCACACGGCACCGACGGCCCCCGTCGACGAGCACCTGCACGGCCCGGACGAACCGGCAAGCCGCCCCGGAGCGGATCCGGGGCCGCCGCTACGGCCCCGGTCAAATCTATGCGGAACGCCACCACGACCACCGGTTGTGGGCTCGCCCGCGCCGCCACCTCCCGGTGCGCCGGCCTCTCCGTCCCCGTCCCGCTCCGCTTCCCCGTCTCTGCGCGCGCTCGGGAGGATGCGCATTCACAGCCATCCTGGGATAATCCCGGTCCCGGTCCCACGTCCGGCGCCGCGCCCGGCCGTCTCGGGGTCCGCGGGGCGTCGGGGACGGATGGTGCGGGGTGCTGTAGGGAGAGCGCGTCGCCTAGGAGACCAAGGGGCACGGCCTGTCGATGCGGTGGTGGTGCCCGATTCCGGTTACGGTTCCGGCTGAGCGCCGCAGCTGGCCTCCGCTGGTGCGTGAACGGTCGCCCCGGGGTAGGTGTCGGCCCCTCCCCGAGAAAGACAAACGGCCGGGGCTCCGTGGTTTCGTCCGGTATATGGGTGTGTGGGTGTTGCTCTGGTGCTCTGTTTTGTTTCAGGTGGGTTGGATCCTATTCAGGGGCTCCACTGTACACCCTGAGAGACGAGCCCTGGTGCCCGCATACCAAGGACCCCCAGAGCATCAACTGATGCTTAAGCAGACGTATGTCGAGTTCCGGGCTTAAAAGTCTATCATTGGGAAAGCGCTACCCCTGCTCACGGGAAAATATATTACCCTGGGACATGTCCAAATCTTCAGCAAGTGTACTTGCATAATAATCCTTTAGAATGAGTCAATCTATCATGTCAAATGGTTTAGAGGGGTGGGAAAGACAGCTAAAGGGGGAAGATGGAGGGCTCATTGTACGGTCGATTTTCCCTTGCGGCTTCTGTCCCATTGATCTGGAATGGATGCCCACAAGCCATATCTACGTATGCAGCGATGTTTCCAACGTGCCCGTCTCTATCTCTCTCGCTTTCTCTTTCCCCTACTTTTTCAAAACCGGGTGGGCCAGTATCACATATATGTTCTCTTAGAAGTGTGTACCGTAATAAGCACCTACTCACATTCTATTTCTGGATTAGCAGGACCGACTACGTCTACTAATAAGATCCGTACTAAGCTCTCGCAAACTCCAGCGTTACGATACCTATGGAGTCGCAAATATGTTTTATATCAAGCTTCGGTCCTTTTTGCCAACCTCTCTGGTTTGTTAAAGGCCAAACACTCTTTCGCCCCCTCCGGCAGTAGCTAACCTTTGCAAATGAGCCTAAGGACGAAGGTGACTGCGGCGAACTATGAATGCCGGTATATGGAATTTACACTACTCCCGATTTAGAGGGAGGTGATGTAGCCAGGGTCAACTAGGGACACCGGACAGTCCACTAGCTGAACCGAGTTGAGCAGGGTGGGCCAATAATGCGAAGTCGAACCCGAGCGAGGCTGAAGATATGAATTCAACTCGTTGCAGTTGGTATAACTAGCTAGAGGTTTGTAGTTCAGGGGTTAAGTGCAGGACACCTGGGAAGCTGAACGCAGGGCATTGCAGCGGAATCACGTTGTTCCGGTCCAGAGTCAGGGCTGCAAAGCCCGCCTCAGTGGTCTCGAATGAGCCAAAACCGAGTCAGCAATAGTTTCTCATCGATCTTTGAATGCCACCTCACATCCCGTAGCCTAACTGTTACAAATAAAACCGATTATAAAAGGAAGAAGCTCGCGCCTCACTACTCATGGCCTGGTCTCTATTGCTACGATAATCTCTCTGTCGGAGGCTCGGAGCAGACCTTGCGCTTCTGAACTCCGGTGTCTGATTGGTTTCCAGCATTTTCATCGCGATTGGCCGAGACAGCCTCTGTGGCTTGTGTGACCTCTCGTCGAGGAGACGTGGTGTCTTACTGGCGTTTTCGGCGACTCATATATGGGCGAATTTCGACAGTTCAAGATTGTTGACTCGCACCATGGACCATGAATAGCCACACTATCTTTGTGTCATTTCGCGATGAGACTTCTCAACACCAGTACATTAGAATTGAAAACCTTCCACCAGGATAGACCGCAGTACGCCATATTATCACATACATGGACGAAGGATGAGCCGTCCTTCGAAGCATTTGTGGCGCGGAGCCACTTCTCGAGGTCCATCGCGCGCTTTAGGAAGAAGAAATACGTTAAAGTGGTGATGAGCTGCGAGTTAGCCAAGGAGAGCGGACTCGACTGGATATGGATCGACACGTGTTGCATCGACAAGTCCAGCAGCGCTGAGCTGACTGAGGCCATCAATTCAATGTACGCCTGGTACGAAGCTGCCGAAGTCTGCTTCGCGTATCTGCGTGATGTGTCAGATCAGGAAGATCCGCTGTCAGAGAACTCGAGCTTCGCCAGAAGCAGGTGGTTCACGAGGGGCTGGACACTGCAGGAGCTAATCGCGCCGCGGCTGGTCGAGTTTTACAGCTCCAATTGGGTCAGGATCGGATCGAAGTGGGAATACGCGGCGACTATTGAGAGGATCACAGGCATCCACCAGGGGGTATTGAAAGATCCGTACTTCTCCGGCCTCGCGAGTCCATGGAGTGTCTCTCAACGGATGTCGTGGGCTGCGAATCGACGTACAACACGCCCGGAAGACCTTGCTTACTCCTTGATGGGCCTTTTTAACGTCCAAATGCCACTCCTCTACGGCGAAGGGGCGCAGAAAGCGTTCGTGCGGCTGCAAGGTGAGATCGCTAAGTCGACGAACGACCAATCGCTCTTCGCATGGGGTGGATGGCCCGATTCGCTTGAGGACATAGCCGAAGATGCCCTAATCGTAGGCGGCTCATTATATGCGCAGCATCCGTCCAGGTTCTCCCTCTGCTGGGACATCATCCCCCTTCGGCGCAACGACGGTGGTTTGTCATGGTCTTCCGATTTCTCTCTGCCTAATGACGGGTACCTGCGTATTAAGCTGAGGATTGCTGAGAACACTTCGAGGTTAGACCTGCGGGAGACCCATGTCGCGTTCCTGGAGTGCGTGCTCATGAGCGATCCCGATCAGGTAGTTGGCTTCTTCGTGCACGAGTATGATAGGGTTGAAGGGATGCCGGCCGACGTCCGCGTCTATAAACGCGGGTTTGCGACGCTTGCTAAATTCCCCCGGAAGACCGCAATGGAAGCGCCATTACGCGATGTTCTCTTATCATCTGTGTATTGAGAACAGCTACAGGAATTCTCTAGGGCCGTCGAGCACACGGGCTGAACTACATGATGCTATGAAGTTGTCGTGTCCTCAAGTCGTTGCTTATCGGGGACGTGCATGGCTCAACTTCACTCTTTGGGTAGGAGCAAGGCGTTTGCTTGCGTAGATAATAATAACAATAATAATTGACATACCGGGCGGCCCTTAAAAGGCAAGAGCGGTACTCCTACGGTGCGTCTTCCGGCCGCTGTACGTCGTCGGCAACGCTGCGGTGGAGCTGTGATGTCCGGCTGCCATGGAGGAACCCCTTTTAAAGACGATATGCATACGTAGATGGATACGTTATTAATAGGTTTAGTGTCGCGATTTTGTACCTGTGGAACTGCTCGAGTACGAGGATGGCTGGTCTTTATTTGTTAGCAAACTGCGGCTGCCGACTATCATGGCGTTGCGTGCATCAGTGTAATATCCTAGTCGGCCCCTTGGCGTAGGAAGACGTGACACGCCGGGAACACAAGCACTGACAGAGGCGGGTGATTCAGTAAGGCAAATATAATCAAGCTTAATACGCCATATGCTGTTCTATATCATCGTTTCTACATGTAATATCTCTCGGTCTTCGGAATCTCACTGAGTCTCCCAGGGCTTAGCCGTCTTCCCTTCTTCATACCTCCCACCGACAGGTCGCCACATGAGCCAGAACGTGAACGGGCCGACTTTGTCCTCCGTCTCCTTCCACTTCTCGTCCGGATTATCCGTCGTCGGTGTGATGACATTCTCCTCGACATAGATAAATCCATTTGCTTCATACAGTGGCCTACCCTGTGGAGTCGAATCCAGGAAGAGCTCAAGGCCCAGTTCGTCCGCCTTCTTCATGCCCCAGTCCATGAGCTGTTGGCCGACGCCCCGGCGGCGGTAGTCCGGGTGGGTGAAGACGTTGAAGAGGTCTTGTTCAAGGTGAGCATCAAAAAAGCAAGAAAGCAAGCGGCCAAGATGAGGATGATGATAAGGGTAGTGGTGGACCTACACACATGAGGCCTCTGGGCCGCCTGATATCTCGGCCTGCCGTGGCTTTCCAGTGCCTTCTCCGCAAACGTGCGCGAACTGTCATTCGGGAACCAGGTGGCTTCCACAGGATGCGGCTCAGCAAACGGATTCGTCTTGTAGATGTTCCACGACGCGCCTCCTGCCATCCTGCCCGTCTCGACATCGACGACCTTCTGCCAGTGGCTCGAGGGGTCCTGCGTGTGCCACAGCTTGAGTCGCGCGGCGCCCTCCTGGATGGCCGCCTCACGGGCCTCGGCTCCGGGCCCGTGGATCGGGAAGAAGACGTGCAGGAACTTCTGCGGCGGGTCTTCGTATGCCTCCAATAAGCACCGGGCGAGCGCGGGGAAGTCGACCTCGGGGTCGATGTCTCGGAGCTCGAGAACCATTGTTGCCGATGACGAGGCAGAGCGAGTGACTCAGTATCGGATGACAAAGTCTGCCGTGCCGAAAAAGCTTGGCTTGGACACGATTCATCCCACGGCCGTCTTGAATGGTCGGTTGTTCGGTTGTCGAGAATGACATAAGACACTGGCTGGATTCTCCAGAGCCTTGCATAGGAATTCCTCCGTCTTCATCTATGAGTGTAACGATGAGTTGCAGTTTGTCATGCAGGTCCATTCCTGGCGGACTACGGTAGGCCGCATGCATGTTGCTCTGCTATCCCAACCTATCAAGAGACTTTAAAAGCGCTGGTTGCCAGACCCAGGTGGCCAGGGGCAGATGCTTGGTCTTGGCGGTCCACAGCAGCCATGGATCATACTTTTCATACAACACTCCGCTCCTTCGTTGGAGTAGGTTGTATTCTGTACTCAGTATTGGCACCCTAATTTATGTCTGGAGAGTTACAGTGACATTTGAAGCGGAGCCTCGTTCGGATAAGTGATGGTACCCGACTTCAATATCCGTCAACCACAAATACTTTCTTTCCCATGGCATCCAAGAGCGTTGGGCCACTGCCCGTCCGTCTGCTGTGTCACATAACGCTTTCCGCTTTTCAAGGCTATTAATATCGCTGGTAGACCTGAAGATCGACCAAATGTGGCAGAATGAAAGAAATGAACGCTAAGAGCAGTAACCTTGGGTCTCACCTAATGAATCGACCTAGCATTGAAAACGGATTTCCACTAAACACGCAATAAATAAAAATTAATAAAAAATCAATAAAAATCAATAAAAATCAATAAAAATCAATAAAAATCAATAAAGATTAATAAAGATTAATAAAGATTAATAAAGATTAATAAAGATTAATAAAAATTAATAAAAATTAATAGAAATTAATAGAAATTATTAAAAGTAATAATAATAAAACGGCTATAACATTTCAAATACCGTTGCTTATTTTATACATATAAAGTATTTCGTGTACGAAATTAAGCATTTTAACAGAAAGTATAATCGAAATATTACGAGAAATATAAATAGACAAGGTAATGCGCTATTAAGATATCTAGCTATAAGTTGATATCAGCTAGCAAGAGTTGTTAAAAGCATTATAAATACGGAAAGGCTCCCTTTAATCAGGAATATACATGTTTCGAAGCTAAGCTACCAAAAGCTATATTATATAAATCGAGTCCACTTAGTTTTTGAACACTATATTATTATACGAAATAAAGTTATAAACCTACAACGCCTAAATAAAAATACTTTTAAGAATAGTACAATGTATATTATTATCGTGCGAACCGATTAAAATGATAAAATTTTAATTTTTTATATTACTTACATATATAAATATATTTAAATATTTAAATTTTAATTATAATTAAACAAATATAAGAAATACTCTTAAATTTTATAATTTATTCAAAATATAATCCCGGTAAATTAAAACACGAATAAACGTTTAGATAATATATATATTTCGTTTAATTTGAAGATAATTTCATATTTTTTATATATTTTAAAAATTTAATATTAAAATTACCATTCTCTAAAAACTAAAAATAAGTTATTATAACCATTTTAAATTATATTAATGTTTTATAAGTAACGTAACACACAAGCTTACGGGAAGCACAAGTTTATGGGATGATTTTTTGATATATTTTAATTACTTAACTTTAATTAATTATTTTTTAATATTAATACTATGGAACGGCTTATAAAAAACGCAAAAATAAATTTAGCCGTTTAGGCTAAAAAACGAAACCCGAAATTTAATTACGCGACATTTAGTTGTATTTAGAGAGTTACCTATTTTACTTTATATGTACGATATATTAGTAAATCTTTTAAAATCGAAATTATCCTTAATTCGCAAAATTTAACGCCAACCGAAAAGGAATTAATTATCGAACGTATTCTTAATTTAAATACGCGAGCGTTTTCTGTCCGAAAGTAGTATGTTAACAATATAGCGATTTACTACTTGTGTAACGCGTTGTGAAACGTATTAGGGTTAACTAGGCGGCTAATTTTGTTCGACGGTAGCAAAAATTTAAAACTCGTTTAAATCGAAAAATAAATTATTAAAAGATTTTATGCAATAACTTAAAGGTATTTCGTAAATAGTTTAAGTTTATTCGGGTTATAATCGTAAAATACGATATTATAAAGGAAAATATTTATAATTTCGACGAAAAATTTTTTAATAAAGCTTTTTATAATAACTAACATAATTATTATTAATATTAAAAAAAGTAAAAACTTAAATAAAATAATTTAAAATAATATAAGTTATTAATTTTTAAGGTTAAGTTTTATCCTTATTTATTATTTTTTTCGGAAAAAAATATATTTTTCGTTAATTTGCCGATAACTTATTTTTACTTAATTAAAAAGTTACTATGAACGATAACAACTGGATCATAAATAAATTAAATTTTAAATAAATTTAATATTTCGATTAATATATTCGAACGCGTACGAAAAAATCGAAATGTTTTTTATTTTCGACGGTTACGAAAGTTATTATTTAATAAAATTTAAAATATTTTACATTAATTATGATATTATTACATTTTATATAGCTATGTATTTTATTTTTCTCTATTAAAACGTACTTATTTATTATATATTAAAAGTTTTATATAACGTTACATTACTTATATTATTAAGAAAAATTTTATTACCGGTTTCCGTAACGCGTTTAAAATTATTATAACGACCGATAATATTAAATCGGAATTCGCAAGAATGGAATTTATTTTCTTCGATTTTAATTTTATTTATATTAGCCATTCTTTTACTGACCTTTATTAATTCCGTTGTTTTCTTATTTATAAAATTTCCTGAGAATATTTTCGAAACAATTTGATAAAAACGTTATTTGTAAAAATAAATTAAGAATTACTAAGGTAATTTGCTGACAAAATAATTAAATTAGTTAATTTTTTAATAAAAAATAACTTAATGCTATTATACGAAAATAAATTTTTTTTTCAAAAGAAAAATGGCCTATTACGCGAAATAAATCATAGTTTTAATAAACGCTGGAAAATTAAAAATAACCGATTTTATAAAAAAAAATACTTATTAAAAAAACACGAAGCCTGCTGGCAACCACGCTTCAGAGAGTGAGGCTCTACGGGACTGAGATATACAATCTATCCTAAATCGTGAAACCACCGAGTAGTCACCGTGTTTCAAGATACTGGGTATAGTATCTATCGTGCGATTATATCGTGTAATGATTTTCGTATATTTAGCTCAGCCTGGAGAATATGGCTTGAACTTATTAGTATCTTGCATTAAAAAAACATAAGTTTTTATAATTACGAAAAAAGGTAATAGTAAATAATCGCAATTAATAATGGCCGAAAGTAATTATTGTAAAAAAGTTTAAGCGAAAAAACGGAAATATAGCATTTGTAGCAAGTTCGGACATAGTGCGCGTACTTATAAGAAGGATATAAAGGCGTTTAACGACGAAAAATCCGAATAGTTTGAATTAATCTATTATGCTATGATTATTTAATTCGAATTTATTATCACGATATGCCCAAAACCATCCCGTGAGCTTATGCATCCCGTAAGCTTATGTGTTACGTTACTTTACCTTATAGTAAAGCTTTTATTTTCGAAGTTTAATAGCTATATTATTTTTTATATTAAGTTGAAAAATATTAATTTAAAATCGATGTTATAATTTAAATATCTAAAAAAAAGTAAATTCATAATTACACTTTATAATATAACAAAATATTAATATAAAACTTATCTTAAAAAATGTAATTATATAATATATATATATAATTTAATTAATATAAAAATAAATACATTTTAGAATATATTTTAAAAAATATTTTAAAGACATTATAAAATAACTATATTATTTTTATTATAACGTCTTAGATAAACAGTTTAGATAGACAGGGAGTTTGGATGATTTTTATCATTTCGTAATAATAAATTTAAATACCTTAATAATAATATATCGTATTAATTAAAATTAATCGTTTTTTTTCACTATACGTATTTACAATTTTATTATATGTACGCGCATTATATCCGGGCTTGCTGTAAATGCCATATTTCCGTTCTTTCGTTCTAACCTTTTTACGACGATTACCTTTAGCTATTATTAGTTATATTTTTCTATTACCCTTTTGTATTGGCTAGGAAAGCTTATTTTCTATATATAATAAATATCTCTTTTTTTTGAAAAATGTTTTTTTTTAAAATATAATTCGTTTCTCGTAATTAAGTAACTTTTTTTCGAAAAAAGTAATTTCGTATAAAAATAACATATTATCTTTTATTAAAAAATTAACTAATTTAATAATTTTTGTCAGCCAGTTATCTTAGTAATTTTTAATTCTTTTTTATAAATAACGTTTTTATTTTGTTACTTTTTAAAGATTTTTATAAGCGGAAAACGAATATAACTGACAGAAGTTAACGGGGAAATGGTTAGCGTAAACATAATTAAAGAAATTTCGAATTCGGAAAAAACAGTAATAAAATCGAATAAAATAAAATTAGTCTTCGCAAATCCGGATTTAATATTATCGAACGTTATAATAATTTTAAACGCGTTGTAAAAGCCGATAGAAAAAGTTTTTTTAATAATATAAATATAATAACGTCGTATTAAATTTTCGATATATAACGAATAAACGCGTTTTTTAAAAAATAGGTTAAAAGGTTAAAATTTATACGAAATATTCGCGGGTATATAAAATATAATAATATTTTAATTGGTATAATATTTTTCAAATTTTATCGAATAGTAAATGTCGTAATTGTCGAAAATCAAAAAAACCTTTCGATTTTTTCGTACGCGTTCGAATATATTAATCGAAATATTAAACCTAGTTTAAACTTACTTTGTTCGTTATTTAATTATTATTATTTAATACGATTGTCTAACCGGTTATTAATAATAAATTATTACGGAATTAAAATTTAAGATACTTTTTTCTTATTATAATAAAAAATAATAATATAATTTAATTATTATATTTTTATTAAATTTATTTCAATTTTTCACGTTTTTTAATATTAGTAATTACTATATTCGTTATTATAAAAAATTTTATTAAAAGTTTAATTTCGTCGAAATTATTAATATTTTTTTTATAAAACCGTATTTTACGATAATAACCAGAATACGTTCAAATTATTTACGAAATATTTTTAAATTTTCGTATATAATTTATCAATAATTAATTTTTCGATTTAAACGCGTTTAAAATTTTAATTACCGTTTAATAAAGTTCGACGTTTATTTATTTTTAACGCGTTGTATAACCTATTAAGTAAGTAATATATTAGCTATATTTTTAATATATTAAAGCCGGATAAAAAATATTCGTATATTTAAGTTAAGAATTCGGTTGATAATCGATTTTTTTTTTCGGTCGGCGTTAAATTTCGCAATTTGAGTATATAATCGTTTTAAGAAGATATATCGGAATATCGTATTTGTAAAGTAAAACGGGTAACTTTATATATATAATTAAATCTTACATAATTAAGTTTCGGGTCTCGTTTTTTAGCCTGAATAATTAGGTTTATTCTCGTTTCTTTTATAAGGCGTTCCATATTATTGTTGTTAAGAAATGGATAATTAAAGTTAGATAATTAAAATATATCAAAAATCATTCAAACTACTTGTCCATCTAGATTACTTATCTAGCACGTTAGTTATATTTGTAATTACTTATATACTTATATTTTTTTAATGTAATACGACTCATAGGTATTATGTTTTTAACGTTTTACATCATTTAACCTAATTCAATTTGCTGTTCGGAAACTGAGTGGATCCGATTTGTACCTACTAATGCATGTTACCCCAATTAGCACACCTCAACTCTCTGTCACAATTAACAAACCTTTCTGTTCAGTTTTGGAAGACGCGGGGAGACAGCCTCGTATAAGCATGTTGTTTTCTTCTTTGAATCATTATTGATCTGCATCAACCTCAGATACTTCTCATACAACGACTCTGGGGTGTGGACACGATCGAGGCGCAGGGACGAAGGGTGATCTATGAAGAGGCCATGTTCTGATAAGATAGTAGGCTTGAGGCGCCTCGCTCGAGGTGCCTAGCCCTTAGTAAATATGATATAATATCAAAGCTCTCAACTCATTCAACATTATTCTTAACAGAAGCCCATGAGCACCGTCGACAAACAATGCACCCTTTGTGACGCTCGGTCCTATCCTACAAAGATCAGGCTCATCCCACTCGGCCCATCAGGGGGCAGATTGGTTGTGGTCGTACTCCGACCAAACTGTGTCATGTCTCACCATCACGCCCTCCAGGGGGTAGCTTTCAGTGTTCGTGTACGCCAACCCATCATTCCCTCGGCTGCTGCTGACGTTGACGTGATATGTTCTACGGTAGGCGGCTGGGTTGAGGGCATCTTCACTGTTGGCAAGTCGCTCGAACGAGCCATTACCTTCGCTAAACTGCCTCCGGTGCGATACCTTGCCAGCCGAAGTGGCGCCGCTTCCACTGACGGGCGTTCCCTTGGACGGGGCGCTGGGGTGGCTCTTGAGCGGGTCGCCGTATCGCAGCTTGCGATAAATGGGCACCAGCGTTGGCAGACACGCGCCGATAACGGCCACGTAGATTTCGACCACGGTCGCGACGCCCGAGACGACGAATTGCTCTGCTCCGGTCAGTGCGCGGCCTTCGATGCCCTACTCCCCAGCGCGACTTACTCGTGAAGTTATTAATACCCTCGTTGTAGATGAAAGCCGTGGAGATTGTGCGGACCAGACTGGCAGCGAAAGCTCTGAGGCAGCTCGGTCAGCCATGACGTCCAGGGCGGCATCCATGATAGAGCAGGATCACAGAAAGACTTACATTCCACCCAGAAGGAAGACACAGCAGATATTGATCTTCCGCCGCGTCGTGGTATGCAGCTTCGTGACCTCGTGAATGGGCAGGGTCAAGGTAAAGAAGTCAATGATAGTGTTGGCTATCGAGTTGCCTAGGAAGCAGAGGATCGGGTCGAGACATTTTGTTGTCGGCAGCGCCTGAAGCTCTGTAAACCAGAAGGCCTTCAGGGGCCGACATTGCACGAAGTCCAGTATAGTTATGGCAATGCACCAGGCGATGCACATTGAACCGAGGATCTTGCAGCCCAGCTTCACCGTTCGAGTCGGAAAGATGCGCCAGTAGAAGGCCAGCACGGATAGCTTTATCAGAGGAGAGCTATATGTGTAGGCGATTTCTCCCACAAAGAGGGACTACTCGCTTCCTGTCAGCAGCCACCATAAACAGGGGTAGGTCGGTGCCCAAACCTGGAACAGGATAACAACAGAGTATGGATCCTCGGTCGCAGTTATCCTCATATCTCGCCCGATTCCCCCACCCAATACACCGACGCAACTACCTGCCATGAGGACATGATGGGTGATAAGGGCGGCCAGACACAGATAGTCGTCGAGACCGAAAGGTAGGCGGGGCAGTCTCCTTGCCCAGAACCGCAAGACGACGATGACGCTGGCGAGGAACGCGAGGATGTTGACGCTGATGACAATGCCAGGGCCGCTATCCGAGTAATCCAGCGGCGGCTGAATCGTTGACGGGTCCACCGACGACATTCTCTGAGTTTGTGATCTGTTGGCTTGGAAAACCAATCGCGACGCTCAAATGGTGGGAAAAATAGGGAATGGGCGAATGGCCATAGGCCATAAAGAATTGTTGCGAGACAAAGGCTTTTCAGTTTGGGCTTACGGTGGCGGAGGAATCCCGCCCACCCTCCCCGGTGTCTAGATCATACGGCATCAAGCTGAAAGGCTCCGGCTTGTAGAGAGTGCCGAGAGGTCTTATTGTCGGGTAACACAACCGTCACAGGTATAAATAGGCTGGACCCCTCATCAGGAAAAGTATGGATAGCAGGATGAGCATGCGGGGGGGCCTGGTCTCAGGCGTGATTGGTGGCTCGGCCGTATTAAGGTACCATTGAAGGGATTCATCATGTACACTCGGGTCGGAGGTCTCCTCTAAAGTCCCTGCACGAAAAAGGCAGATAGGATGCCCCATGTCTGTGCGACGGGACAAAGTGAAGGAATTGTCATGTTGCAGTCGGCCGCTTATTTTTCAACAAAGCCGTGGCTACTACCTTGTCGCAGTACGCATATGCAGTACAGGACCCCTGAAAGGCTCCAGCCAACCCAGCCTACCGAGTACGTACCCGAGGCATTGTCGGTGGCCATCTGCGTGGGAAGCAAAGGTGGTGGTCTATACTTGTACACCGAGGCTTCATGGTGTCATGCACATCTCCCCTTCTTTTTTCTTTCTCGCTCCTTTTCCTGGTAGCTAGATACACCAATGCAAACGAATGTCTTGATTGACACGGGTACTACTGCTTTCCCTACCTCCGTGGATGTAAAACGCACATCATATCATATCTTTCACCGGTTGCTACCCAGTATCCGAACTCAGGCCTCCCCATCCATGAAGGGGGTTACGTTCCCACTTTAAACGAGGTCGAAGTAGATCATTCCTGAGCGTCTATCGTCGTGGTATCACGGCATCAGTTCGAGCAACATGGCGAGCCGGGACAGACATCCTCTGCTGTCCTACCAACCGCTGAAACTCCTGTTCCAGCTGTCGTATATCGTCATAGTCATCCCACGCCTGCCCTACTATATCGCCGTAGCCCTGATCCCCTCCTGGAGGCCACATCCGACATGGAGCGCCAAGCAGACCTTCATGACCCGCGTTGCTTACCCACTGCTGGATGCCACTTCTCGCATTGGGATTACAGAGACGCTCACCTTGGAGAATGGTAAGGAGGGCGAGAGGTTTCAAACCATAGCACCGTCCACCTCGGACGTCTACAAAGGACCGCTGGCATCTAAAACCACCAAACCCGCGACGATTGGAGGGACCTGGTTCCCGCGTGCTCCCGGCGCAGACGTAACTTCAAAGACCGTCGTCCTCTACCTCCACGGAGGGGCCTTCATCCAAGGTGATGGGCGGGACGCGCAATGCGGGTCCATTGCGAAGAAACTGCTCGAGAAAGGGGGCGCGGACGCCGTCTTCTCCCTGCAATACCGCCTCTCCGGGTACGGGGCCGTGAACCCGTTCCCAGCCGCACTGCAAGACGCGCTGTCCAGCTATCTCTTCCTCCTGAACGAGCTCCACGTTCCGGCGCGCCAGATCGTCCTAGCCGGTGACAGCGCCGGGGCCAACCTCGCGACGGCCCTGCTGCGGTACCTCCACGAGTTCGGAGCCGCGATCAGCGCCCCTGCCCCTAGGTGTGCCGTGCTGCTTTCGCCGTGGGTCGCGCCCTTCGAGTACCACACGGCGGGGAACCCGCACCGTGGCACCGACTTCATCCCCTCGTCGTATCCGGCCTGGGGCGCGCACGCGTACGCGGGCAGCTGGCCCGACGCCGCGTCCGACCCATACATCACGCCGCTGGGCAACCCGTTCCCGACGCCCGTGCCCATATTCGTGAATGCGGGCTCAGCCGAGCTGTTCTTCGAGCGCATCACGCGGTGGGCGGATGAGATGCGCGGGGTCGACGGGAACGTGGTGGAGTTGCACCACGAGCAGGCCGCGGTCCACGATACGTTCTTGGTGTGCGAGCTGCTGGGTTTCGAGGAGAGCGCCTGGGACGTTGCGGCGAAGATCGGGGAATTTGTGCGCAAGTTCTAGTAGTTGTTCAAACTGTTTCGCACAGTGCTAGTATATAATAATCATCACGGCGGTGAAATAGAGAGTTTACTTTAACTTCCAAGGTTATGGTCCTACGACTACGACTCTATCAGTGCGCAGGGTTCTACGGTTCACGTCGCGAACGGCCCAGTCTGCAATTGCGCTACTGCCATTGCTACCTGACTCAGATGTGCATCGGAAGTACTTGCAGCAAATTGGGAATCCCACCGCTCGTGTTGCGAAGGGGAGTCCGGAGCATCAGCTACCGCATCCGAAAGGGCTTACTGCCCCATTTCATTATTGGTCTTAGAAAACATGGGACCCTATACGCTACTTATAAAAAAATTACAAAAACGTTTAACGAAAAAAAATCCGATTAATTTTAATTAATGCGATATGTTATTATAAAGTTATTTAAATTTATTATTACGAAGTACTAAAAAGGCTCTCGCTTATATATATCGTTCGCTTATATTTATAATACGTTATATTAAAACTAATAAATTTTTATTATTATAAAATGCTAAAAAGTGTTTCCCTCGCTTATATATCTCGTTCGTATATATAAGACGTTATAAAATTTTACCTTTTTTCTTAGTTAATTAATTAAAATCGAAATTTCCTTTTTATTCTATGTAAATACGTGCTGGGACCAGACTTCTGTCCTCTTATTGTAATAATGGGTACCCACGAAGACCCATGGGTCCTCATGTGTCACTTACGGGTACCCATTCTCTCGCCCTAGCACCGTGGTCAACAACATCTCGGCGGCCCGCATCGAGGAGGGCCATTTCTAGCATTTAGAGCAGAAGCAAAACGGGGGGACACCCTGGGTATCGGTGTATCTCTACATTCACCGTAGAGCGGCGAGGCTGAGATCGTTGTCATGTCCGTATCGAAAGATTCGCGCATAGGCTACTGGAGTTGTCGGATGCTGTACACATGTGGGGTTAAATGCCGGGAGAACAATTTTGGTCAGCACCAAACGTGCAACAAGAGCACGAGACTTTAGTCATCCATCAATCTTCACGTCAGGGGAGTGGCTACTAGGTCGCTCATTGTACCCTGTCATTGGTCAATCAACAGAGGGTAGAGTTGGTAGCTTTCGCAACTATCTGCTGAATTGCATGATTCTAATGGCTCCTCGGAGCGGAAGATTTAGACTTCATAGTGGTTTCGCTTCCAAGATCCCTACCCATCTTCGGCTTTCATCACCGCTGTTATGGATGATACGGATACAGACTCGGGGATCCCGCCTATAAGCACTTTCATAACTCGCCTCAGGGACACGCGATCCCAGGATCCGCAGTCGGCCCAATCACAGCCGATCTTTTACCGCAATCTCGAAGAAGTGCTCGACGTGCGCCGCTCCTCCAGTCTCTACTACTCCATCGTGGAGAACGCGTGGCAGGCCGGCGACGCGGCGGACTTCTCCTCGGGCGACATCCTGTCTCTGGGCAGAAGCGATGCGCGGCGGGCCGAGTTCCTCGCCGAGCTAGCGCGCCACCCGAATTTCAGCACCGGGTCGAGCGGCGTGCGCCTCATGGACGGCAACTACACGTATCTGGAGCAGGCGGAGCGGGACATCGCGGCCTTCCACGGTGCCGAGGCCGGGCTGATAGTGGGCTCCGCCTTCGAGGCCAACGTCGCCGTTTGGACCGCAGTGCCACGGCCGGGCGATGTCGTCGTGTACGACGCCCTGGTGCACGCGAGCACGCACGAGGGCATCAAGCAGAGCCTGGCTATGGAGAAGTTTGAGTTCCCACACAACGACGTCGAGGGCTTCCGCAGTGTGCTGCTCGAGGTCCTCGAGACCCAGAGATTGGTCCGCCAGGGGAAGCGCTCGATCCTCGTCGCGGTCGAGTCCATATACAGCATGGACGGCGACGTGTGTCCGCTGCAGGAGCTCGTCGACGTTGCTCACGAGGTCTCTGGCGGGCAGGGCAACATCCAATTCGTGGTGGACGAGGCACACAGCGTTGGAGTCATTGGGCCCAAGGGTGCGGGACTGGTCTGCGAGTTGGGCTTACAAAAGGATATCGCGGTGGTGGTGCACTCGTATGGTAAGGCGATAGGCGCTACTGGAGGTACGTCTGTGCCCATCTCTACATGCATTTGGGCATTCGGTACTCATGGCTTCAAATATTGTAGCGATCATTCTTGGAAACAAGATAATTAGAGGCGCACTGGCGAACTTTGCACGGTCTGTCATATACACGACTTCGCCCTCCTTTCCGTTCGTTGCCGCCATCAAATCCGGGTACACATTGCTCGAGGCTGGGCATACAGAAGAGGTAAGCAACCCCTCAACCCCGAGACTTTCGTCAACGTACTTGGTAGCCATGAAATCCCAACATTGTCTAGGCACAAGAACACATCCAAGATCTCGCGAGGCTATTTTTCGAGTCACTCACATCGCACCCTACCTGGCTAGCAGCGCGAGAGAGGGGCCTCCTCCGCGTGCCACTCGCGGACGGCTGGGAGGACCGCCCCTTCCTCGCGCACATCGTACCCATCTCGACCCGCCCGAAGTATACCTGGTGGCTCTACTTCCACCTCCTAGCCCTATCCTTTTGCGTCTTTCCGGTGGAACACCCCGTCGTACCCCTCGGCCAGGGCCGACTCCGAGTCATACTCCACGCCTCCAATACTGAGGACCAGGTGCAGCGGTTCGTCGATGCGGTCTTTGCCTGGGTGGAGGAGATGATTGAGATTGAAGACGGTAAAACGGCAGAAACGGTGTCGCATGCTGCAAGGCGGGTGTATGCATGGATGAGACGGGAAAAGTTGACAGGATACGGGATGGCGTAGGGTTGCACTGCATGGCAGGGTCCTCCCCTCTTACGCGAGATGTGGTTCTTAAACTAGCCTCGCAGGTACCCCATGCCATCGTATGTTAACTCAGCTGCAGTCTCCAGTTTACCCCAAGCGAACTATGCACATTGCAATATCCATTGTTATGCTGATTCGCCGACTACGGGAGGATGCAGCGGAATGGGCAATTAAAGGGCCACGCTTCATTCGGCATGTGGTATTCCCTTGAATTCTGGGTGTGATGGCATCTGCCATTCCTGCTGCGACCTTCTTCACTGAGAAAGCTTATCAGGACTCCCTAGGAAAAACCTTGACAGCTTGGTGTCGGTATGCGCCCAGGCGGAACAATTGTTACCCATTGGCTGTGGTCCATGTCCATGGATATTGCTCTTCACCGCCCTGTCTTGGTATCTGTAATACAGGTTAGGGGCGAGATTTTCGATCCCGTCATGCAGGCTCCAGCTCTGTAGAAGGATCTTGCGGTTTCGTTGGAGATCATACGGTATTCCCGTCCAGGCATCGGTGGTACGACATGCCATCTTAATATTTCTTGCGCGTCAACGTTTCATGTGTATACCAATTCCCGTTATATTCCCATTCTGTAGCTATGCCTTGGATAGCCCCGAGGCCAAAGTACCGATACTCATACAGCATTGGAACTTCTCGGTCATCGAATGCCAAGGACAAGTGTCATTGGTCCTCCGACGTACCTATGCTCGCTCCTTTAGCTGTACTGTTCTTAGCGTACGTTGCAAGAAACCGGACGGGCGGACTCTGATCGTACCTATCAAGCAGGCATGGTTGTAGCTGACCCACCCTGACCGTTGGATGTGGTTCGTGACGGCATGTCATGATCATGCAGTTCAGTGGGATTTGGGAGCTTATGTATATCGTGCGCCTGTCTTGGGGCCTATGCCAATGTGGCTGGAACTGGTGTTTCCTGACACTCGGGCGGGGACCAATTGTCAATGCTTTATGTCTTCACTGCATGTTGGATAAGGCTGCAGCAGTGCGTACCTTGCTTCTTGACCTTGTCTTCAGCTTCGACCTTGAGCACGCTGGCGCGTTAGCTGGTACATAACCCTCTTTGCCGTCCAGGTGGCAAATCACCCTCCCGCTGAGCTAGTCGTCGCCCGGGAGCCCAGCGCCATGGAGCCGATAGCTATTACTGGCTTCTCTTTCAGGTTTCCGCAAGGAGCCGAGGATGAGGCCAGCTTCTGGGATATGCTGGAGAACGGCAGAAATGTGATGACAGAGTGGCCGGAGTCACGGGCCAACATCGACGCTTTCTATCGCCAGAGCTCCACCATAGACAATACAGTACGCTTGCTTAGATCACCTTCCAGTGCAGTGGAAGGAGCGAGAACTGACACGACGACCAGTTGTCTTCCAGAGGAGGGCACTTCATCCGGGGAGATCCAGCTGCTTTTGATGCCCCTTTTTTCTCCATTACGTCCAAGGGTAAGCAAAGGCTAATAGAGAGTCCTATCCAACGTGCTGAAGAAAGAAAAGAGGCAGCATCAATGGACCCGCAACAACGCTGGATGCTGGAGACTGCGTATCGGGCTATGGAAAATGGTACGGCTCCCTCTTCTAACATTGTATCACCCCTATTCCTGTGACTTACGATGGGCAGCCGGCATCCCAGCAGAGAAGGCCGCGGGAACGGACACTGCAGTGTTTGCCGCGTCGATGGCGGACGACTACGCGAAGATCATCTACAAAGACCCAGACGAAGCCCCGACGAACACCTCCAGTGGTACTTCGCCTTCTATCTTGGCTAATAGGCTGAGCTGGTATTTCGATCTCAAAGGACCAAGTATACAGCTGAACACAGCTTGTTCCTCAAGCATGATTGCCACAGATCTTGCTTGTCAGTGCCTACGAAGCGGACAAAGCTCAATCGTATGATACGTATCGGGACTGAGGTATCAGAAGAGAATGCTAATACGGTGGCTAGTCGCTGGTGGCGGGATCTAATGTACTCCTGACTCCTGAGGGATCCCTGAACATGGAGAACATGAGCCTCCTATCGCCAGATAGCCGTTGCTACAGCTTCGACCATCGCGCAAATGGATACGCCAGAGGGGAAGGGGTGGCGGTACTCGTTCTCAAGAGGCTCAACGACGCTATTCGAGATGGTGATATGATTCGTGCTGTCATCCGGGCCTCTGGTTCGAACCAAGATGGCCACACGCCGGGGATTACACAACCGAGCCTCGCTTCCCAGGAAGATCTGATTCGAAGAGTATACAGGAGCTGCAGCCTTGACTTCAAATCGACGAGATATGTAGAGGCCCACGGTATGTGTATCACCCGGATGGAGAGAAGCCCTCTGATAGAGAATGACCAGGCACCGGCACTCAGCTTGGAGACTTGACCGAGGCTAAGGCTCTTGGTCGGGTGTTTAGAACTGCCCGTTCTCCCAAGGAACCGCTGTATATGTAAGTCATCATTTCTAAGTATGTCCTGGTATGCTTCTCTGATTGCAAGATCAGTGGCTCCGTGAAAGCCAGCATAGGCCATCTGGAGGGTGCTAGCGGCCTTGCCGGCATTTTGAAGTCCATTATGATCCTTGAGAGAGGAGTCATCCCGCCGAATGCGCTGTTCGAGAGCTGGAACCCAAAGATTAACGCTAAGTTCAACCATTTACAGGTACGGCTACTCCTCGCGCATCATCTTAGGGGAATGCTG
Organism: Monosporascus sp. GIB2; assembly: GCA_004155935.1. Classification (NCBI taxonomy): domain Eukaryota; kingdom Fungi; phylum Ascomycota; class Sordariomycetes; order Xylariales; genus Monosporascus; species Monosporascus sp. GIB2. Next base: position 32,812 of record QJNV01000068.1, on the reverse strand, counting down.
AGTGTTTCAAGGTTCCGACTTCGTGTATCCCGTGGCCAACCGCTGGCCTGCGCCGGATTTCGGTCAACTCCTTCGGCTTCGGTGGATCTAACGGTCACATCATTATGGATGACGCGTTCCATACACTCGAAGTTCTTGGTGTTAGCGCGCTGGTTCATACACCAGCTTCGTTATTGAGCCCAGTCTCGATACATAACCAACAGGAGTCGAATGGGGCGACAGGCGGTCATAGAACAAACGAAGAACCTATTGATATTGAATATGTGAGCAGGGTAGCACAAAATGGAGAACTCAGACATGAGGACCAATTCGGAATCCTTCGCCGGGAAGACGGTTCGAAGAAAGAGGCGAAGAACCGCTCGGTCAATGGCTTCAATACTGCCTGCAATGGCTCTCTCGAGAACGACACCTCGAACATTCCCCAAGCCACAAGCGAAGATATTGCGCTTGAAGCTTCCAAAGCTTCGCCCAAATGCCGACTCCTTATATGGTCTGCGAAAGACGAGGCCGCGCTGAAACGAATGCTGCAGGGTTACAGTAAATATTGCGAGGAACATGCAAGCTGTCCAGACAGTTTCATAGGACCTCTCGCCTACACACTTTCTGCCCGACGAAGTCTTATGCCATGGCGGTCCTTCGCCGTTGTGAGCAATCAAGCACCTTCCGACATCATCAAGTTTTCCCCGTCCAAGTGTGTGCGAGCGTCCCGGGAGCACGGTCTAGCTTTAGTCTTCACTGGCCAAGGTGCTCAATACGCGAAAATGGGGTTGGACTTGCTCGTGTATCCCGTTTTCCACGCCATACTATCCCGTGCGAGCACCATTTTTCGTGAGTTGGGAGCCAATTGGTCGCTATTTGGTAATAAAGAACCAGTACTCCTTTTTATCCGTCGTTGATGGCCAGCCATGCTAATATGAGGTGGAACAGATGAACTCGGGCACCCGGAGAGAATCCATTCACCGCAAATGAGTCAACCGCTGTGTACTGTTCTCCAGATAGCTCTTGTTGAGCTCCTACGGGAATTCGGTGTCGTTCCGGACGCTGTTATCGGACACTCGTCTGGAGAGATTGCGGCAGCGTACACCATCGGTGCGCTTACTCTTGAATCCGCGTGTAAAATCGCCTATCATAGAGGAAGACTGGCCCAACAGCTGGTTGCGCCAACGCCAAATTCTGGTGGTATGATGTCTGTAAATATTCCGGAAGCGCATGTAGACGCCTACCTGGAAAAGGTCTCCCTCAGCGCACATATCTCTGTGGCCTGTATCAACAGCCCGTTTAACGTAACTCTTTCCGGAGATGAAGCCGCTATCGACAAAATGCAGAAGCATTTAGAGAAGGACGAAATTTTCGCCCGAAAACTGAAGACGGGTGTGGCCTATCACTCGCCTGCCATGCTGAAAATCTCCGAGGAATACCTTTCATGTCTAGGCTCACTGGAGCCGCGGGTACCGAACAACGACAGTATCCTCATGGCTTCATCCGTTACCGGCCAAAAGATTCCCGCCGCCGCCATGTCACAAAGCCAGTACTGGGTTAACAACCTGGTTTCGCCTGTGCGGTTCGCCGACGCGCTCCAGTATCTCGCCTTAGCAGCACCCAAGGTTGACGGTCTGAAGACAATATCTAGTTATATCGAAATCGGACCACATGGGGCGCTCAAGCGACCTATTAGCGATACACTAAGCGAGGTCAGCGGGAGTAAGGGCTTCAGATATTTACCTATTTTATCCAAGTTCGACTCGCCTGTAAAAACTAGTTTGGAGGTAGTTGGCCAGCTGTTCGTCCATGGCTACCCAGTATCCGTCACAGCCGCCAATCAACAACATACCGGCGTTTATGAAAGGCCGTTCCTCGTGGATACGCCAGAATACCCCTTCAATCATTCGCAGCTGCATTGGCACGAGACCAGGCTAAGCCGGGACTGGCGGCTTCGCAAAGCCGTTCCACGAACCCTTCTGGGAGTGTCTGTAGCGGATTGGAACCCGCTGGAACCCCGATGGCGGAAGATACTGCGCATCGCAGAGGTCCCCTGGCTCGGTGACCACGTCATTGGCGAGAACGTTTTGTTCCCGGCGACAGGGTCAATAATTATGGCGCTGGAAGCGGTGCGACAGATGGCTCACTCGCACCAAACCATCACGGGATATCGCATCAAGGAAGCAACCTTTATGAAACCTATCGTGGTCCGAGCTGAAAGCGACACCGAAGTAGTCACGCATTTGCGTCCGCTTCAACAGGCGTATGAGAAGGCAGCCCTCCGCTTCGAGGTCCGGTTATTCACGGTCGTTGATGGCTACTGGAGTGAGTGTTTCAAGTCTACAATCCACATCGAGTATAAGGAGTCCCCGAATGAAGTGGACGGCGCCCAGGAGGCTCATATAGCTGCACAAATGCTGGCCCGTGACTATGCTCACGCCAAAGAGAAGTCCGTAACGCAAATCAGCAAGCGCGATTTCTACAAGTGGCATCACGAACAGGGTTTGAAGTATGGTGATGCCTTTTCCCTAACCGAGGGCATCTGTTGGGATGGCGACGAACTTGCTGTGGCGCATGTCAAGGTAGAGCCTCCAATTGAACCATACGAGGGCGTTGTCCATCCGGCCGTATTAGATGCGGCCTGCCAGGTGTGTTACGTGGCGCCGTCGGACGGGATGTCCAAAGAGATCCCGACTACCATTCCGTATAGAATCCGCGATGCTTGGATATCGGCAACAGGGTGGCAGTACCCACGGACTCGTCTGGTCCGAGTGTTCACAAGGTCTAAACTCAAGCCTATTGGCGCGGGTATCGAATGCTCTATCGAAGCCCTGTCAGATGATGGATTGCCACTTTGTAGTATCGAGAAGTTCGATATGCTGCCTATCATGGGCAATGAGTCCAGCGATGACTGCATAAGAAAGCTGCTCCACCGCATCGATTGGAAACCACAACTATCTCTGCTCAGCTCGGACCAGCTTCGTTGCTATTGCCATGTTGATCATGCTGTAGTCGACGAACGCTCTGCGGCAGACTATTTTCGTGAACTCGACAAGATTCTGCGGTCGGTCTTTCGACACAACCTGGGTCGGGTGCTGGAAACAGAATGGGTGAAAGCACCCCCGCACATGGAGAAGTACGTTTCATTTATGAAAAGTCGGCTACAGAAGATGCAAAACGAACCTTTCGAGATGACCAGTGAAAAGGCCTTGAATGGCAGGCTAGAAGAGCTGAGAGCCAGCAGACCTTCGTGGAGAATGTTCATCGAAATCGCCCAGAGCCTGCTCTCAATCGTACGCGGAGACACCGACGCCTCCGAGCTTCTCTTGTCAACATCACTTGCGCAGGATTTCTACGAGGATTTGTTCGGTCGTTTCCTTGACCACAGACTCATATCCTACTTGCGGCTCGCAGCCCATGAAACCCCTGCCCTGAGGATCCTCGAGGTCGGTGCCGGTTCAGGTGCCATGACTAACCTCGTACTGTCGATCCTCGAGCAGGTTGAAGAGAGTACAGGGGGTATTGCATTCTGTGAATACGTCTACACCGACGTATTTGACTCGTATCTTGAAAAAGCCCGCGAGCGGTTCGCGAAGCACCAAAGCCGCATGACTTTCAAGCCCCTGGACTTCGAGCGAAATATCACGGCACAAGGGTTCCAACCCGCAGGCTTCGATATGATTCTGGCGGGAGATGTCCTTCACTCCGCTAGAAACTTATCAGCCATGCTCCAAGGTCTCCGACGCGCGTTGAAGCCGGGCGGCCACCTGATCTTTTGCGAAAATACTGTCCCGGATTGCTTCGCGATAAGCTTTGCGTTTGGCATCTTGCCGGATTGGTGGCGCAGCGAGGATGAGTACCGCGCACGGGGACCAATAATGACGGAGCCAGAGTGGGACACTGTGCTCAGGGAGAATGGGTTCTCGGGTAATGACCTGGTTATTAGAGACTATGAAGACGATGCCGCGCATCATGCCAGCATCATCGTCTCTACTGCTTCTCATCTCTCCCAGGTAGCAGGCGAGAGTGCTAGAACCTTGTTGGTCGTGCGCGAAGACGACCACTGCCAGAATAACGTGGCCTTCTCCTTGGCAGAAAGCACATTCAACTCGCCGGGACACCAGCCACTCATTGTCCCTCTTACCAAGTTAACAGATACGCAGGTGGGCCCTACAGACTACGTGGTGTTCCTCGCTGACTTGGGTAAATCCCTGTTGGCCGAGATCTCTGAACCGATGTTCGACTTGATCAAAAATTTGGTACAACGGTCGGGGAACTTACTCTGGGTTACCTCTGGTGAGACAAGCACCGATCCAGGTTCGAGTCCATACCCCTACGCCGGCATCAAAGACGGCTTCCTGCGCACGCTGCGTGCAGAGTTTAACAGCAAACGCATCATCTGTCTTTCCCTGGAAGACATCGCTCCGGATACCACCGACTGCATTTCGCAAATCTCGAAGGTCTTCGCGTCTGCTTTTGGGAACTCTTCGCCAGAAGTCGAATACCTTGTTCGGAGGGGCCAGATCCTGACTGGCCGGCTCGTCGAGGACGCCCATCTCAACCACGAGCTCTCTTCGTCGATCCGACCGGAGACCAAAAGCTCGCCTTGGCTTCCAGGCCCTCCCTTGAAGCTTGATATCGGGAGCCGTGGGCTACTTAACACACTTCATTTTAGGGAAGATGCCGACTACTACGAGAACCTCGGCCCCACGGACGTCGAGATTGAGGCCAAAGCCTGGGCGGTCAACTTCCGCGACGTCTTCAGCGCTCTGGGTCGGCTGGAGGAACCTGGGTTCGGCTCTGACTGCGCCGGCATTGTGACGCGAGTCGGGCTGCAGTGCGAATCCGTACGGCCTGGGGACCGCGTCTGCATGTGCGTAACCGACTGCATGCGCATGTATCCCCGTGGCGACGAACGGGCCGTTATCAATATCCCGCCCTCGGTCTCGTTCGAGGAGGCCTGCGCGGTGATTAATCCAGCGGTGACTGCATGGTATTCCTTGGTCGAATTGGCGCGACTAGGCCAAGGAGAGAGGGTCCTGATCCACGCAGCGTCAGGGGCAACCGGCCAGCTAGCCCTCCAGATCGCGCAGATGGCCGGCGCAGAGGTGTTTGCAACAGTCGGTCACCACCACAAGAAGCAGCTGCTCATGGACCAATATGGCATCCCCGCCGACCACATCTTCTACAGCCGGAGCAACAACCCCACCTTTGCCAAGAGCATTATGAGAATGACCAACGGCTATGGCGTGGATGTGATCCTGAATTCGCTCGTGGGTGAGGGCCTGCGCGCATCATGGGAGTGCATTGCTCCCTACGGGCGATTCATTGAAATAGGGAAGACTGATATCAACGCAAATTCGTCTCTGCCAATGGCCTGTTTCGCGAACAACGCGACTTTCACCGCAGTCGATATCCGTCATATGTTCTTGCACAGGAAACAGTCGGCAAAGGAGCTGTTGCACAAAACCATGGCCATGGCTGGCGACGGCAGCATCCATTATCCGAAGCCTTTGCATGTTTACGGTGTTGGCGCCGTGGAGGATGCGTTTCGCTACATTCAGAGCGGGAAGAATTCGGGGCGTGTCATCATTCGGATTGACCCGTCTACTGAGGTCCAGGTATGTACAATCTTGTCCCTCGCTATCACCTTCTTTTCCCGTCATGTTACGGGACTGATGCATTCCAGAAACATCTGATCACCCGCCGAACCTGGAGATTCGACGAGGGTGCCTCCTATCTAGTTGCGGGAGGGCTTGGTGGAATCGGGCGATCAATACTCAAATGGATGGCTTCAAAGGGTGCCAAAAATCTGATAGTTCCGTCGAGGTCAGGCTCGGCGTCTGATGCAGCTGCGAAGATTGTGAGCGAACTCCGAGAGCAAAACATCAGAATTATAACACCCAAGTGTGACGTTGCTTCATGGGACTCGCTTTCCCAAGCACTCGAGGAATGGGGCAAGACGATGCCCCCTGTTCGAGGATGTATCAATGCAGCAATGGTTCTGAACGTAAGTTTCCAGCTATCTTTTCCCTCGTCTCCTATTCTGACAATGCCCTTTCAGGATTCCGTGTTCGAGAATATGTCTCACGCACAATGGGACCGCACTATCCGCTCCAAAGTCGTGACCTCTTGGAACCTTCACAGTCTCCTCGCCGATCTGGATTTTATGGTCCTCCTCTCCTCTGTCTCCGGCATCGTCGGCAACCCCGGGCAGGCCAATTACGCCGCCGGTTGCACGTTCCAGGATGCCCTAGCTCGGTACCGCACACGCCACGGCCGAAAAACGACGTCCATCGATCTCGGCGTCATGCGCACGATCGGGGTCGTCGCCGAGACCAAATCCCTACAAAAACGCTTGGAAGATGGCGCGCAAGGCCTCGGCCAGATCGAAGAGCATGAATTCCTCGCACTCTTGGACATATGCTGCGACCCTGCTACGGACCCCACCACCCTCGCGAGCCAGATCGTGATGGGCGTGGGCACGCCCTTGGACTTTCTCGCGCGCTCCCTCGAACCCCCAGATATTATGCAACGACCCCTCTTCGCCCACTTCGGCCAGGCGCCATCCTCGTCCCACCACAACACCGCCAAGTCCGCAAACGATAATTTTGCCGCACTATTCCGGCAGGCGGGGACGGCGGAGGAGCGATCAAACATAGTAGCGCGGTCGCTGGCTAGGAAACTCGCGCGTGCGCTCGCGATCGAGCCGGAGGATGTGGACGCGGGGAAGCCGCTGCACGCCTTCGGCGTTGATTCGCTAGTCGCGGTCGAGCTGCGAAACTGGATCGCGAAAAAATTTGCAGCCGAGGTACCGGTGTTTGAGATTATGGGCGGGAGAACGGTGGAGGGCGTGGCGGAGTTGGTGGAGAGGTGTTCGCAGATTGGGAAGGGGGGCTGAAAGGAGGTTTGCTACACGGTATTACATGTATCTTAAATGCATCCCCATTTACCTCTAGGAGGGAGGTAGGTAGGTAGGTTAGCATAGCGCAGGCGCACTGCTGTCCCTGTTGCACTGCTTAGACTCAACATCCTTTAACTGGACATCAGCATCGCGCGGTGCTCTTCAGACTGCGGTTGGCAAGACGTTCAAGTATGATGAAGTATTTGATTGTGGAGATGAAGGCATCAGTAAGTTGAGAGTCTCAGTATACATAAAGCGAAGCCACTACTGTATCCAAAAATGCTACCCTCATGCCCTCATACCACGGGGTTGTTGATTTAAGGGGTCGGAGTATGGCTTGCACTTCCTGCACATAGAGCCACTCTTCTGGCAATGATATTGTATTCTTCAAGAATTCGTGCCTCCCTATCCAGCCGGCTTGAAGTATAGTAAAAGTGGTTAATGGCGCGCTTAAAGGTTTAAAGGTACAGCATTATACTTCTCATGGCATGGAACGCTTTGATGTTTAAGGGTGGAGAGCCATCAAGTATATGTGACTATCTTCGTGAATATACTTTGGGTCGACGCTCCTATGCATGTATACCAGTTCAATAATTGCATGAAATGTACTCTGCTTGCGCTTTGCTGCGATGACTTGAGGGCCAAATTCTTCCTACATTCCACACGCCTAGTATCCGGGCATGCAACCGATTCCACGCCTATATGGAGGTTAGACGGGAGAAGCAGAGGCTTGGCTCGCTGTCCTTGGATGACGTCCGACTGCCGATAGACAAGTGACGCAGATGCACGTTCACGAGCTATGAAGGTGGGCGCAACAATGAGCAGGCATACACAGCTTTGGATCTTGCAGTCAGTTGCGCAGGGAGTTTCCACATGTCAGCTCGATCCACGCTTGATGGATGTCCGGCCGGTCATGCCTGCGAATTATTTTTCTCGAAGAAAAAAACTCGGAGATGGAAGACGAACGCCATGAGGTCCAAAAAAGGCCTGTGGAAAACCCACTGAATCAGGTAAATGAATGCTATTTTGTGAGACGACGCAAATGCACATCTTACGCCCGGTCAATAATTGAAGGTAAGACAAGGTCCAGATCATTCTGATTCGTATCCAATGTTCATTCCCTGTCTCTCTGTTGATGAACATAATGCTCATAACTAGCCCGAAAAGGAAAAACGATGTAGATGTGACTCAATGCTGATACTGCTTATTGTCGGGCGAGGGGGCTCAGTCGCTTCTGTACCTCGATACTTACAATTTCCTCTTTGGGATACGCGTATAGGCGCCAAGCCTTATATGCACCAATAGTAACCCTCCCATCCAAATCCTATAGGGGCCTCTTGATATATCTCTAAGCACTAAGGGTCAGCTCGGGATCCCCCCTAACGTAGATAGTTATCGCAATATGTTTGTGCAGTATCGTTACCTTGTTCTGCACCACGTATTAATCGTAATGATATCCTTATCCAGTATATGATGTGGCCGCAAAGCCCTAATCTCCGGTGGTTTATAAAAGGGCCTGCCAGGGACGCCATAAAAGCGAGGATTTCAGTTGTAATCTATTACCTACATATCGAACTATTTCCCTGGGAGATTAACGAAAATGGTTTCTTTTCGAAATTCGCTACTGCTTTTCCCCTTAGCCCTCGTACAAGGCAGCAAATATTTAACTTCCAAAATCGATTGGGGTTATTGCGATGACATCCGTAATTCTACCGTCATAAAATGCGGTAGCTTGCGCGTACCCCTCGATTACACTAAGCCGACGTCCAACGAAACTCTCAAACTGCAGCTCGTCAAGATTCCTGCCGCGATACAGCCGTCCCTGGGCAGTATCCAGTTCAACTTCGGGGGCCCTGGCATGGCTAATAGACAAACCCTCGCCGATATGGCGTCGCTGCTACAAGTGTAAGGGAAAACTCCCATGTAAGAAGAGCCGAGTCATTCTGGTTACAGTGCTTACGTCGACCTAGGCTCACCGGCAGTTCCTACGACCTCGTCACCTTCGACCCGCGGTAAGGAAACCAACCCCAGGGATCCCCCATTGTCGGGACGAGGGACATTTGCTCAACAGGAGGAGCCCTCCTCTTCTTAATCCAGAGATATAACTAATGACTCTTGCGAAACCCCCCGCAGCGGCACTGGCAATACGATCCCATTCTGGTGCTACGAGGACGACGTCGAGATGTTCACGGCCGCCAACGAACTAAAGTTCGGAAACGCCACCGAGTTCATGCTGGGCCGGCTCTGGGCCTTTGCCGGCATCGAGGCCCATATGTGCGCCGAAAGGGCGGCGGAGACGGGCAGCCTTATCAGCACGGCTTTCGTTGCGCGGGACCTGATGAGGGTCGCCGAGGCGCTGGAGGAGGACGGGCTGCTCAGATACTGGGGTAAGTTACGAACACCGTCGGAAATGGCCGATCAACTCGACGGCAGTTGTAGTGTACCTAAGATAATGATCCACAATAGCTAACGTTCGATTAATTAGGCTTTTCTTATGGAACGGCATTAGGAGCCACCGTCGCTGCCATGTTCCCTGATAGAGTCGAAAAAATAATATTAGACGGCGTCGTGAACCCGCACGAATATTATCACGCGTCCGTGTAAGTTTCAAGAAAGAAAGCTTTCAGGAGTACTTAACTGACATTCCCGTGTTTCTGTTATGTAGGGATTTCGAAATGTGGACAGACTCGGACAAGGTATTTTCGGCCATCTTCGAGGGTTGCGTCGCGGCGCCAGAGAACTGCGCCCTGGCGCGCCGGCGCAGCGGCGACGGTAACGGGGCCGCGACGGCCAAGGAGCTCGAGCAGGCAGTATGGGACGCCCTAGAGACGCTTAAGCGCCGGCCCCTAGCCGTAGGCAACTATATGCTCGATTACAGCGTACTAAAGGGGCTCATCGTCGAGGCGCTGTACGGGACGTCCGGGTGGCCGGCTTTGGCGACAACGCTGGACCTCGTGCTCGCGGGCGACGTGGCGGGGCTGACGGAGGCACTGGCGGAGACGGGCAACAACCCCTGGGACTCGGATGCCGAGACCATCCGCGAGATCCAGCACATCCTGTCGGCCCGGCTTGGAATCCACTGCGGCGAGCGGACGGCGCGGGCCAAGACCCTCGATGCCCTGCTGCCAGCCTTCGATCGCCTGTACGCTATAAGCCGCATTATGGGCGACGTGCCGGCCGTCGTAAATTTCGCGTGCGCGCAGTGGCGCATCGAGGCGCGTGAGCAATACGGCGGCCGCTTCGACGGCGTACGCACGCGCGGGCCTGTCCTTTTTATCGGCAACACATACGACGCGCTTACGCCACTCGTGTCGGCGCGCAACGTCAGCTCAGGGTTCGAGGACAGCGTCGTGCTCGAGGTCAACGGCTACGGTGTAGGTTGTTGCCTTTTCTCTCTCCCGTTCCCTCCTTCCCTACACGCACGTCTGCTGTTTGGGGTTATCGTACTCGAGAACTAATGATGCCGTGGAAACTCTAGCATAGCTCCCTGGCCGTGCCGTCGCTTTGCACCCTGCAGACCACAGCTGCCTACTGGCTGAACGGCACCCTTCCGGAGCCCGGAACCGTGTGTCCCTCGGATATGCCGCTGTACTCGAACATCACCTGGGCAGACGTCATTCTGGGCACCACAGGCGGCGAGGCGACTGCTTCGTCTCTCGCTAGACGGGGTGTCTACGATGTTCCTAACATGGGACGTATCGCACGTAGGGGGCTGATGTACTAACAAGTTGAATATTCCGGCCGTGCAACTCTCCACTCCAAGGGCCTATCCATCGCCGTGTACACCCCCCTCCTTAATTAAATGGATGAATTGGCGCGAGATTGTTCTCGGGAATTTTGAATAGGGGGTCCATTCTGTCCTGTGTACGATAGCCTTAGAAGTCAAGCATTTAACCCATCCTGTCGCTCGAAATATAAGGTCGCTTTGTATGACCACAAATAACCTTGGTAAAGGTTTCGTACGTGAAGGGGGGGGGGGAAAAAAGGCAAGGTAGAAATAAGATTCTGTTTTATAACACCTTAGCTAAGCTAGCTGTATGTACCATGCAGAACCTATATAAGGACTCTTTATACCACCCCGTCACTGCGTGCCTCCAATGACGCTTTGCGGGTATACTGTGAATCACACAATATAAACGAGAGAACCTGGGTTAACATAACTGGGCCTCCGGAGTGTCTCTACAGAATGGAACATTATGACTGGTTCTGTGAATTAACAAGAGTTCTTCACTGTACTTTCACGAACTTGCGATCAACCGCTAGAGGTTTCGGTGGCTCTGGAGTCAAGGGTTGTCCACTGTTATGGCTCAAGTCCCTAGATAACAATGGGGCAGAGTTAACAAGGTCCAAAGCTATATGGATGCTTTTGCAGATTCCATCACCCGCAGGGTGCGGATGGGGTTAGCCCGATATAGCAATGACAAACTTGCTCACTGGGGCGGCAAATATCATGATTACGGGGAGAACATCACCGGCACACAGGGTGCAGCACTGCATACTACCACTTGCTTTGCTATTGATTGGCGATGGCTCCTTCTGCCGTCCGCGTTGACTCTATTTGCCGCAGGACTGCATATTTGGACTTTGCTAAAGCCTCTGCTAGGCCAAGCGCACAGCCGCGTAGCTTGGAAGAAATCCCTCCTACTATTACTGTATTATACAGATCCTTTTGTGGTTGCTGATGAGGAGCGAAGCCAACTACTCGTCGGCAATAGGGTTGCTTTGATGGACTTGAAGGAGCTGAAGAAGGTTGCTGAGCGTATCAATGCAACTGCACAGAATAGTGCGATACTCATTGGTAGTAGTCGAGAGGTTGAAGCAAGCTAATCGACTTAGTTACAGTGGGATAACGAGATCGAGACATATTGGGAAACCTTTTTGCCCCTATATGTAAAAGTGGAACTTGGGCGGCAATACCCATGTACACCCGCCACAACTGCGAAGGCAACATATATGTCGCGAAGGAACTGATATATGCTTTTTAGCATAAGAAAATAACATTACTAGCACAAATGCTTCAGAAAGTGGTGGATAAATAGTAAATGGACGCATTTATACCAGTACATAGGAAAGTAATCGGACAGCACATGTAACAATGCGTAGATGTCCCGAAATAAGAAAGAACTCGTTTGACAGATATACAAAGTTATGCCCCTTAACATGTTCAAAAAGAATAGCTTTAATTCTGTTTTTCGGAGGCCGCTCCCTCAATAACATGCCACGCCGTGTAAAAGTGTTGCGATGGACTGAACTCATAACTGAGGCATTCTTATATCCTTCTATTATATGTTGTTACTGTGCAGGTTTGCCACTCTTCTCGAAACGTAGCTTACCAAGGGTTGACTGGTATATCCCCGTTAGCTTGACAATTGCAACAGATTCTCCATATTAATGCAATAGAGTTAAGTCAGGAAAGCATACAAGGGATTGATGTGTGACCATGCATGATCAGTCGCAGACAGTGTAATGGTGAGGGCAGACAGCAAGCTGGGTCGTCAGTTCCCGGTTAGGATAGGACAACGCAAGCAAGCGTCACTCTAAATGGTCTTGGAGCAAGAAGGTGCCGGTCAGCTAGGAGGAGATGAATGCGCCCGGATATTTTTGGCAACGTACGTGTTCGAACGCATCATCAATTCTGATGATAAGCACTTCAGGAATTGTACCACTTGTTAATACTTTTATGCGTAATTCCATCCTTACTAGGATTACTTGTCCTCGCTCCCTATCAAACTTATCACTAGCTTATATTCTATTTTGTAGGATTCACCAACGCACGACGGAGCATCGGAGGAACTCATTAGACCACTGTGACCATGTTGCAAAGGCACATGGTGGCCGCCATGAATGAGGGTGAGCGTCGAGATGAAGCTTTTAGGAGGAATACCGAGGAATATATGAACTTGGTGCCCATCGGCGAGACACCCGAACTGCCCGTATGTCACAATGCCGGGGAGGATCAAGAACGCGTTCCCCCCGAACGTCATGACGGAGAATCCTCTGCACCAAATCGCTTCTATGTGGCCCTTTCGCGAGTACAAGCCGAGGGGGAACCGGCTAGTCAACCACCCATGGCAGAGGGATATGCTGCCAATCAGCGACACGCCATAACTACCACTGGAGAACCAACCAGCATCTTGCCGCCCCGGGGTCCTCAACCCGGTCCGTGGGCTGTTCTCTGTGGGTGGCTCATCCCCCAAACTACTTATCCGTCACCAAATGGGGACCAAGAGCAGGCGTGCATACGTGCTGGAGATAATGGACTGTCTTCGCACAGTGTCGTTAAAGGCCCAGACGAAATAACTTTGGCCCCATGCGGGCAGCCAGCTGTGCAAACGGCCAGTTTGCCAGCCCTGGTGAACACGAACCAACCAGATACGGCGGGAATAACAGCGCCAGTGAATAATCCACCGCCCCCTTACTCGGACAGCAGAATCAGGACTCCTCCAAAGGCCTATGATCCACGGCCAAGACAAATCCACCCACCCACGATCCATCCACCTCCAGTACACCCTTATCAACCTATATGGTATCCCCTACCAGAACCTTCTCGACAGCCGCTCATGCGCACACAAAAACGGCCTCTCCCAGATGCGATGCCTCACCCACCACCAGAAGTTTTCCACTTTCCGGGTATATTATCCTGGTATATACCTCCGGGTGACATGGATACTCAGAGGAAGCATTTCTTGGGGCCTTACCGTCAACCGTTACGGTACCCGCGGCGTACTTATCATCCGCTGCCCCTATACTATGAGGAAAACCCGGTGATTCATCGATGCACAAAGCAGCGTTCGAGTCTGCCTTCTTCACTTCCCAGGTCTGCGTAGAAAATTCTCAGATCAATGTGGAGTTCGTCGTCGTGACGAAACTCAGCCTTTGAAGACTGGGTTTCAAGCGAGGGAGTATGATGGTTCGTAACTTCGAATGTTAGAACCAACTTTATTTCCTCAAAAGGCTTGGCTATATTGGATTGGGTCAACCGGTTTGAAAAGCTTTGCCAAAGTATCCCTTCAACGTTTTACTTAGCGACTCTTCAATCATCAGCGTTGCTATATTATATGTGATATCAGCGGACGTGTTGGAATAGGGCTTCATTTGTGTCACATTAGCGGTTCTTAATAAATCTGCACACCCCTTAGGCCTGTACCGGACGCCGAGCGCAGCTTCTGCGTAGTTCGTTCTCCCCTACAGCTACGGTATATATGCATCCTCGGGCACAATGTGATATGTTGAATTCGTTCCCCAAGTCCACAGCAGGGGACGCCATGCTTGGCCGGTGACGGCTTGAGACACAACGCTCCTCTGCTGTAGCGTGCTTTCTAGGCATTGGCTCTGGTATGCCGAGAAATGAACTATGACTTCATTCAAGTTCAGCCGCCAATATGTGGTGGTGCTAGGGGCTGAAAGTTCCAAGTACGGTGTACAGATTCGAGTTGTCGAGCCGCTAGTAGTGCGTCTACTCCCAGTTCTTGCACTGAAGTGCATGTCACAGAAACCCCCAAGTGCCTATGAGGCACATGGACTCTCCTATTGCTATATGAATATAGGCCGTCGCGGCCACAAAGCCCTAGGAGGAAAGTTCCTCTTTGTCCAACGTTTTGGAATTAATTCCCAGTTGCTGAGTTACGTTCCCAGTAGACTCTGAGCCAATATATTTACTCTCAGCCTTCGAGTTATAGGTTTCCAGTAAATAACTCAGGCCTTTGTTCCGTAGCGATCAACTTTCCTGCTGATACATGTCAGGGGTGTATGAGTAAAAGAGTCGAGATAGGTTGATAGGTCTATGTAAGGTGGCTTCAGAGCCCAGGTCATAAGAATTGCTCCTTACCCGACTCCACTATACTCATTCAACCCATAGACAGCCTACAGCTATAATAGGGTGTCGACCGGTTGAATAAGTATACTGATGTTCAATATGGAGCTATCCTTTTGACCTGGGGCCTGAACTCACCTTATATAGACGTATCGCCAAATTCCACACCCTCCTCTACATGTATGCGTGACCGTGCATCAACCCCTTCGCCCTTTGAGTAAGCTGTGCCCTCATAGCGAAGTCCTTGATCCCATACAAGCCTTAGCTCCATACACAAGTCCTTCTTCACGGGGGCGCCTTCGAATCTTTCTGACCATCTTCGACCTCGCCGACTTATGTAAGGCCGGGATATGTATGGCCTTTGGTCTATTGCCGCTTAACCGCACTAGGCGAGGGAAGTTACAAGCCTAGGACTTACTGGCCGGCCGCGTTTGGGGGTCTGTTGTTTTACCAGCTGTGTGCAGACCAATGCCTGAACGAGTTGGGGGCCCTGCCGCTGACCGTATCGGGCATTCTTCGACAGCGGACCTCTGCCAAAAGCAGAAAGGGGGAGGCAACATGCTACCGTAGATTTTATGCGATTTCCAGGAAGGGGTTAGCTTGGTTGCTTGCAAATCGTTATCATACGACCAGAACGATCCCCGCAGGTGTCGTAGATGGCGTCGATCGGGAGTATGTTGTCTTGGCACGGGACCTGGCGTATGGCAGCTGCAATGCTGATTCGACGATATCTTCAATGTCAAAGAAGATCGGGGTCTGACAGGCAGTTAGACAGTGCGCGGGGGGCCTCGTCGTGTGTTCACTATTAGAGAATCATCTTAGGGTTGAATGAGTGTAGGGACGTTGGGGAATGAGCCGTCATTTTCACCTGGGACGTGAAGCCGCCTTATATAGACATCGCTAAATCCAACAACCTTCCATGCATGCACCCTCAACCCTGTGCCAACACAGCCCCCATTTCACATCCTAGCCACTCGATGGGGGGTATGCTCCGCTATATTCCTTCATCGCTCCCGTACTCTTTCCACTTTCGAGATGTAATGAGCCAATAGGCATCTGGATGGTACGTAGTGCTTCGGGAATGCATCTCATCATCTCATCATGTGGCGCAGAAAGTTTTATGCCACAAGCAAGCTACTTGAACGAGATGGGGTTTGAAGATCACAATAGCTAATGATACAATTCAGTTGTCTTTTATCCTTTCACTCTTGGAAGAGAATTTATCTTTGAGTAACTTTATGTTTAACTACCATTAGAAGATCAGCTGTGCAGGTCAGCACATGGGATCATTACTTCATAATTCATAAGAATCGAAAGCTGCGAAATGCGAAAGTCGGGTCATCATCATCCTAACGTCCTCCGCATTACACATTATGCCGGAATCTTGAATCCAGATCGGCGTAACTTTTGGAATATTCCTTTGGGATCGTATTTCGCGGCAGCAGCCTTGATCGTGTTGATGGCATCGGCGCCATATTCCGCGATGGGGTCCTGGTCCTTGTATGCGTAGTTCAAGTACCGCCAGTTCAAGTTGATCCCGATCGAGTCGGCGTACTCATCCACCTCGTCCAAAAACTGCTTTGCGAGCGGGATAACCTTAGCCTCGTCCTTTGCGTTGTACACCTGCACGGTAAAAAGCCACATCTGCGTTGCACCATCCTTGACGATAGGTTCGAGGCCAAGGACATTGCCACCCTTGAGTTCGCTGTGTTTTATAGATGACTCAGTGACGGGCTGGAATTGGCAGAGGGTCTCGACAACGGCGTCCGGGCCCAGCGCTGCTTCCATCTTGGCTACGTACTCCGCGTGCTTCATGTCGACGAACTGGATGATTCGGATATCGTTCTTATACAAGCCAACGAACCAGTTGGCGCTGAAGTCGACCATTAGCCACACTTCGCAGTTATGCGATTAATTTTTAACTTACTAGATGCCGATCGGCTGGTTGCCACTGTTCTCGAGGGTGATGTCGGAAATGTTGGTTGACC
The DNA here is from genome assembly GCA_004155935.1 of Monosporascus sp. GIB2. Taxonomy (NCBI): domain Eukaryota; kingdom Fungi; phylum Ascomycota; class Sordariomycetes; order Xylariales; genus Monosporascus; species Monosporascus sp. GIB2. Next base: position 16,128 of record QJNV01000068.1, on the reverse strand, counting down.
GCAGCGTAGTCGAGAGGCTCGGGATACCCAGGTAATCGACGAAAGCGGGGGGTTCGACAACAGCTGCGCTGTTAGATAGAATCGTTTTTAGAAAAAACTCGCCCGCGTATGGCAGGTGTAGAATGGCCTGGCTGTGCTCGTCCGATGCCGTGTTCTCAGCAAACTTGACGTACGCATTGAACACGGCGTCCTTCTGGCTCAAGTCGTAGAACGTCGAGCCTCCCCAGATATTGGCCGACTCAATAATATCTTCGTTGCTTACAATTAGTATTCGGTCATCGGATAGACGCGTTTAAGATATCACGGGTCGGAACCCCTCGGCGGAGAAAAAAAGGGCGCAGGCGTCAACTTACCCATATCGAATCGAGTGACAAAGCCAAGGTTCCCAGAGCTCCCCTTCAATGCTTTCCAAAGGTCAGCATTCTTGTTTGCATTAGCATTGACGATCCGACCGTCAGCGAGAACGACTTCGAAGTTCCGAACATTGTCGCAAGCAAATCCATAAGCACCAAGGTAAAACGAGTAACCACCGCCCGTGATGAAGCCGCCGACGCCAACGAGGTCTGCTCGACCACCAGTAATAGATACGTCATGTGGTGCTAGCGTGGCATATACATCCCTCCACATGGAGCCAGGCCAGACTGAGGCCATCTTCTTCTCCGGGTCATACGAAGTGGCATTCATATAACCTGTCATAGCTTATCAGCATGCTTCGTTCTGTATACCCGCTCTACAAAACGCTTGCGACGTACCCAGGTCGATCGTGATTCCTTTTTCTACGCTGCTGGAACCTGCAAATTGGCTGTGTCCGCCACTTCGGATGCCAAAGGGACATTTCTTTTTCGAAATAACCTTCACAACCGAAGAGACGTCTTCCGCAGTCAGCGGCAGGACCATGCACCAAGGCTCGAGCGCTGCACTCTTCGACCAGTACGAATCCAACCGATCCTCGTAGAGTTCGGTGTCAGGGTACACAACCTTGCCGGCGAGGCTGCCCACTTTGGCGAGGGCACGGCACTGGCGAGAAAGTCAGCCACAATTAGATGACATGGATTCCATGCTGGTACGGACACATTCTGCGCTCTTACTTGCGCTGGCAGCGGAGGCGATCCAAGGTACCAAGGCGCCAACCGCAGCATAACCAAAAGGCCTCATCGCGACTGAAGGATGTGGTTATTGATTGGCTGCACTGACACTAAAGATGACGGAATACGGGTAGAGCAAAGCTCGTGCTCGATTTCGCGCGGCAAGCAGATGTCTAAGGCTGCAAGTTGTCAGAAATACCGCGTTTAAAACGCGGCGATCGACGAACTATTAAAGGACGGTGGACTCTTCGTTTTTCCCTATATCAAGACCTAAAGAGCTGGCCCGCCTCGTCTAAAGTGGCGAATGCATTTTCGGCGGTTTCTTCCCGAAGGGAAGCGAGCAACGTAGCCGAGCTATCGGTGTGCGGTCCCGCAGAGCTAAGCCGATATGGTTCCGTCCCGATGGTACTGCCTCGCTCGGTATCGATGCCTATTACAGCGTAGACCGCACAGAGGCAAGTCTCTATGCAGCTTGAAGGCCGCTTGAAGGCATGTGACTATACCGCCACAGGAAACAACCCCTCCTATACTGGCCTGGCACATATACAGACGTGGGCCTCGAACACTCTCGAAAGAGGCTGGATGGCAGCATATCTCTGCCGATCATTCGTTGGGTTGATACAAGCGAAGGAAGCGGTCAGACCCACCAATTGACACCCCTCCATTGCTGAAATGGACCTAACCGTTGACCGAAAAGATAAGTTCAACTGTCACTCCCGACAACCACGACTTTTTAAATAATACCATTTTGGGCCTATGTAGAACTCCATCTTAGGAACAAAACAATGGGCGTTATTAATACATTACTGTCGTTAATGTTATATAATTGTAAATGTTTGTTACAGCATCCGACGAGGATTAGGAAGGAAATAATTTCTCTGTTTTTTACTCTAGCGCGATCCACTTTCGTTTAATGGACCAGGTGTCTCCTGTGACGGCTGGGCCAGTTAACCAACTATTAAACCTAGTTGTACGGTTTCTGTTAGCAGTCGTATCGTAAGAATCTGAGCAATGAGGGTAACTACTAGTCACGTTTCGTAATAACAAGGTGATTTTGGGTAACGAAGTAGTATTGCAAGCTGGTGCTATTGAGACTATAGGAAAGGTAGTAATCGTATATATCTTCCCTTTGATCCCTTTGGATCCGATGGATCATTCCGGATCCATGTCACGTAACCTTAGATCGGTGTTTCTCGACTGTCTTGTCCCGATCCTGTTCGATTTTAGGTCGCAAGTGAGCGGGCCATAACATCTCCTCAATGCTGTATGGTATATGCACATAGCTATCGTGCGGCTGATAGTGCTATAAGTTAATTTATCCAGATCAGGCCGTTAATGTATGGGTGGCAGCGCCTGCGGCGGCTTAATTTTTGCTATTACGTAAAGGGTAAACTCACTTCTTAACATTTAAATATTTTTTAACATAACCCGCTAATTAAAAGCTATAAAGCAATATAATCACTTTATAATGTAATTTAAAACTTAAATTTCATTATAATATTTAACAGTATATTAAATATTATTAAAAATATTACTAAGCGGCAGTTATGACGGCTAAGTTAATTAACTAATTATTAAACTTAAGTCGACGGGTTCATATTAACAAAGTATTATAAAAAATTAAATAATAAGGTAATTTAATTACGTTTTGTAATACTAAAAGTATTTTAGGTAACGAAGTTATATTACAAGCTATTATTATTTAAAAATGAAATTTAACGAACGTGTATATTTATTATAACTTACTAGATCATTTTTAATAAATTAATAATCTTACTTACTAAATTATTTTTAAAAAGTTAATAATTTATTACGTAATTTAACCTATTTGGATTTTATTTCGGTTTACTGGGACCGTTTCCGAGGCTTTTTTTATTAAACCGTAATATAATTTTTTTTTCTATAAATTTTGCCTTTAAGATTTTTCCTAATAAGTGATCGTACGTATTTTATTATATTTTCGCGTATTTCCAAACGTTAATTTTTAAAAACTATTTAACGTTTTATTTTAGCTAACTTAATTAATGTAGGAAATTTTGATATAATACCTTATTTTGATTATTTTACGTAGAACTTTTCGTATAAAATAATAAAAAAATATCGCGTTATTGCGAATACATTCGTCGGGGTTATTTTTATAATAATATTAATATTCCTATTATTATAATTAATTGTTATGCGGCTAAAACTTAACGCTTTAAAAAAAACTAACCGTTAAAAAGGCCCTAGCCGAATCCTTAACGCGTTTTTCCCGGATACGTTAATAACGTTATTATTATTAAATTAAAGATACGAAACTAATTAATCGCGCTTTTTAATTTTGAGACGAATAAAATAACAAATCCGTTTCTGTCGTAATTATTAAAGCCTTAAAAAGTTTGGATATAATTAAATAAAATATTATAAATTAAAATGTTATTATCCTTAACGATTTAACCATTATTAATAAAAAATTTTACAGGTTTGTAGAAAATTTTAAAATCCGGGTAATTATTTTATTTAATTAGGTATTAAATAAATTTATTAATTTTTCGCGTATTTAAATTTTTTTTTTATATTTTTTTTCGTTCTTTATTTTTACGTTATTTTATTAAATATGTACCTTAATAATATCCGTAATTAACTTAAGTAAGAATATATAAAAAACTAAGTAAAACTTAACTTTAAGTAATAATTTTTTTTAATAATTTTGTAAAAATCGATATATTTAAAGTTAAATTTTTAACTTAAGCGTTTCGTTTAAACGTTTTTAATAATTAAGTAAACTATATCCTTTTCCAAAAAAATTAATTTTTTTAACCGTTTTTAGTTATAATATTGATTTGATTTTTATTCTTTAATATAACTATTTAAATTGTTTTAACGTTAAAATAATTTTAATATTAAGTAAGCTTTTTTTAATGCTTTTTATAAACTTTTAAAATAAATCTAAAATTAATTATAAACGGAGTAATTTAAATATTTTTATAGTAATTAATATTATAAATTATTTAAGTTATTAAGAATCTTTTAACTCAGTTATTTTATTTATAATTAATATAATATCGTAAATATATTTTTAAGATTTAATTTTGTTATTTTATTTATCCGTTTATTTAAAGTTAAGACGTATTAAATAACTTATAATTTAAACCGATTTATATTATTAAATTTTGCTAAAATTTAAAAGTAAACGTAATTTTTTTTATTTAAAATAATTTCGTATAATAATTTATATACGTTAAAAATATTTTTGAAAAAAAATACGTTATTTATTCGGCATTCGTATTTTTGTTATAAAATAAAAAATAAGAAAATTTTGTAAACCGGTCGACGATTACGAAAATACTATCATAATATATATTTATAGTTAAATTTTTTAATAAAAAAATTTAGTAATAAAATTTATTATAATTAAATCTTACGGTTATTTTACGACTAAAAATAATTATAATTTTTTATATAACTTATATCGTTGTATTTTCGTTTTAACGCTTTATAAATCCCTAAATATTTATATAATAAATATTCATATATTTTTCGCATTAGATCTTTTTAATATTTTTTTTAGAATTTATAATTTGTTTATTTTTTCGGGTAAATTATTATTATATATTTTAATGTTTTAATATATATCCTAGGACGTTATTCGTATTATTACAATTTATCGCGGACGTAAATATCTTTCAATAATAATATTAAAAATTATATAATTAACTTTAACGGTTTTTTTTTAAAAAAAATTAATCGTTTATTAAAAACGTCAATTTTATTTTTTTTAAACTTTTTTTATATATAATAATAAAATCGCATTCAGTTAATTTTTTTACGTAACGAAATTATTATGCTATAAGTTTTTTGATTATAATAAATCGCGTAAAATTTTTTTAATTTGTATAAAATTTAACTTAATATTAATTATTTTTATTAAAAATAACGTAACGTAATTCGAGTTTTTATAATTTGTAAAAAAAGGAGTAATAAAATTTAATATATTTTACTTATTTTATTATCCGATTATTACGTTTAAAATATAATTTAACGCGTTAATTTCTAACTTTATTAAACGGTTTAGATTTTATATAATTAATATTAATTAATTCGTAAATATTTCCTTAAGTTATTTAAAAGCTTTTTTATTTTCGGCGTTTATTAAAACTTTTTTTTAGTTAATTTATTTAAGGATATCGTTATTTGGTTGAAATTTTTAATAAATTTACGACAATAATTAACAAATCCAAAAAAACTTATTTTTTTAATTATAATAAACGTTATTTTATTTCGTACTATAATAATTTTTTTAAAATTTATTTTAATATATCTGGAAATAATAATATAATTTAAATATTTAATTTTTTTCCGCCTTAATTAATAAATTAACGTTTTAAAATAATTATAATATCTTATAAATACATTTTTCGTATTACTTTTTAATTTTTCAAAAAATAAAAATATCGTTAAAGTAATATATTATAAAAACGTTAAAATATTTTTTTAAAAACGTAATTAACCATATATTAAAAAGTGGTAAATACGTTAATAAATTTTATAAAAGTAATAAGATATTTATAAAAACTGTATTTAATCCAAAATCTTATTTTTATTTACAACTTTTTTTAATTTAAATTAAGTTATAATTATTTTTAAGATTAAAAGTAATAAATTATTAAACTTTATAAAATTAATATTTTATTTAGTTAATTAAAAGTAATAATATTCGATTTTTAATAATAACGTTATTAAGTTATTAATAATGTATTATTAATTGTAATTTCCCTTTTTTTTCATAAGAAAAATATAATATATTTAGTTAATAACTTAAACTATCGAATTTTTTTAATCGGTTTTTCAAATATTTTTTATATACGTATAATTAAATTTTATTAAAGTTATAAATAAGGTAAAACTTAATAAATATTATTTTAAAAATAATTTTATAATTTTATTCATTATGTTTTAGTAATTTCGTTTCGAATTTTTTTCGAAATAAGAGTTTATATTTATAATATTACTTTAATAATAATAATAATATATCATATTCGTTTATAATACTTATTTTTTATATTGTATTTTTATAAATAGTAAGATTTTTATTATAATTTTATGCCGGTATTTATTATTATTTTTAATTAAATATTAAAATTTTACTTAATTAATTATCCAATTAATTGAAGGGTTATATTAACGTAATTATATTATTTTTAAAATTATATTATAATGTTTTAATAGTATAATATCGAAATTAATTATTATATATCTTTTAAAAATAAAGGTATTAAGGTAATTAATTTTATATATAATTTTTTTATTATTATAAAAAAATAATGAATTTTCGGTAATATTCGTAATATAAAGATTTTTAATATATTTTTATAATAATTTAAATCGGTTAATTATTTTAAACATAATATAATTACCTTTTAAAACTTCGTTATTTATTATAACGATATATTAATATACTTTAATTCGTATTTTTAAAGTAATAAGATTATCGTTAACTTTTATTATTATTAAAACTTTTTTTGAGAATTTTTTAATTATTTTAAATTTCGCCTTTTTACGGTTTTCTTATAAAAGGTTCGTTTTTTTAGGTGTTATTTAATTTAGCATATCTATTTTCTTAAATTATTTAATAATATATCGTTATTATTTTAATTAAAATATTTTTTTATTATCATATATTTTATTTTTTTATAACGTAAATTATATTTTATGTAAAAATATTTTTATTATTTTTTAATATTTTGTAAATAAATTAAATAAAATTTATTAAAATTCTTTTTTTTTAACACTTATAATTATAACTAATTAAAAATTAAAATTAATTATTAATTATTATATTATTAAATGAAAAATTTTTAAGCTATTTTTTCTTATTACAAATATTTACAATTATTAAAAAAGTACGAAAAACTTTTATAAAGGTATTTTTATTTTTCCGATTAATTTTTACCCGTTATTATTTAATTAGCGTTTTTTTATTAATTTAATTATATAAATAATAATACTATCGTCGATTTTTAAGGTTTTTTTTTTATAAAATAACAAAATTAAATTTTTAAATTTATATACGTAAAAGTTGTTTTTTAATATATATTTTATCTTTTTTATAAATAAAATAATAAATTCGAATATAATAAATTAAATTTCTTTAAAAATATTTATTAATTTTTTTCCTCTTACGGTTTTTAATTATTTTTCGTAATTTTTAAATTACTTTTTAAACATTTACGCCGACTATTGGTAATAATTTTTTTGTTATTTTTTAGATAATAAATTTTATTATGAAAAATTTTCTTATTTTTAATAATCTTATAATTATTAATATAAAAATTCTTATTATTTTTATTATTTAACGATTATTTTATAACTATTAAAATTCATAATTTATTTTATTGTAATTTAACATTTAATATATTACGTATTTTATCATTATATTATATTAATTTTTATAAATCCAAATTCCGTTCCGTAAAATATATTTTATTATTAAAATATATTAATATTATAAATTCGTTAAACGTATTATCGGTTATCGATTTTTATTATTATTATGATATAATTGATTAAATACGTAAATGGATTTAACTTAAATAACTTTTTTTTTAAATTTTTTTCAAACCGTTAAAAAATCGAATTATTAATATTTTTTATCCTAAAGTAAATTTCGAAAAAAATTAAATTAATTCGTTACCATAATTAAAGGTAAATCTTTTTTATTGTAATTATTAAATTTTAATTTCCGCCTTAATTTTTTCGTTTATTATTTCTAAAATTTTCTAAAAAATTTATTCGAATTTTTCGTAATTATTATAACCTTATATTATTTCCGGGGTTTATTATTTTAAATATACCGTAACGTATTTCTTATAACGAATTTAAATTAAATAACGGCGTATTTTAAAAATCGTCCGATAATAAATTTAATTTATATAACTAATATAATAAGTCGTATTAGAAAATATCTGAAATACGATTAATAGTAAGTAAAAAATAATTTAAATTTAAAAAGTTTTAAAATTCTTTTTTTAATTTTTTACTAAATGTTACTTAAATACATTATTCCGTTTTAACAAATCTTTTATCCGGTATTTATTATAATTATTTGAAAAATATTTGCATAATTTAAAATATAAAAGTAAATTTCGTATTATTTCGCTTAAATTAATTAATACGTTAATTTATAAAGTCCAAACGTTGAAAAAATTCTTTTTTAATTAAAAAACACGATTATTTTTTAATTTAAGTTTATATTATTATTATTTTAAAACTTTATAAATAAGTTATTTATTAACAAATATATTATCGAAATATTACTTAAAGTCTGATAATATTATTAAATAAAAACTTATAACATATAACGGTTAAATTAATTAACTAATTATTAAACTTAAAGTAACGGGTTTATATTAATAAAATATTATAAAAAATTAAGTAATAAAGTAATTTAATTACATTTCGTAATACTAAAAATGTTTTAAATAATAAAATTATATTACAAATTATCGTTATTTAAAAATGAAATTTAACAAACGTATATATTTATCATAACTTATTAAATTATTTTTAATAAGTTAATACTTTTACTTACTAAATTATTTCTAGCAAGTTAGTAATCCATCACGTAACTTAACCCACTTAGGTCCTGTTTCGGTCCACTGGGACCGTTTCCGAGGCCTCCCTCTTATCAGGCCGTAATAGCGGTTATATAATACCTAAATTATAAATTAAAGATATATCGTTCATAACAAGGCCGGATAGAATATAAATATATATAAAGATATTATAAAATAAAATTCCAAACTTATATAAGTTTAAACTTTATATAATATTTATTTTATTTTTTATATTACTTTTTTTACTTATATAATATATTAAAAAGTTAAAAAAATATAACGTTTTAAACAAATAATTTGGATAAACAAGTAATTTAAATAATTTTTAATCCTTCGCAATAATAAATTTAAATAACTTAATAATAAAATATCGTATTAATTAAAATTAATCGGATTTTTTTTCGTTAAACGTATTTATAATTTTATTACAAATACGCGCATTATGTCCGGGCTTGCCGCAAATGTTATATTTCTATTTTTTCGTCGCAACCCTCTTACGACGATTACTTTCAGCTACTATTAGCTGCATTTTTCTACTACCCCCTTCCTTTTCGGCCAAAAAAGCTTATCTTTCTTATATAATAAATATTTCTTCTTCTTAAAAACGTTTATTTTTGGTCTTTCGACGTTTGCTCAAAATATAATTAATTTCGCGCAATTAAACGGCTTTTTATTTAAAAATGATAATTTTATACTAAAATATTAGTTAATTTTTAATTAAAAAATTAACCGATTTAATGATTTTTATTAGTAAGTTGCTTTAATAATTTTTAATTTTTTCTTGCAAATAACGTTTTTATTTTAATGCTTTTTAGATATTTTTAACGGTTTTTGCAAGCGGGGAAATAAAAACGGCGGAAATTAATAGGGAAACGGTCGGCGTAAACATAATTAAAAAAATTTCGAATTCGGAAAAAACGATATTAAAATCGAATAAAACAAAATTAATTATGGCAAATCCGGATTTAATATTATCGAACGTTATAATAATTTTAAACGCGTCGTAAAAACCGGTAAGAAAATCTTTTTTAACGATATAGGTATAATAACGTCGTATTAAGCTTTCGATATATAACGAATAAACGCGTTTAAAAAAACGTTAAAAAATTACAATTTATGCGAAAAATGCGCGGGTATATAAAGTATAATAATATTATGATTAACGTAATATTTTTCGAATTTTATTAAATAATAATTTTCGTAACCGTCGAAAATAAAAAAACGTTTCGATTTTTTCGTACACGTTCGAATATATTAATCGAAATATTAAACCCATTTTAAACTTAATTCGTTCGTTATTTAATTATTATAATTTAATACGATTTTTTAATTAATTAATAGTAATAAGTTATTATAGAATCAAGCCTTTAAGTAATTTTTTACCTTTTTCGATATTAATAATTATTATACCCGTTACCATAAATAACTTTATTAAAATTTTAATTTCGTCGAAATTATAAATATCCTTTTTTATAATACCGTATTTTACGATAATAACCCGATTAAATTCGAATTACTTGCGAAATATCTTTAGATTTTCGCATAATACCCGTTAATAATCGATCTTCCGATTTAAATACGTTTAAATCTTTTTTTACCATTTAACAAAATTCGACGTTTATTTAATTCCGACACGTTTTATAACGCGTTAAATAAGTAATATATTAGTCATATTTAACGCATTAAAACCGGATAAGAAATACTTACGTATCTACGTTAAAAATTTAATCGATAATCGATTTTTTTTTAGTCGGCGTTAATTTTCGCGATTTAAGTATCTAATCGCTTTAAGAAGGTATACCGGTATACTGTATTTATAAAATAAAACGGGTAACTTTATATAGAAAACTAAATTTCGCATAGTTAAATTTCGGGTTTCGTTTTTTAGCTTAAATGGCTAGATTTATTCTCGCTTTTTTTATAAGGCGTTCTATATTATTATTGTTAAGCAATAGACAATTAAAGTTAGGTAATTAAAATATGTCAAAAATTATCCAGATTACTTATCCATCCAGACTACTTGTCTGAGACGTTAAAGCTAATAATTTACCACTTTAGTTTTATATTTACAAGTAGCTTCTAAACTATATGTATTAAATCTTTCTTTATTTAAGTTTTGTTACCTCTATTTTTATTATATATGTGCATTTCTATTGTTAATTTCTTAGTAGAAAACTCATAGAAAGTATCCGAAGATGTTAAAGCATAAAGCGTTTACCGGAAAGCTTAATATGTCATCTACAGGGAACATCAGTTATGTTGTTGTATTCCGCTAAATACATACGCTCTCGCGCCCGTACTATTCCGCACAGGTAACAACGGAACATATATACTCTGGTCACAAGTCGGCTTTCCTTTTTAATGTGCTATAGCACAATTGGCTTGCTGGCACAATGGGCCAGTTTCGGCTTTCGGTGTCGGGAGTAAGCCCGGAGCTTCTAAATTACTCTTCTCTTACGTAACCTGTAGAACGGGGCCCAAGTGTGGCTGTGGACCACAACATCGTGGCCGACGTCCTTGGTCACAAAGCTGGGAAATTCGAGAGCTATGAGCAACATCTGCAATACTTTAGATGACTTTAAACCATTTTCAAGTTATTTCATAAAAGATGCATGCGGCTAACGTGCGAACTATATATCAACATGTTTTACATATATATTTATACCTCGTTAACAGTTTCATTAAAGCTAATACAGTATTCCTATCTGTATTTGAATATGGGTTGGCCTTAACGTCCCCCCCCATTCAAGACTTTCTTGTTTATCTAGAAACTGCTTACGGGCTCTCTAAGCTAACCTGAAGAGCACTTAGATTCTTTACAGAAATGGGTCTTCGTGCATTAAGCTCCCGTTAGCTTTTAACGAATTATCGAGATAGTACCATGTCCATGACAGCTTTGACGCTGTTCAGGAGTTCACACATTTCGGCCGGAAATTCCCCGCCACCATACACACTTCTGAACGGCAGCCCCATATCCGGCTATATATGGCGACGGATAGGCCGGGAACTAACAGAGACACTGTTTACATTCCAACTGCAGATGGCGCGCCAACCGATGACCTGTTACAAAACCGGTATTAGTCTCAAAGGCGTTCAATGGTGGATGTATTGCCGCCGTTTCGAAATCTTGGTGACCGAGACGAGTAATGTACTGCTATGCTAGTTCAAGCATAGTTATATGACGGAGAGATTGTACATATACGGCATCTACATTTCATTACCTACACGTACGGTATAAATAATGAATCTGGTTTTCCGGGATGCGCTGCAATGGCCCACTCGAACAGATTTCAAACTTCTCCTCGATTTGATCAGTTGTCTGATGAGCGATCTGCCATGACTACCCTAGCCGATCTCTCCCATCTTCCCTGTGATGTGCTTCGTGCGTTTACAACCATGCTGAGCTGACTCGCAGCAGCATCCACAATCTATTGGACTTTTCCTAAGAGATTAGTATTGACTTTAACGGCTAAGATCAGCGTTGCTGAAGCAAAATTTTGACCTGATCAACTAGGGTAGGGCTGGTCTAGTACATATTGCCGGATGCTATCCGGAAAACTAGTAACCACACAAGTCTCAGTGCTACATTTAGTTAGTTACCTCCACTACGGCCATATTGCGACCAAGCCAAAATCACCAGCAAATGGGTATGAGCTTACTATGGTGTTATGGGTAATTTTAAAAACACTGCCAGGTCGCTGCGCTAGAGCCACATAATGCAGTCCCATATTTAAGGTTCTCGTTGTTATGTATCAAGGGTTAACCCATGTACAAGCTAAACCTAACTTCTATAGCGTATCTACTGGCGCGGACCACAGCTACATGACAGTGTTTTAAAAATTATGCCTGATACAGTAGTAGACACTGTAGAGGTTTTCTGCTAGTGCTCACCTTTATCGCACGTTGTCAGTTTTCATTCTTAAACGATATCTCCCAGGCTGCATGCCATATAACTTTCATACATGTCTACATATTAACCCCGTATGGAACATAATCGCGCTGGAAAGGTACCTTTTTAAAATTGCCCATAGAAACTTGTACGACCAAGGGTACGCACTCGCATAACCGTTTGCAATGTCTAAGCTCATACCGGTTACATGTGATTTTTACCTGGTCATAAAATGGCGCCGGTGCAGATTACTAGATATAGCCCTGTGACTTAGGTTGCCAGTTTGCTGTCTTCAACGATATCTACACGGTCACATACCATGTAATATCCTATTCACATCTACACCCCAACCCCATATTGCATATAGTGGCCCAGTGGATACAACTAACTATAAATACCTCTGTGACTTGTATAAACGTGTTCTAACTCCATGAGTGTGCGAAGCAGGCGCGTTTGAATCTGCCAACTAATAAGCTCTATCCAACATAGAACCCCGTATTTAGATAGTTGCCAAGTGAGGAGCTGATTGAACCAATAATAGCGCATTGTCTGAAATAAATTAAACGCTTCGAACCCAGATCTCGCGCCGGAAAAAGGCTTTGTTGAAAATGGAAAAAGAATATTATCTGAATGAAGAAAATAATCGCAAACTGCCGGAAGTTAGCTATATGTATTTATCATTCAAACGTAATGAGTTACTGCTTATAACGTTCTTAAACAGCTATCTAGAAGGTGCGCCAATATTTGTGTCAACCCCCTTATTCGATTGTGATCCAAATAAGTGATATAGTTTTTTCCAGCAAGTTCTAAGGAAGCCTGTCAATCCTTTCGATCACGACTTGCCAGTCAAACGTCGTGTACAAGATGATTCCTAATTTCCAGACCCGCAACGCACCATTAACAGAACTTATTATACTGTCCATCACCCTGCCAGCCACGGATCATCCCGCCGCGGCTCAAAGCCGTCCCTCTGATAAGCGATCAAGCTCGATTTGGCACGTACTTGGCAAGATACACACTTCTGCTTGGATATCTTCATCCACTATCATTTGCAGGAGAGGTAGCGTTAGAGCTCTCCGGGACGAAAATCACAAAGAAAGAAAGCAAGTTGATAATGACGGAACGTTACAGCTTACCAATGGAAATGGCGCAAGCGGGTCAGTGTTCGGTTCTACGTATTGTGGAGAAAAACCCTTGGTCATCACAAATTATCGTGTCCACTATTCCCCACGGAAACGGCGGACTCCTCAAACGTGGTGTTTTATGGCGTTCCTTGCATACTAAGCGAATGCCGGGATGTGTTCGCTTGCCTGATGGTTTGGAGATGCCGAATCTCAATATGTTGCTGATCATTTGAAAGCTGTAACATTGGGTACCCTTGGATATTCTAGTCGCTGCGAGACAATCATCTCATAGGTCATGCTGCTCCAGCTACCATAAACTAGTACGAACAAAATTCGACTGGTGGTTAAGGGTACAAGATCTACGGTTTCCATATGTTAAAGTTGAATATCCCCATCAATTTCATCTGATCTTCCCAATGGTGTCCACCTGATATAATTCTCTTGGCGAGCAAGATGAGAGAGTTTCCAATAACGAATGGAGTGGTGACATTCACTTCACCACCCGAAGGCTACGTGGTCGATTTCGACCACCCCCAAACGTATCTTCATGAAGAGCATTATTGGCTCTTTGCTGTTGGTGGACTTCTGGCGACGCTCTCCCTGGCACAGAGATTTTATACCAAGGTCTATCTGTCGACTGGTTTAGGCGTCGATGATGGTAAGGGGCCAATTTCTCTAAACAGAGATAAGCACCTTCCTCATATCTAGAACCCAAACGCCTGAGAAAAATAGAGAAACTGACTCGCCTTAGGCTTCATATTCTTAGCATGGGTAGGTGGCCGCTCCTGCGATGCGTCGACAGTAAAGGCGCAGCTGCTAACAGGAGTATCGCCAGGTCTCAGCAATAGCCACCCAAGCAATCAACACATGTGAGCCCTACGTTATCCCCAGAGCAATTATATCGTTCGGACCGGCTCACCGTTTCAGGGTCTCTAGGATTTAATGGGCTAGGTGTGCATGCATGGGAAATGCCGCTGCAGACCTATGAACGCTTCTCACTGGTATGTGCCAGCAACATGAGTGGCAAATGCTGATATATTGGGCTTATTAGAAGCTAACTCCCTTACTTACAAAGAGCCTTTACGCATCCGCGCCAACCTATTCGGTTTGCAATGGGCTCACCAAGCTATCTCTCCTCACCTTCTACCTCAAAATATCGCCGCAGGCATGGTTTCGATACTCTGTCTGGGCGACCATTGGGATTGTGATATGCTACACGCCGATCATCACGCTACTCCTCATCTTCAGCTGCAATCCAGTACAGATGTCGTGGGATACGAGCATAATGGACGGCCACTGCATCGATCGTCCAGCACTGTACATTGCCACTGCCGTCGCAAACATTGTCACTGATTGTATACTATTCATCCTCCCATTGAAGATGGTCATCGGTCTAAAAATGCGCTGGGCGCAGAAAGCTGTTGCCCTAATGGTCTTTACAATCGGGTCTATGTAAGAGATTTGAAGAATCCCCTGTCCATCACGCCGCGGCGACCTAACATCTTCAAGCACGGTTGCAACGTCGGTCATTAGACTTGTGTTGCTTATACCTCTGCTCTCGAGCCCCGACCAGCCTTGGGATACGGCTCCAGCAAGCTTGTGGGTGTAAGTGCTCGGTTCCATCCTCGTCAAGATGCGCTTGGCGTAACCGGGGGACACTGACCATGCGATTCTATCCATTCCAGCTTCGTCGAGGCGAACCTGTTCATCATTTGCGGGTCCATGCCCACGCTGAGGAGATTCTGCCGGCATGTCGCGCCCGGATTCTTCGGCGACTCGCAGAGCAGACCGAGCGCGGAGAGCGGCCCGAGTTCCAGCGGAGGCAGAGCGTCGAACCGGAACATAGCCCGAAAGGCGCGGAATCAGTACGAGAAGTTTGGCGACAGTACCGAGCTGTACTCGATGACGGGTCGTGAGCGAAGCAAGAGCCAGCGGGTAATGACTGTCCAGGTCGCCACCGGGGGGGGCAGCGGAGATGACGACCGGAGCGATAGAGCGATCATGGAAAACGCCCAGATCGTCCAGACGAAGACCGTTACCGTAGAATACGAGTAATGGGAAAGGAAACAATATCTAGTTACGTGGGCCTTGTCGCATTGGGCGATAACAGATCCAATGCCAGGTTATAGAACAGGGCGGGGCAACACTTGTACATTTACTCCCGGATGTGAAGTTCGCGATATCAGTGTGTTTATGACTTGCAGAACGGCTGTTAGAGTGGAAAGAAAATAGAAAGAAGGCGCACGGCGAACTCCGAATTCAACTCACGTGGCGTTAAGATTTGTCAGAACCACCCATGGTACCCAGATATCAACCCCTATTCCCAAGTGACACCAAGCCGTGGTGTCGTCAATTCCATGAACCGCAAGTGTAGTTACAGTAAATGCTATCATATTCTGCTGGAAAAAAGGCCCGGGGGGGGGGGGGGGGGGGGG